>JAJEJO010003897.1:186509-242345 GCA_020662805.1 Glaucomys volans
TTTTTTTTTTGTGGTGCTGGGGATTGAACCCAGGGCCTTGTGCTTGCAAGGCAGGCACTCTACCAACTGAGCTATATCCCCAGCCCAAGGATTCAGTTTTGAGATAAAGGAAGAAATTTTATTGCTTTCCTAGGAAAGGAGAAATAGAGGGACTCCTGTCCCAGAGACTGTGATTCTGCCCATCATGAGGAACAGGGTTTTATTTTAAGAGGTGATTCAAAGGCCACATTCCACCCATTCTCTGTAATTCACTTGTTAATTTGGAAGATAGTCATTTCAGAGATCTTCTGGTGCCATTCCCAAGTCTGAATAGCTTCCTTCCTGTGGTGGGTGTGTGCTCAAGAGAGATCAATCTGCCCAGGATGAGGAAGAAAGGTAATCCTGTTTCCCTGAGAACTGGGAGGAGGAGGGAAAGTGGAAAAGAAAGAAAGAAAAGTAAATCACAGTGCCAGAGCTGCAAAGGCTACATTCAAGCATAAATTGGACCACTGATACAGACATATGCGATCTCTTTCCTACCTATTTTTTTTGTTTTAATTTTTGTGGTACTGGGATTGAACCCAGTAGTGATCTGCCATTGAGTTACATTCCAATCTCCTGTCCCCTCCTGTCCCCCCACAACTTACCCCCAACCACCCCATTAAGTTGCTGAGGATGACCTTGACCTTGTGACCCTCCTGCCTCAGCATTCCTAGTAGCTGGGATTACTGGTCTGCACCACTGTGCGTGGCACAATCTCTTTCATATATAAGACCTTAAAATTCTGTTGGGTGGCTGGGCGTGGTGGTGCACGCCTGTGATCCCAGCGACTTGGGAGGCTGAGGCAGGAGGATCGCGAGTTCAAACCCAGCCTCAGCAACTTAACGAGGCCCTAAGCAACTCAGTGAGACCCTGTCTCTAAATAAAACACAAAATAGGGCTGGGGATGTGGCTCGGTGGTAGAGTATCCCTGAGTTCAATCCCCAGTACTGGGGAAAAAAAAAAATTCTGTTGGGTGAATAAATGGAAATTTACCTACTATGTCTTCTTAGAAGCTCCTACTCTGAGATACATATCCAAATGCAGTGTTCTTAACCTTTTGTGTGTGTGGTGGACCCTGTTGGCAATCTGGTAAGGCTTACAGATACTTTCTAGAATAATGTTTTTAAATACACAAAATAAAATTCAAAAAGACACCACTTACACTGAAACATAATAAAAGTTATCAAAACATTTTTAGAAACTGTGTATTATAATACCATGTGATTCTTTACTAAATAAGAAACTACATTTAAAATATAGACAAATGAAAAATAAATTTATTTTTAAAATACCTAGTGAGAAGGCTACTGTTGTTTAGAGGGAATAAGAACATTGAACTGCGGAGAAGAATTTGAAAAAGCTACAGACATGTCAAACTGGACAGAAATTTGATTTCAATATTTTTGTTATTATTTGTTACTGATATTGAAAATCTTATTTGCAAATATAAATTCTTCCAAATGGATTAAAGTTTTCATATCTACTGCACAAGATAGGGATAGCTTTTGTCAAAGAATAACAAGAATTTGCGAAGATGCTTTAAGCTAAAATCCAATTGTTCCAATTATTCATGGGTTCTATTTTTAGCAGTGATTTAAAAAAAAAAAAAATTCCAAGGGCTGGGGACATAGCTCAGTTGGTAGAGTGCTTGCCTCACAAGCACAAGGCTCTGGGCTCCATCCCCAGCACTGAAAAAAAAAAAAAGAAAAAAAAATTTCAATTATAGTTCAGTCTTTCAATCTCAGACTAATAAACTCTAACTTCTCTTTAAGTCCATTATCAGCTTAATACACTGTACATCAAAAAGCAAAAGACATGATGCTTCATGGTTCAACTTTGATGCCATTAAGATAAAATGACACGTAAAGCTTTCAGAAATATTTCCAGATGTTTGCAAATTTCTCTTTGAAAGAAATTGACAAGAATTTTGCATCTCATCTTCATGGGGTGAAGTACCCCCTCCAGCAGTGACAGTTGGCATGAATCTCACATTAACAGCAAGAAAGATTGTGGTAGCCCTTATGGTGACATTAGGACCTACACACTATCTTCAAAAGGCTCTCTTTGTCTTACAGAGAATTAAGAATTAAACTATCTGGTTTTGCAAATTTTAAAAAACAATGAAAATGACTCATCTCTTCCTTACATTGATCAGTGAATAATTGTAGATGGGAGATCTATAAGCAGCATTGAGCATGTGGGCCACCACTGAAAGAGTACATGACTTCAAGTCTGGTGAAGGTGGAGTTGATCAGCAAAAATGCACCATATCTATAGTTACGAAGATATGATTTCAGGGCGGGAAATAGCTCAGTGGCAGAACACTTGCCTTGCATGTGGGAGGCCATGGGTTCAACCCCCAGAAGCACATGCATACGCAAATACGCTTAATGTGATCATTCTAATTTAGAATAATGAGAAGGAATGATGTGTTTGCAACATCTGCAAAGTTCTAATGTGTCATGAAAAGATCTGTGGTTTTTCCTGATAACAGCCACAGGCATACTGATACTATTTTGGTTTATTACACACATTCATAATTGAAAGAGAATTAGATACAATGGAGGCATAATTTTTTAAAAATACAAGTTCATAACCTTTCCAAATTCTGACTTCCATCCACAGAAGCACTACTCTGAAGTTAAAAGAGAGAACATAAATTTGCTTCTGAAATTCTAAGGGAAAAATATCCAATGTAATGCCCCCAGGTTAGGGAACTCACACAGTTTCATTGTCCAAACCACTCTGGAGAGCTAAATGTGCTTTATTAATACTTGCACCAGAAGAATATTCTCCAAATGAGATCATCCTGGGAAAACTGAGATTTTTAGCCAAGCTACCCAGGGTAAAAAGAATATTAACTTGGAAAAAAAGCACACACACACACACACACACACACACACAGCCGGGAGTGGCTTTCTTTTGATAGAGATTCTATTTTGCCCTTATACGAAGAATCACAGGGCTGACAATATAGCTCAGGAGTAGAGCACAGCAAAAAAGGAAAAATAGATTCACATAATCAAAGAAAATGTGTGACTCCAATTCAAATTAATAGTCAAAACATTTTGCTTATATGTTAGTAGATATAATAAAACATAACCATCAAGAAAGTAATTTTCTTAACCAGGCACCATGGATGGCACACACCTGTAATCCCAGGGCTTTGGGAAGCTGAGGCAGGAGGACCAAAAGTTAAAGGCCAGCCTCCACAACTTAGCAAGATACTGCATCAAAATAAAAAATACAAAGGGTTGAGGATGTAGCTTATGTAGCTAAGTGTCCCTGGGTTCAATCCCCAGTCTATTTTTATAAAAGGTTCTAAAAAGAATATGATCTAAAGTGTTTGTTATGCTCTTTTTGCTTAATCCCTTTAAGCCCTGAACCCATAATGGCAAGAAATAGAATAGGCAACAATATGATTGACCATTTCTACAACTTGGTGTTCAAGATCTTGAGGAAGCAAAGTAGTTAAAAATTTCCTGATCTTGACATTGTTTCCTGCAAACTCGCCAGACTGGAGACTGTCAGTCCTCCAGGAGACTCAAGTGGATGGAAGAGGTAAGACTTCAGCATTTTTCCCAAGAGCCAAAGAAAAGTATTTTTCCAGAATAAATCTCAGAAGGCTCAGTAAAGTCGCAAGCTCTCCTACATAGAGAGAGAAACCTGAGAGAAGGACAGAGACCAGGGAAGAAAAGAAGTGCTACTCTTTAGAGCTCTACACACCAAGTATTTGAACATATTATCTCATTTAACAATAAACCTGTAAAGACACTGTTATTTCTAACAATTGAGACAATTTAGCATCAAAAGATTTAATGAACTTGCTGAAAGCCACAGAATTGGGAGTACCAGAGTCAAAAACTCTAATCTGTCTGCTCCATAAGGACACCTCAACCCAATTTGAGGTATCAAGAAGGAAATGGGGCTGGGGCTATAGCTCAGTTGGTAGAGTGTTTGCCTTGCAAGCACAAGGCCCTGGGTTCAATCCCCAGCACCACCAAAAAAAAAAAAAAAAAAAAAAAAAAATTACTCAATAGAAGGAAATGGGCTTACACTGACCCCTGATCCCCCTGCCCTGGGGATATTATGTCCTATGTCCACCTCCTTCTGAATCCAAGACCTTAGATTGCGGAGAAGCAGAAAGGCTCCAGTCCCTGGGTAAAAACATTGAGGTCCTTCATGAGCACAGATCAGAGATACTAAGGGCAAGTAGCCCAAACGTCCGTTGGATTACAAAGACAGAAAGTCAAGGTTTGCCCCCAGCCTGGTGCTGTTCTCGCTGTGATGTAACACACTCTTCAGGTTTTCAACCAAGTCAATTACAATTTGTATTCATCATAGTACAAATACAGATTCATTGCAACATATGTGGAAAACATGGCTTGAAATATTGTTTCATCAACTCTTTCCCATGTCCGTATTCCATCCCACATTTTTTAGGACTGAGCTATATAACTGGAACTGTTTCTGATTAGCAAAATTAGCTTTGCTCCCTTTTGGGTTAACATGTAACACGAAAGCCTTAACTTGAAGATAAGACTGATTGCCCTCTTGGAGTAAAGAGCTTTCAACAGAAATCACAGTTAATTGGAAAAAAGTTTCCCTTGAGATAAAACCAAAGGGGAGGAGGGGGGGGCACTACAATGAAAAATATCACAGATTTAATATTTTATCCTGAAAGGCAGCATAAATTCAATAGTAGTGACAATTATACAGTTTATATTTATCTATTATATTTTTCCATCAAGATACTTCACAAATGTAAGATTATAAGATTTTTGGTTATTTCTATTTTCCTCTGTTTATTTATTTCTTGAGACTAGGGATCAAACCCAGGAGCTCTCTCAGGCTAGGCAAGCCCAACTAATGAGCAACACCCCCAACCTTAGTATTTGGAACTACTCATGACAAATTTTAAAAAGTGCCTTACACTCTAAATTGCACGGATTTATCTCTTCTTGTTCTCGTGTTATTTTTCTCCTGTCTCTTATTTCTTGTTTTGTTTTGTTTTGTTTTGTTCTGTGTCTTCTCATTTTCTTCCTTGTCCATCACCAAAATCTAGAAACTTGGGAGTGGGGTGGAGGGGAATAGAAGTTTTGAAAGAAACTGGGGATATTTGCATTGTTTTTTAAATGACTGAGGATGGCGACTTCATTCCTTTTATTCCCTAACGTGGTTTTTTGTTGGTGCATCATAATTGTATGTAGTAGCGGGATTCATTACCACGCATTCGGAGATGCTTCACAGATGCACGTTGCATCATTTGGTCAGTTTCATTGCAAAATACTTGCCCTTTCCCTTTTCTCGCTGCGCCCCCTCCATCCTCTGCTGTAATTCATGTATCAACAATGTGCTAGACACACACACACACACACACACACACACCTACAAAAGTTAACAAGACAGACACATGCCTGCCATTATGAAGCTCACAGACTAAAAAGAAATCCTAAAATGTTTTAAAAGAACCCAGCCTTTGCTTTTTTGTTTGCTTTGTTTGTTGTTGTGGAACTGAGGATTGAACCCAGGAGTGCTCTATCTCTGAGCACCATCCCGAGGGCTTTTAAATTTTACTTTGAGACAGAGTCTCACAAAGATTCCAAGACTGGCCTCAAACTTAGGATCCTCCTGCCTCAGCCTCCTGAGTAGCCGGGAACAGCTGGGGTTAATGGTGTGGGTGCCTCTGGGGCTGGCTAAGAAGCCACTCTTCAATCTCTATGCTAGAATATTGGGATGCTTCAAGAAATGAGAGTTGTGCTCAAGTTACTCCGCTGGGCAAAATTTACTTCTGCAGGAAGGGCGACCAAAGTCGGGCAAGCAAACATACCTGGGCGGGCCGTCCGCCTGTTTTTACCTCCACCGCAGCACTGCCCGTGTCCTGATAGGAGGAACTCGAGGTTCCAAGCTATGCTATTGGCCGATCTAGAATTGGGGCGGGAAAAGGGAAAGGCTGCAGTTACCATTGGCTCATGGAGGACACTGTACCGTTGTGATTGAAGGTGGAGGACAAAGTGGGGATTCCAGTTGGGACTTGGGACAGGTGTCTGGGTCTGCGTTCCTGCCTATGTGTGGACATAGGGTCTACATGGAGGGGAGCTCAAATCGGCTAGATGTTAGCCATATGGTTTTGTGACTTTTTAAAAAATGGCTCCATCTAACCACACGTTGTGAAATTTAAGTTTTGGGTTACAGTAAACAGATTTATGTCCCCTACTGTGAGACTCAGACTGCAGGGCTAACTTTGACGGGGAGGACAAAATTAATCTTAGGTCTGCAGACACAACCAGGTGTGTAAAAAGAAGAATAGATTTTTAAGTCAAAGACCAGAGTTTTTGCCTCAGTTTCACCACTGCCTCCTTTAGGAGTCAACTGGTACAATTTAAGCAAAAAAGGGAAGTTTATTATAAACGTGGTAGATATGGTATTTTTTAAAATGTAAATATTCCCGGTTTCTCTCAAAACTTTGCCCATTCCTTCCTTACTCTCTTCCCAAGTGTCTGAGTTTCCATGATGGGCAATGAAGATAATAGGAAGAAAAAACAAGAAATGAGAAGGAAAAAATAGTGAGAACAATGAGATGTTAAATCCACACACGTTGGAGTGGAAGGGGCAGTTTTTTAATCTGTCACTGGAGTAGTTCCGAAATAGGAACTTACAAACACCGGATCAAGTGGGAACCCTACTTCCACCAGAGATTTTTTTTTATCATAAAGTTTTGACTTCATTTTCAAGCACTATATTCCAATAAAAAATCTCAGTGTCTTCTCTGGTCCATCCAGCGTGGGCTCCAGTCTCTACCCCAGAGGCACCCTGGCTCAGGGACCCTGACAGACACCAAGTCTGACATCAGGACTCCACCATGGTTCTCTGCCTGCCCTGGTCTCTCCCTTCCTCCTCCCCTGCACCCTCGCTTGCTGATCCTGAGAGGAAGAAGACAAACACCCTGAACACTGTGGGGGGTTGGTTTTGGTCACACTTCCAAATTCTTGCTAGAAGGCCCCTGACTGATCCTGTCTGAGTCACTATCCATTCCTAGTTCTTTTCTCTGTTTTTATTTGCCTAGCTGTAAAAAGAAGATAATAGTAATTATCCAGCCTTAGCAGAGGATTATTATGATTTGTAAGTAAGTAAATATAGATAAAATTGACTTGGAAATGGGTGAAGTTCTGTTTAAATCATTTTTAATTTTTTTTGTATTATTTATTATTTTGGTATTGGTGATTGAGCCCAGGGGTACTTTACCACTGAACTAAATCCCCAACCCTTTTTGTTTTTTATTCTGAGATAGGTTCTCGCTAAATTTCTAGTCTTGAGCTTGCAATCCTCCTGCCTCGGCTGGGATTACGGGTGTGCGCAACTACACCCAGCTTACATTCATTGACCAATTGCCTGGGTATTGCAGAGGGTTTAAAGCTAGAACAACGTATTTGTTATTTATAACAACGAATAATACCATACTGAGGCCAGCTCTGCCCCAACCCTCTAACAGTCCTTTTGATTCAGAACCAAGTTGAATGCTTTGGTGCCCAGGTGACTAGATCATGACTCTCTCTTTCTCTGAGAAGAGTTCATTGTCTTTCTAAAGCCATACCCCTCTAAATCAGGGGCCCTCTTCCCACAAAAACACAGATTCCTGCATGCAACATCTTCCAAGTGACTTCAGGGGCTCCAAGTTCCCTCAGATGACAAAGAACCGCTTCTTTAACGAAGTCCCAGAATCTCACTAACCTCCAGCTCTTCATTCCATAAGAGAAGAAGGTTGAAAGTCACTTTCAGTAGATTTCCTTGTAAACTGAAAACTGAAAATCAGAGGCATGAGTGGGCAGTGGGGGATGGAGGTGGACAAAAATGACTAGATCCTTTTAGAAGGTTGCAAATTCCATTTTTATCTCTCTTAAGTCCATTTTCTTTCCAATGGTATCACACAGTAAGCACTCTCCCTGCGTCACTGTGGAATAAGGATTAATGTACTTCTGACTCGTAATTTTTTTTGGTAAAATATTTCAATTGACTATGGTAACACTATCCAATATGATTTATTCATTATCAGATATATGACCAATTTTTAGTCATATTTAGAAGTGTTCTCATTAAACTAGAAATTTGATTATTTATTCTGTTTTACCTATTCATAAAGTAAGTGGATAAATTTGGTATAATCATACAATGAAGAAAAATGGGGCCAAACCCACTTTTCATAAACAGATTTTCAGTTTGAATGATATAGAAATTGTCACATTTACCAAGATGGAGTTGCAGATATTTTGACAACTGAGAACAAACTGTCAAATCATATTTGTCATTGATCATCATCTTAGATCTAATACAGGAAGTCATGTGGACATTTACCTAGATTTTGTAGAGATTTAGCTGACATCTGGTCTCCCATTATAAGGTCTAATGACATTTGCTAATTGCATGACATTTAGCAAGTTAGTTGGCTTCTCTGGGCCTCCTTTTTCATATCTGCAGAGTGGGAATGACTTGGAGGTCATTGTGAGGATAAAGAAGACACATTTCCACACAATGTCAAATACAAAGTAAACACTCAATAAATTATACATTGTTAATGCTAAAAATATTTACAAAGGATAATGGTTGAATTTGCCGATTGCTCTTCACTGCTCTTGGTGACCTTGCAGTTAAAAGACACACAAGAAGATACCCTAGTTTTATAAAATTCACACTAAAATTAAAAAGCAGACAAATACAATGCTAAAAACAAGAGTTATTAGACCCTTACATTTTTCTTGCTCATTAGCAATGATTCCTATGATCTAAAGAAGGCTTTTGTTATCCAAATGTAGCTTCTTCAGTGTTTTCTTCCATGTTTTGGTTATTTATTGCAGTTTTAAATATTTTATTTTTCTGTACATCACCCAAATATACCTTAACATCCCTATTGAAATTGACATGGTATGGCTCACTTACCTATCAATTTTTAAAATAAATACTCAAAGTTATAGCTGAGAAACTAAACAGAATGACTATTTGCTGGCTTTGGTTTTTGCAGCAACAGGGATTGAACTCAGAGCCTTGCTCATGCTGGGCAAGTGCTCTACCACGGAGCTACACCCCAGCCCCTTGTTGGCATTTTAAACCATTGTTTTTGTGCATATGTCTTGTGAAACCCATTGGTGGGAGCACCTCTTGCTCTAGAAGCCTAAAAAGGCCAGATGCTAGCAACTCCCTTGTAGCTCAGGGATGGGCACATGGAGAAGGCCGGTCAAGCACACACCCCACAGCAGATTTGGAATCAGAAACTCAGGACACAAGCAGGAGGGGGCTGGAGAATCAGTTTGGCAACAGCATCTAGCCTCCAGGTGTGGGGCATGCAGAGAGGGCATCCAGAGTTCATCAGTGACAGCAGTGGTGTCCCCGACAGACTGATTCTATGGCGTGATTGTATCTGTGGCCCCATGCACTGTCTCCCCCATCCCTGACTATTGTTTAATCAGCCATTCCTATCGGTCGGGGACTGATTACCTTGAATCAATTCTTTTTTTCCTGCTTATTCCAGACAGTCAATTTCTATTTCTTGCAAACAATAACCCTGACTGATGCACTAAATTTAAATTTAGAAATGAAAGCTTTCTTGGCATTTCATGACAGGTTTGTTGAATAACTGGGCAGATTTTATTTTTATTTTATTTTATTTATTTATTTATTTATTTATTTGGCACCAGGGATTGAACCCAGGGGCACTTAACCACTGTACTACATCCCAAGCCCTTTTTATTTTGAGACAAGTTCTCACTAAGTTGCTGAGGTTGACTGAATTTGAGATCCTCCTGCCTCAGCCTCCCAAGCTGCTAGGATTACAGGAGTGCACAACTACGCCTAGCTTAACTGTGGAAATTTTTTAAAAATAAACTATCAGGTATCTAATTCCCAAGAAAACATATTGACCTCATTACTAATCTCTAACCCACTGCCCATATCTCTGCTAGATTCTGCATCAATTAAGAATAGATTCAGTTAACATAACAGGAAGAAAAATAGCAATTTAACCATGCAAGTGTTTGTTCTCTCACATTGAAGTTCAAAAGTAGGAAATCCAGGGAGCCATCAGATACCAGCCTCCTTCTATCACTTTTTCCACTGCATTGGATTTGGATGTTATGCTTTGTTACTTCATGGCCCAGAATGGCTGCTCTTAAGATGCCAATCATCACATCCCATATTCCAAGCAGCAAGACAAAGGAAGGGGGACAGGGCAAAAGTGGTGCTCCTACCGGCTGAATTTCTTCCTTATTTTTAAGAAGCATTTCACAGAAATGCTATGTTAAGCACCACGTCACCTGGCTGCAGCTCTTTTTTAGGCCAGGGAGACTGGAAGATGAAGTGTTTATTCCAGACAGAAAGGTCCAGGTAAATTATGATGTTCTGTTTTGGTTAAATATAAGGGGAAGATGGACTTGAAGAAGGCAACTCGTGTCTCTGCCACACCTTCACACACAGCAAAATTTTTCTAAAAAAAGTAGTTAGGTCCATGCTTCTCACACCTACTTCACTGAGAATTCTCCCATTCCACTTTGTTCTTGTCAAACTCACCAACTTCCAAGTTGCCACAGCTAATGAATGTTTCCTTCTTTATATTCTCTGAGTCCTGAGCACCATGGGGCACTTTTTTAAAAATATTTTCTTAGATGTTGATAGACCTTTATTTTTATTCATTTATTTATATGCAGTGCTGAGAATCGAACCCAGTGCCTCATACACGCCAGGTAAACGCTCTACCACTGAGCCACAACCCCAGTCCAATGGGGAACCTTTTACAGGTCCTTCCAGTCCCTTTTTACCAGCTCTTTCTCATTCTTGGCCTCCACCGTCCACACCCTCCTGGCTTCCCCCAGCCTCACTGATCCTTGAGTTCTCAGCCTCCTTTGCTGGTTCCTTTTCCTCAGTTCTCTGCACACTCCCTTCCATGAACACATGCCATCCACAGCTTTAAATGCTGCCCATACCCTACCAACTCCTGAAATTATACCCCAGCCCTGATCTCGTCTCAAAAAGATGAGTTTGTAACCATGTTTGCAGAAAAATCATGGTTTGTTTGTTTGTTTTGGTACCAGAGATTGAACCTACGGGTTCTTAATCACTGAGTCACATCCCCCAACCTTTTTAATATTTTTTGAATTTAGAGACAGGGTCTCTCTGAGTTGCTTAGGGCCTCACTGTTGCTGAGGCTGGCTTTGAACTTGTGATCCTCCTATCTCAGTCTCTTGAGCTGCTGGGATTACAGGTGTGTGCCACTGTGCCTGGTTTGTAAGTGTCTACTCAATACTTTGCATTTCAAACACAGGCTGTCCAAAATGGCACTCTCTAAATAAGAAATAATAATAAGCAACTAATACTCAGATTTCCCTAACTCTGCATATGAATCACCATCCATGCAGTTTCTCAAGTCCAGAGACCAGGCGTCTTGGTTCTGGCCCTTCTTTCATTTCCACACATTCAATGCACAAGCAGATTTAGCTCCACTTCTAAAGAGCATTCCAAATCTGCCCACTTCTCTCCCCCTCCACTGCTGCTACCACCTTGCAAAGTTCCAGATCCACACCATTCCACACCTGGACTGCGGAACTAGTCACCTGGAACGGACTGTTGGTGTTCCCCAAATTCTTATGTTGAAATTCTAACCTCCTTTGGGTGGCGTGGCATTAGAAGGTGGGGCCTTTGGAAGGTGACAGGCCCTGATGGATGGGATTAGTGTCCTGATAAAAAGGGCCCCAGAGTGCTCACGCCCCACTCCCACCATGTGAGAGTTTGCCATCTGTGAAGCAGGAAACAGATCCTCCCCAGACGCTGATCTTGATCCCTTGATCTTGGACTTCCCAGCCTCCAAAACTGTGGGAAGTACCTTTCTGTAGTTTTTAAGCCACCCAGCCTGGAGTATTTTGTTACAGCAGCTCAAACAGACTAAGACAACACCTGATTTACCTGCTTCCATATATCCTTCATGACACTTTTAAAGAATGTAACTGAGCTTATAGGAGGGATAAATTCTAGGAGTCTATAGCACAGTAGAGTGGCTATAATTTGCAACAATTTATTGTAACTTTTATAAAGAACTAGAAGAGAGGAGCTTGAAGGTTCCCAACATAAAGAAATGGCAGGTATTTAAGGAAATGGACATGCTGGTTACCTTGATTTGGTCATTACTCATTGTATGCCTGCATTACACTGTAATTAATATGCACAATGATGTGCCCCAGCAGGAAACCCTGCAATGGCGTCCTGTTTCACTAAGGATTAAATCAAATGACCCATAAGGCTCTTCGTGTCTTCATCTCTGCCCTCGGCTGGTACTCCCAGCACATCTCTGGCTACACTTCAGCCACACTGAGCTTCTTTCTCTTTTTCAACACATCCGGTTCACTTTTGTTTCAGATCCTTTGCTTCTGCTGTCTGTAGCATCATTCCCTCCAGAGCATCACTTCCTTTCCTGCCTCACCCTTCTCCTCCACATGCCCTTATTAGTCTGTTGGGTATTTGTTTGTTCCTAGTCCTTACCTGACCTGAAAGTCTTCCATATTTGCACATTTGCTTGTTTATTGCTTTTCTGCACATTAGAGCCCAGAGCGTGTCTGTCCTGTGTGCACTGCATCCACGCCTGCATCTGGCACCAGTATTGGTTAGCTAAACATGTGCATGCATGCATGGAGATCTGGGCAGGAGCCTGTGTGAAGGAGCAGGTGGAGAAAGGGACAGACTCTGCAATGCAGCATCCAAACCTTCAGTCATTTCAGAGTGACTGTTACTCAACCCACTCCAAGGTGGTATACATAAAGGAGAAACCAAATCACATCCAGGGGATCCACGATGCACCAGGCATCAGGCAATGGGTGATTAGGTCAGGAGCCAAGCAGGTACTGAATAGGATAGAGTGCATTCTGAAGGGGAAATGGTGGCAGGTGGCCTATGTGGGGCAGAATGGGGCTAAGTTCCTACTGGAACTGTGATGGCAAAACCAGATGTGGTTGTGAAATGAAATTATAAAAACTTTATAATAAGAAACCAATGCCTTCCACTCTCTCAGCCTTTCTCCACGAAGCCTAAATAACCACGGCTCCCTACCTTTTGGACTGTAAATAACTGCCCTAGGAGTCTGACTACTCCCCCTTGAAGTGGCGCAGATGCCTGTGAAGAGAGCCATTTCTTCTTACCTGCTCTGTGAGCATGCTTTGTTAGAGACCCTGCACAAGGCCTTCAGCCGCATGGATTAGGAATTTTTTTAAAAAGAGGAAAAGTCCCAGTGATAGGGTGGGTCTAAGGTGACGCCAGATAATCAACAAATGCTAGGAGAGACTGTGGATCAGGGCTCAGAATTTGGAGTTCTGTTTTCCTGTGGGCCCACTGACACAAAGTCAAGTTTGGAGTTCTCCAAGTGCTGCTTGCTGCTTCTCAACCAGTCTGTTTCCTGCAACAGAACTAGGAAGGATCAGGACCCAGGAAGACACAGTCCCTGGACAGAAGAGACAGCTGTGTGTTGGGCAGATGGTGCAATTCAGCCAATGTAGCTCACCAACAGTGAAACCGTGATTCCTATTACTGCCAGCACGGGCAAGGCCCTCTCCACATCCCTAAAAATATTAATGCTTTGTCTCTTTCCAAGAACAAATAAGAACATACCCGCATGTGTACACCTGTGGGATCATCATTGCAGTGGCCACTTTGATATTAATGATGAATATAGTCCTACCCTGCTCCTGGGTTGTACATCTATTATTTCCCTCTACTGTTGGGGCACTGGAAAACATTTCTAAAGGTATTTACTCTCACATGTCAGCTCAATAAAATGTGGATTCCCAGCTACTTGGAGGTTAAAGCAAGAGAATCCCCTGCACTCACAAGTTTGAAACCAGTGAGGGTGACCCAGCTAGACTCCGTCTTGGAAAATTTAGAGATAGGATCTCGCTAAGTTGCTTAGGGCCTCGCAAAGTTGCTGAGGCTGACTTTGAACTGGCATTCCTCCTGCCTCAGCCTCCTGAGCCACTGAGATTACAGGCGTGCACCACCGTGCTCAGCTATAAATCTATTAAATTTAACAATGGAAGAATGAGTTGGAATTAAACGGGAAAATTGGACTACGTATCATGAATGCACTAAAATTGTGACTGCACTCACATAGACAGTTGTGTGCTGGAGCCTGTGAGAGCCCATTGTTAAAATTTCAGGAATTTCACAAGCTGTTACATGAAACAAATTCTATAAACAAAGAAATGCTCTGAACTTCATCACTTCTTAATTATTTTGCTTCGCTATTCATACTCTCAAGTTATTTGTGCCTGTTGTGCCTGTACCGAGGCACACAACCCTGTCCCAGCACGGTGCCGCTGTGCCGCCCGGCTCCACCTCCGCTCAGCCGCCTTGACAGTGTGAGATTGCCAGACCCCCACGAGGGGAGTATTTGCACCAAGGAAATTGGTCAAGGCTCTGAACCAATGCTGATTTGTTTTGTTTTGTTTCCTTGACTGTCTAGAGGTAAGAAAGTGATAGAGAAAACACGAATAACACATTAAATTTTAAAGCGTGTCACATCCATTGTCATTACATTTGAACAGCATAAAAATCTGATGGAATATTCTCCCAGCGTTGGAAAACCATTCTCCAATTCAGCAAACAATTTGCTCCTCTGTTGATAAATGAGTAAATTCTTGCAATATGCTTCCATTTTCTCACTTTCACCTTAAACATTAATATAAAAAAATCCAATGTTCAAGTCGGTCATGGTGGCGCACACCTGTAATCCAAGCGACTCGGGAGGCTGAGTCAGGAGGATCGTGAGTTCAAAGACAGGCTCAGCAACTTAGCGAGGCCCTAAGCAACTCAGTGAGACCCTGTCTCTAAATAAAATACAAAATAGGGCTGGGGATGTGGCTCAGTGACCAAGTGCCCCTGAGTTCAATCCCTGGTTCAAAAAAAAAAAAAAATATCCAATGTTCATGTTAAACCACACATTAAAGCCAGTTGTTAAACATTTAACAGCATAGTACTTTTTTAACATATGTTTTTAGTTGCCAATGGACCTTTATTTTATTCATTTATTTATATACAGTGCTAAGAATTGAACCCAGTGCCTCACACAGTCTAGGCAAGCGCTCTACCACTGAGCCACAACCCCAGCCCCGCACAGCACTTTATATGCACATAAAACTACAGATTATGATTGTAAGGAAGAAATTAATAAATTAAAATTATGAACGAAATACTAATTTTAAGTATTCCCCTTTGTAATGATTTAAAGATAAAAATGAAATAATTTTTAAAGTGAAAAGAAATCCAACAAATATTCCAAAAACTTTAATTTAAAAAAAAAAAAAAGTCACATTATGGTATGATGACAATGAATTATTTATCTCTTTCCTTTCTTTTCTTCCTTCCACAAATATTCACTGAGCCCCACCTAAGGGTAAGGCACTGTTTCACTGTCTCGGAACTTACACAGCTTTTGTTGGGTCTGAAACAAAACAAAAAATTATGTAGCTGGGTGCGATGGTGCACACCTATAATCCCAGCAGCTCAGGAGGCTGAGGCAGGAGGATGGTGAGTTCAAAGCCAGCCTAGCAACTTGGTGAGGCCCTAAGCAACTCAGTGAGACCCTGGCTCTAAATGAAATAGAAAAAGGGCCGGGGATGTGGCTCCATGGTTAAGTGCCCCTGAGTTTAATCCCTGGTACCAAAAAAATACTCTAAGAGAAAAGAACAGGGAACCCACACTAGGCACAGGGGACTTCTTTTAGGAAGTGACTTTTAAACTGATATTAGTTGGAAAAGCAGGAGTTAGAACAAAAAATGTGGGTAGGAAAGAACATAAGCAAAAGGTGAGACAGGATGAACAGCCTGAACTGCAGGTGAACCTAAGGACAGGGCACTGTAGGGTGGGGCCCAAAAGTACAGGGCTGGAGCCCAATTGCACAGGGCCTTACAGATGATAGTGAGGGCATTGACCATTAACCTAAGAGCGACGAGACACCACCACTGACTCCAAAGGCTTGCAGAGTTGGTCCCAATGAGAGTAAAGAGTTGAGTTAGTGCCCCTGGGTTCCAAGTTCAGATGATCCACAACATAGAAAGCAGTGCCTCTTATTATACTTCATGATACTGAGCATCAAGTAGAGGAAGATCAAAAGGTCTCAGTCCCATCAGATTTAGATTATCTAAGGAAAATACTGTCCTCAGAATTCTTTGGTTTGGCCTCCCTGTATTTAACCAGATCTGAATCAGATTCAAACCTGGTTGTTAGAGACTCAGATACAATTACTTCAAACCACCCATGTCATGTGGTCCAGTCTCCTGCCAAGATTTCTGCAGATTTCCAGGGACTTCAATTTGCTTGATAACCCTGGAACTGTGAGGTAATTCCAGACACAGCTGATGCTTTCCTATGCTGGGCCTAGAATCAGCTTTACCTAGCTTCTTTCCTTCCTTCCGTTTTCCTCCTCTTCTTTCTCCTTCCCTTCTCCTTTCTCTTCTTCCCTCTCCCTCTCCTTCTCTTTCTCTCTCACCTACAATCCTGTTTATTCTGATAGCTACAATTCCAATCCTACACTGCAGGCTCATTCTTGTTTCTTCTTTTCCATGTTTTTTGTTTGTTTGTTTTTTGTTTTGTTTTGTTTTGGTACCAGGGATTGAACCCAGGGGTGCTTAACCACTAAGCCACATCCCCAGCCCTTTTCATGTTTTATTTAGAGACAGGATCTCACTCCTGCTCAAGGCCTGGCTAAGTTGCTGAGGCTGGCTTTGAACTTGCCATCCTCCTGCTTCAGCCTCTCAAGCTGCTAGGCCACCACACCTAGCTTTCCTTTTCCATATTTATAAATCCCCTTTCTTACAGTGAAAAACTTGGCTCCTACTATCCTCAATTTTACCTGTTTGCTCCTGCTTAGAATACACAGACGATTGTTTCAGATTGCTAAACCATACCAATGTGAAAGCAATCACTTTTATTTTTTAAAATGAAGGAACTACATTTCAGAGTGGCTTAAGCAATGATTTGCTTGAGAGACTTAAAAACAGCAGCACCAAGTTTACACTTGTATTCTTCTGACTCCCCCTTCTGTGCCCTTCCCACCTTTTTGTTTTTCCAAGATAATAAAACCAAATAATGACTCACTATTTTATCGCTACTTATAATTAATCAATCCCACACTAGGAACAGTACTCAAGGAGATTTTTAAAACTAATGGATAACTTTTGAAAAATGAGCCAATGAGCTTAGTGAATTAACTCTAATTAGATGGATACAGATGATTGTTTGCATATTTTGATGGCTGGGAGCTTTTTTCTCCACTCTCCACCCCCTCACACTCCAGAGAAGTAGGCTAGGCAATAGGCTAAAGATGATTCTGCTTCCCCACATGGGAGGGTGTTTCTTTGCTAGAGAATCACAGAGTTAAAATGGCAAGATTTAAAATCTTCCATGAAAATTCTTAAAATTCTTCATTAATTTCAGGTTTCAGTTATGCCATGTTGTCCATTAGCATACCCTAGTCACATCTGTGCAGCTGGAAGAAGTGACATCAATGGCAGAGCTTGGGTGCAGGTAGGCAGGCTTAAGTGTGAGAGTATTAATAGACTGAAAACAGAAGCCAAGTTGTTGTTGTTTGTTTGAGCAAGAATACTCAGGTTAGGAGCCCTGTAATTAGAATGCATGTAGTAATTACTGATGTCCTAGGAGCGTGGGTATCCTCCTCCTCCGGCGGTGCTTGTTTTGGAAGCAGCCATGCTGATACCGCGGTGGGGCTGCTGTAATTAGAAGATGTGTTGCACCACACAGTTTTTGCAAAACAAAATGAAAAATCTTACCCTTCTCCTCTCAAGGGGAAGGAGAGGTTTTACTTACAATTTTAAAAATTCAGAGATGTTTGAAATGGGAAAGGCAACTTGGTCTCACTCTGTGTGTTCCTGCAGTGTGGCTCTGCTGACTGTCCCTTCCCAGGACGGCATAGTGCCACCAGGGAAAAGATGCCATAGGTGTGAGATCAACCGGAGGAGTCAGTGACCTACTGCTTCTAAAGAATGCTGTTGTCCTTCAGACCTTACTTTTTTTTTTTTTTAAGGATTTTTAAGTGGACTCTCAGGAAATAAGCTTTCATCCAAAGAAACTACAGAAAAAAAAACAAAAATCAAACAAACAAAAAACCAGAATGCTATGATTTGGTCTGGGCAGTGGGATGTGAGAGGGTTGGTGGATTATTGTCTCCAAGTTCAGTCTGTCCCCCAACCCCAACATCCACCAAGGACTTCAGGACATGGCTTGGGACCCAGAGGCTCAGGCCTTGCTTGGTTTCATCTCAGCCTGGATGAAAGAATACCTGGTGAGTTCTCTCCCAGTTTTCCAGAGCATGTAGACTTTGGTGCTTTTACCTCATCCTCCTGGCCATCCATCCTTTCACCTCATGTCTCCTAGGCTGGCAGACATCTAGTTCTCTGAACGTGCCTAGCCTTTACTGCCTGAATTGGTTTTAAAGTTAATTCCGTCTAAAGGTGGATACAACACAAATGTCCATAGACAGATGAGTGAATAAACAAAATGTGATATGGGCACATGATGGAATATTATTTGGCCCTTAAAAAGGCAGGAAACTCTGACAGTGGCTACAACATGGATGGACCTTAAAAATATTAGGCTAAGTAAAATAATCCAGTCACAAAAGAACAAATATTGCATGATTTTACTTCTTTGAGGTACCAGAGTAGTCATATTCATAAAGACAGAAAGAAGGAGAGTGGAGAAGGGGAAATGAAGAGTTACTGTTTTAAGGATGCAGAGTTTCAGTGTAGAATAATGAAAATGCTCTGGAGGTGGGTGGCGGTAATGATTGCATGACAATGTAGTTGGACTTAGTGCCACTGACCTGTGTACTTCAACGGTTAAAAAGGCAAATGTACATATATTTTATAACTTTTTAAAAAAGTAACTCCAGTTGGGATGGTGGCACACAGCTATAATCCCAGCAACTCAGGAGGCTGAGACAGGAAGATCACAAATGTGAGCCCAGCCTCAGCAACTTAGTGAGACCCAGTCCAGAAATAAAAAATAAAAAGGACTGACGATATAGCTCAGTGGTAGAGCACCCCTAGGTTCAATCCTGGGTACTGGAAAAGTAAATTAGTTAACAATTAATTACATTTAAAAATCAAATATAAAGTATCTCCCACAGTTTACAGACTGCAATTGCAAAGTTTGAAGTGAGTTCTACCACTCCACTTTCCCATCATCATATCAAGTTTATATTCAAAATAAAATGCTAATAAATAATGAGACATAAACATTTTCCAGGGGACTTTATGGTTCTCACCACAGACACACATTCCTCAGCCCCCCTTTTAGAAAAACGGATCTCTGTCTCCTTAACCCAACTGAAATGCCTTTATCCCTACTAAGATAAACCAAGTTCAGCTGTTCTTCTCAATGTGCTGTGCACAGGGTCACTGGACCAGGACACACGGTGAGGTCACCTTCTGGTTTCTACCCCATAAGACTAACAAACCTCTTTCCTGGAAGCTTTAGGCCCAGGTAAAACTCACCTATTGCACAAACTCTTTCTAAAAATTTCCCATCAGAAGTAGTCTTTCCTTTGTTAAAATGGCCATACAACCATAAGCAAAGTACAGATTCAATGTAATTCCTATCAAGATACCAATGACATTCTTCACATAACTAGAAAAACAATCCTAAAATTCATTTGGAAGAATAAAGGACCCAGAAGAGCCAAAGCAATCCTAAGCTGAAAAAGAAATGCTGGAGGCATCACAATACCTGACTTCAAATTATACTACAGAGCTATAGTAACAAAAACTGCATGGCACTGGCATGAAAACAGACACACAGACCAATGGTACAGAATAGAAGACACAGAGACAAACCCACACATCTATAGTCTTCTGATCCCTGATAAAGGTACCAAAAACATACATTGGAGGAAAGAGAGCCTTTTTAACAAATTGTGCTGGGGAAACTGGTTACCCATATGTAGAAGAATGAAACTAGACCCTTACCTCTCACCCAGCACAAAAGTCAACTCAAAATGGATCAAATGCCGGGCGCAGTGGTGCACGCCTGTAATCCCAGCAAGTGGGAGGCTGAGGCAGGAGGATCGAGAGTTCAAAGTCAGCCTCAGCAACTTAGCAAGGCTCTAAGCAACTCAGTGAGACCCTGTCTCTAAATCAAATACAAAATAGGGCTGGGAATGTGGCTCAGTTAGAGAGTACCCCTCATTCAACCCCAAAAAAAAAAAAAAAAAAAAAAAAAAAAAAAAAGGATCAAATGCCTAGGATTAGAGCAGAAATTATGCAACTCCTAGAAGAAAATGTAGGTCAGCACTCCAACTTTTAGGTATAAGGCAATGACTTTCCCAATAAGACCCCTAAAGCTCAGAACATAATGCCAGGAGTTAATAAATGGGATGGCATCAAATTAAAAAGCTTCTGCACCAAAAAGGAAACAATTAGCAATGTGAAGAGAAACCCTACAGAATGGGAGAAAATTTGCTAGCTACTCTTCTGACAGAGAATTAATATTCATAAAAAACTCAACACCAAAAAAATCAAATGCCCCAATTAACAAATGGGCAAATGAACCCAAAAGATAGTTCTTGAAAGAACTACAACTGGTCAACAAGTATATGAAAAAGTGTTCAATATCATTAGCAATCAGGGAAAAGGAAATCCAACTACACTGAAATTTCACCTCACACCTGTCAGAATGGCAGTCATCGAAAATACAAACAGTAATAAATGCTGGTGAGCATGTGGAGAGTAAGGAACACTTTTACACTATTGGTGGAATTATAAATGAGTACAATCACTATGAAAATCAGAGTGGAGGTTTCTCAAAAGACTAGGCATGGAACCACCATATGACCCAGCTATACCACTCCTTGATATTTATCCTGAAGATTTAAAGTCACATGATATCGGCATACTCAGGGTAATAGCCGCACAATTCACAATAGCCAAACTACGGAATCAGCCCAGGTGTCCATCAACAGATGAATGGATAAAAAAATACTTATCCATTGTGGTATATATTCCACAATGGAATTTTACTCAGTCATAAAGAAAAGTGAAATTATGTCATTTGTAGGAAAGTGGATGGAACTAGAGACCATCTGTTAAATGAAATAGTCAAACTCAGAAGGTTAAGAGTAGTATGCTTTCTCTCGCAGGTGGAAGCTAGAAAGGAAAAAGGAAAAGAAAGAAGGAGGGCGGGGATCTCATGAAAATCAGTGTAGAGGAAAGGGAAGGGGCGGGAGGGGCGGAGGGAGGGGGGAGGTGCTGGGGAGTGGTGTGGGCCAAATTATATTGTTATATTGTGTGCATGACCAATGTGTAACAACAAATCCCATCACTATGTGCAACTATAATGCAACAATAAAAAAATTTGGAAAGAGAAAGCACACACACACAAAAAGAAGTAGTCTTTCTTTCTCTTCTACCCACTACTTTGTAATTCTTTGAAAGACTCCCTAAATTACTTCTGTGCGTTATCACTAGATTGTGAGCACTTCAAGAGTAGATAGGTATGTAATTCAGTATAGAGCACTTACCTAGCATGCCCAAGGTCTGAGTTTAAAACCCAGCACCGCAGGAAAAAAAAAATAGATAAACTGAACTATAGGATATCAGAATCATTAGGCCACTTTTGACCTACAGAAACAGCAACCTCATATACTCTGACTAACTACTATCGTATTGATTTGCTACTGTATTATAAATAAATAATTATTTATTATTCATCTTTGTGTCGTCTGCAGTCTCTATATTTGCAGTAGTAGGTGCTCGGTGAATAATGCATGAGCATCTCACTTGACAGCCTAACTGCACAGAGCAAAAAGAGGGGTCCAGGGAGTGATGAGAGGTCCTCAGAGGGGAGAGAGAGAGGAGTGCTCATCACTGGGGTCATTTAGAAGCTGGAGGATGCGGGGAGAGATTGTGTTTTGTGCACATAAATTTAATCTTCACATCTGCCTGCTACTTCTTTCCCCATTTGGCACTTTAGGAAACTGAAGTTTAAAGAAGTCTAAAAACTTGCTTATGTCACATGATTAGATTGGGATCTGGTGACATGTCATGCTCCAATCTTTACATCATGCTGGGAAGCTATTTTATTTTATTTTTTTTAAGGATTTAAAAAATATTTTTAGTTGTAGATGGACACAATATCTTTATTCTAATTAATTATTAATTATTTTTTATGTGGTGCTGTGGATCAAACCCAGTGCCTCACATGTGCTAGGCAAGTACTCTGTCACTGAGCCACAACCCCAGCCCTGGGAAGCTATTTTAGTTGATGAAAAATATTCCATCTCTTTGGAATAATATCTGTGGCTGACCAGGAACAGTCAGGTGATCATCAGCAGACACAAAAACATTCTGCTCCCCAGGGCATAGAAACACTGTATTTTTCCCAGGCTAGGCTGGCAGAAGAACTGTGTGACTGAATGTTAATGTCCCACGTGTAAATGTTAATGTCTCATGGGTGAATACCTGTGGTGTGCTAGGCTTAGAATGTGTGTAGCCCAGATTTGGCTCTTTCTGCTTGGCCCAGCCCCTGCCCAATTCCCTGAGCTATCCCAGAGTCTGGGTCAGGGAGGGCCAGGCCTGGGCACAATCTTCAGCTCTCCCATAACAGCAGGACCTACAATAGCTCTAGTATCCATGCCAACACTGCCTGCATCCACAGAATTTCTGCCCTGGTAGAGTATGATACATCTGGGCACAAAATCTGGCTTCCCCAGTGGGATCTAATACCTTCTAAGTATTAGATCAGGAATCAAACTAATGCATTCAAAAGAAATTGTTATCAGGATCTGTTTTGTGCCAGGCGTGGTTCTAGAACCTGGGAAACCCATGATGAACCCAAATTCCAGCTCTCGGGAACTTGGAGCCTGTTCTCTTAACCCCCAATGATCATCTCATATGTGTATATTCTAATCATTATTTCAACATCTGATAAGCAAAGAAAAACTAAGTATAGAGGGATCACTTACCATAAAAACAGCCCAAGACTACACCTCCAAGA
Organism: Glaucomys volans; assembly: GCA_020662805.1. NCBI lineage: Eukaryota > Metazoa > Chordata > Mammalia > Rodentia > Sciuridae > Glaucomys > Glaucomys volans. The sequence continues at coordinate 209,565 of JAJEJO010003897.1, forward strand.
GTTCTAATATTATTATCTATAAACAACATCCAAGTGTGTTTTAGGTGTGATTCAGTGCAGGGAACAACCAATTCTTCCTATTTTCAATGAAAAAAGGATTTAATACATGAAATTGGTTGTTAATAATACGCTTGGCAGGGCTTGGTCTCTAGAAATGAATCCTAGGGCCACTCCTTAGAACCAGCTCTTTGAGAAGCTATTCTTCTGAGGATATAACCTGAAAAATTGGGTTCAAGAACATATGGTCATAGCTGTCATGGAGAAATTAGGAAGTGGGAACCAAGAAGCTAAATACGGCATTCAGCTTCCTCTCCACGGCAGCTCCTCTCAATATGCAGAAATCTGGAGGATGAACACAATATCATTACTACCCAGAGAACCTCACAAGTAATGACTTTGCAAGAAAATAAGGCAAAAGTCATGAAAATGGTCTCCACTTCGTTTTCTCCTCCAAAATCTCAGGCAAATACACCAAATTGGAGGAATCTATTTTGGGAAATGAAATTTTCAGCTTTCCAAACTCTGCAATAGGAAAAAACATCCTGGAAGAATGATGAAATAAAAATCAGATCTGCCAGTCCACAAGACTCATCACCTGGAGGGAAAGGCTGAGGTCACCATGTTGACAGATCAGTTTGGGAAGTACAAGTCAGATCATGTCTCCAGCTTAGTGCCTGGTACAACATCTGACATATATCAAATGCTCAAAAGATATTTAATAGGTTGTAGATCAATGATAGAGCCCTTGCCTAGCATGTGCAAGGCCCTGAGTTCAATCACCATCACCACTAAAAATCAGGCGGGGCGAAGTTGGGAATGCCTGTAATCTCAGCGACTTGGGAGGCTGAAGCAGGAAGATTGCAAGTTCAAAGCCAGTTTCAGCAACTTACCAACTCCCTGTCTCAAAATAAAATATAAGGGGCTGAGGGGTGTAAACCAGTGGTAGATTACTTGCTTAGCATGTGTGGCACTGGGTTTGATCCTCAGCACCACATAAAAACATATTAAATAAGGGTAGTATGTCCATCTACAACTAAAAATATTTTTTAAAATAAATAGAATCTAAAACAAAAAGGGCTGGGGATGTGGTTCTGTGCTCAAGCACCTCTGGGTTCAATCCCTGGTGCAAAAAACAACAACAACAAAAAACACTGCAAAGCAAGGAAAAAAAAAAAAAAAAGGAATAGATAAAAGAATGTGAATCAATGAATAAATGCATTGTGGATACTTAAAAGTGAACCTTCACGGCTTTTTTTTCTTTTATTCTTTTGAAAAAAAAAATTATTCCTAAATGGTGCAGGGGTGGTTGGTTGTTCACACATGTCAAATGAAAACTCCTTTATTCTCGACTGTCCTGTTTCCTTTTTGTTTTTAATCTAAGGAACTTTTAGAAAACTCAGCAAACATATATATTTTTAAAGGAAGAAAGCAAGGTTTTTTCCTTCCTTTGCTGGACAATGAGTTTCCCTTTCAAACTCGGGTGGTTTTTGTTACTAAATGTTTCCTCCAAGAAGAAGTCTTCCTATTTTGTTTATTTTTAGAAACTGAAGCCTGCATACAGAGAAAGCTCTTGAATACTGGAATCTCAAAAGGGAACTTCTGAGCAACATCTCTTTAGCCCAGGATAGCAGCAACTTTGAGCAGGTTATAAAAGTGTCACTCTGTGATGGGTCAGCCTCTGATCCTCTTTGTTCTTCTGATGCATTAAACAGCAGTTTTCAAGACTGCCTTTCTCTCTTTCCCTGTGTCAGACTGACAATGAAATTCATCTACCCTTAACAAAAAGTTATCCACATGTTTCCCTTGCTTAAATTGTAACTAATTAGAATTGGCACTAAGTCGGATGAATAGACTATTAGAACCAAAAGAAATTTAGGACTCTATCATTTTAGACTCTGGTCTTCAGGTGAGGAAACTGAGACAGAGTGAGGCTTGTATTTACTCTGCATATTCAGGCTCCATCGCTTACATTGGTAATATGTTCTCATACGTACTTACTCCTCCAGTCAGGATCTAGCATGCCTGACTTGCCAAGCTCTGGGAGAGATCCTGTATGGAAATGCTGGTGTGCTTTCAGCCAGATGCTCTAAGAGTGCCTCCAACAGGCACAGCTCGAGTCCAGCCACACAGGACTGTAGTCCACTTCACAGAATGACATGTTCGCCCATTCCTAATTTGGAATGTCCTCCACCAGACTTAAACCCTCTTCTTCATGTCAGAATCCTACTCATGCTTCAAAGTCCAATTCAATTGTTTGTGACCCAGGAAGGACATTCTCAAAGCTAACCATCACAATTGATTACTAACTTTTCCAAATTGCCATAGGATTTCCTTCACTTCTCTATACTAGAGAAGTGATGTACCAAACTGCCTTCTTCTGGTGAGGTTGATCTTACATAGTTGGATAGTTGTCTGCTCTTTCTCCTGGTTCCAGTAATGTGGTAGGCTAATCTTTTATGAACATGGGATAAAAGTTAACCAAAAGAAGTGAATTTTTAGCTGATCTTTCCAGGAAGAAAGAGTTCTAAAGTGCCAGGAACACAGAGTGAATTGAAAGGCAGACTGATTAAAAGTGAATTGATGCTGCCGGGCATAGTGGCACACGCCTGTAATCCCAGCAGTTTGGGAGGCTGAGGCAGGAGGATCAAGAGTTCAAAGCCAGCCTCAGCAATTTAGCAAGGCCCTAAGCAACTCAATGAGACCCTGTCTCTAAAACAAATACAAAATAGGGCTGGGGATGTGGCTCAGTGGTGGAGTGCCCCTGGGTTCAATCCCCAGTACCAAAAAAAAAAAAAAAAAAAAAAGGGAATTGATGCTGGAAAGGTGGGTGAAAGGGGTGGTATTTCTTTGGTAATGACCAGGGTTTGAATGCCCACCAGGAACAGATGATCTGTCACAGCACCAGGAATGGAGATGCCTACATAAACCTAACACCCCTCAAAAGCTTTCACCCCGGCCAGAGTACTAAAAATATCAGGCAAATCCCCTCCCTAGAGCCCATCCCAATCCCTTCCCCTCCCTATAGCCTCACCCTAATCCCTTCCTGTGCCCTATAAAAGTTGGCAACAAAAGAACTAACGCAGGATTTTCCTGGCACACCGCTTTTAGGTGTAAGGGCGATCGACACTGGCCAGCTAAAATAAAGGCTTCTATTGGCTTTACGTGATCGGCTTGGATGATTTTATTTTCTTTGGGTACAACACAAGACCAAGAGGATGGCCATTAAGTCTCTTTGGGGAAAATGAGTGCTCTATGAGCAATAAAAGAACTCTGTGGCTTTCATTAGCATGTAGTCTGAGCTTACTCTCCCTGGTTCTGCACACAAACCTCAAGTCTAGACAATTTCATAGTCCTGGCCAAGTGGTTCCTATGGGACAGCTGGAGGAAGTACAGCATGGAAAGACCACAGACAAAACTGAAAGGGGGCTTGCAATAAAAGTTCATGAAGAGTGCATAAGATACAATGAACAGGAGGTCTTCTATTTTGACACTGGATACTGAGAAAAACAATCTAAAATAGATCAGAATCTAAGCATGTGCTTCAAGTTTTGAAAGTATAAAAGGCACTGAAAAGATAAATGGTAATTCACTATGAAAAAAAAGACAAATTTAAATTTAAATTTGCCTCTGAGTGAATAGATTAATCATCAGATCCAGCTGAAGGAGGAATTAGTGAACTTGAAGAAAATTTGAAAAAACATTCCTGAATATAGGGCAAAGAAAAATAAATAGAACCCCTGAAAAGGCATGGAGATTTGACGGTAAGGTCCAACTTCAGTGATGGTCCAACAGGAATTCCAGAAGGTGGGAATAAACAGGAAGTGGGAATAAATAAAGTATTAGGAGAGATAATGGCTGATTGATAAAAATCAATTGATGAAAGGTGTATTTTCCTCTTTTACTAAAAAATTGGCTGCTTTGGGGCACAAGCTAATTATATTTATTTGTACTCTTAGAACATTATAAGAACTCATTAGATTTTGGCTTAATTAATGTACTTTAAGTGTACTAATAAGCAAGATGTGACATTTCATTAGAGAAGCAGGAAGTGTTCGCAGTCGAAGGATTTATAATGGGAGATTACTTCCAGCTAGGATTTTTAGAGGAGAAGGCTTGGAAGAGGGAAATCAGTGCAATTTGATAAACAGAAAGAAGGGACTGGGCATTCTGAGCAATCGTGTTACCCAGCCCTGGCTTTGCACTGCCCAGAGGGCAAGGCGGAACTTTTGTCTCGACCTAAGCTTGCCTTACCTCAAGGACAGGATACCTGATGGCATGTTCTCTTTGGGTGGACTGGCAGAAAGGGAACGACTGCCAGATGTCAGACAGCCTCTTACCTTATCATAATAAAAAACATGGCTGTTCCCCCCTTATTAGCCAATCCCTCCTCCTCATTTCTTTTACCCTATATTTAAAACCTCCTGACCCCAAAGGGCCAGAAGTTGATTTGTGAGTTTATCTTCACCACACCATCAGTACTCAGTCTTGTCATTGGTTCTTCAGTTCCAAGAGGGAAAAAGAACCCAGGCTTTGGACTCAAAAAATTGGTAACAATCAGGAGAATATAATAAGGCCTAGAGCAGGAAAATGCAAAAGGCATTTGAGAAAAGTCAAGTGGGCCATTTAGCTCAAGTATATATAGAAGCAGTAACTGTGGGAGATTAAGAAAATGAGAGGCCAGGTGCAGCGGCACACTCCTGTAATCCCAGCAGCTCGGGAGGCTGAGGCAGAAGCCAGCCTCAGCAATTTAGTGAAGCCCTAAGCAACTCAGCAAGATCCTGTCTCTAAATAAAATATTTTAAAAAGTGCTGGAGATGTGGCTCAGTGGTTAAGAACCCCTGGGTTCAGTTCCTGGTACCAAAAAAAAAAGGAAAGAAAATGAGAACCAGATGATTCAGACCTTAAATGAAAGACAAGAAAAAAGTCCCTCAAGTAAATCATTGCTGCTGCGTGTTTTTCAACAAAAGGGTGACAAGATCAGAACTGTATTATTACTTAAAGGATGAACTAGAGAAGAAAGTCATGAGAATCAGGAAAATAGATTAATTCTATGTCACTAAGTGTTCCTTACGATGTGACAGAAAATGCAACTCGACGTGGCTTGAGCAAATAAGAGGGTTATTAGATTATAACTCACATACCCAGGGTGGATCTGGTCAGGCATGTCTTTATGCAGGGTTGTATAATAAAGGGTCTGACTGTCCTTTGTCTCTGGCTCCTGGCAGGTGACCTCTAAACCTTGAAAATGTGTTACTCATGGTGGGCCTTGATAGTTCCTGCTAATAAGGTGACTCATGTTGGGGTCCTAGGGAGTTCATCCTAAAATGACTCAGGATGGGGGACTGATCATGCCAGAAAAACCAACCATGTGATTAGAGGGTTGGAATGGAATCCACGTAGAACGCACCTAACCTCCAGGGACGAGAGAAGGGCTGAAGGTTGAGTTCAGTCAACCAACCTATATATATTGAGACTCAAAATCTTCAGACCAGAAAGCTCAAGTGAGGGTCCGTGGTTAGCAAGTGTGTGTGTATGTTACACATCAATAAGCTGGTGGGGTGACGTGTCCTGACTCTGTGCAATTTCTGTTAATCAGTTTTCAATTGCTATGACTGAAATACTGCATAAACACCTTCAAGGAGGAAAGGCTTATTTTGACTCACAGTTACAAAGGTTTCAGTTCATGGTTGGCTGGTTCCAAGGCAAAAGCATCATGGCAGAAGGGTATGGCAGAGGAAAGCTGCTCATGGCAGATGGGAATTAGAAAGAGAGAGAGAGAGAGAGAGAGAGAGAGAGGAGAACCCTTCCAGCGCACACCTCCAGTGACCCACTTCCTTCAACTAGGTCCCACCTCCCAGTGATCCATTTAGTCCCCAGCTGTCCATTGCTGAGATCAGAGCCCTCCCGGTCTAGTCATTGTCTAAAAGCCCCACCTCTGAATCCAGCTGCACTGGGGACCATGCTTTCAACACAATACTTTGAGGGACATTCCAGATCCAAACCATAGCACGTTTCTTTAGCTGGTCCTGATTTGCATCCTTTTTGCTATAGTAAAACTGAACTCACAGGTATGCAATTGACCCTTGAACAACAACGGGGCAAGGGCACAGGTGCCCTGTGTGGTTGAAAACCTGACTATAACTTTTTGGGTATTGAATCTCCACAATAGCAACAGGAGGTGCTATTTCAGTAGTACAGTATGTGCTATGGTGAATTTACCCAGTTGTGATTTAATGCCGCATCTTTACATTTGTGTATATTTTTCTCAACTGAAAATGGCACCATGTACGGTCTACAAGTGTGTATATAAATTTTGATAGATTTTAATTTTTATAATAATCTAATATAGGTTATATATAAAATCATATATAAATTATATCATGTACATAATTTTGCATATGCTTTTGTAGACTACCATTTACATTTATGCATTCATGACTAACCTAACTTCTTATTGATTTCTAGGTATTTCTAGGCTACACAATTCATCTGTTCAGTTATTTTTTTTAATTGTCACAAAGGTCTCCCCCCAAAAAATCCACAAGTAAGTGGACCCTTGAAGTTCAAACCCATGTTGTTCAGTGCTTTCCTGAGTTCTGTGGATTATTCTAGTTAATTATTAAATCTGAAGGGACAGTGTCAGCCCCTGGATACTTAGCCAATTGGTCAGATATGTAGGTGACCTGGCAACCTCTGAATTTGCTGCTGTTGCCTGGAGTAAGACTGGCTTGTGGAGGACTTTGCCCTTCATCTCTAAATTTGACCTATTTTCAGGTGGTTAGTGTCAGAAGTCATTGAACCCAGCATCACACAGAGGCGTGGGGGAACATGTTTTGTGGGCTCATGAATAGCATGGAGGCTGGGGTAGCTGCAATGAGTAGGTTGGCTATGGAATGTCCCCCAAGGGCCTGTGTGCTTAAGAGTTGGTCCCCATTCTATGGTGTGACTGGGAAATGGCAGAACCTTTAGGAGATGGGGCCCAGTGGAGGAAGTGAAGTCATTGAGGGCACACCCTTGTAGGGGATTTTGGAATCCTGGCCCCTTCCTGTCTCTCTTTTCTCCTCCTAGTTGCCATGAGGTGAACAGATTTCCCCTCCCCATCCATCATGATGTACTATGCTGCCTCAGGCCCAAAGCAACAGGGCCAATCCATCATAGACTGAAACCTCTCAAGATATGAGCTGAAATAAACCTTTTTCCTCAGGTATTATCTCAGGTATTTTGTCACAGCAATAGAAAGCTGACTTACGCATATGCTGAGATTGATAACATATGAGACCTGACAGGTAGGTAGGACCAGATCATGTGGGCAGTGGTTCTCAGTGGTTCTGGCTGAATGTTAAATTAAATGGGGAGTTTTTAAGAGAAACCAATGTTCAGACCCCATCTCATGTCAATTAAGTTAGACTCTCTTGGAGTGGACCCAGGCATCTGTAATTTTATAAGTTCCTCAGATGATATAGTTCCTGATGCAGACACGGATTGACCATAGTGAAAGGACATTAGATTTTGTTCCAAGTGTAAGGAGATCTTGAGCAAGGTGACATAATCTGTTTTGAAGTTTTTTTGTTTTTTTTTTTTAGAGTGGAAAATAAAGTTTTATTAAAGAAAAGTAAAAGCAGACTTCTCCCGAGTGGAAGAAGGGGACCCAAAGGCGGAATCCATGTGGCGAGTAAATCCTGTCCTTTTTATAAGTTTTACTCTCTTGTTCCCTTCCCCCTCATTCTTCCTCTCTGTCTAGGCCCACTTTTGCATGTGAGTGGTAAAAGCAGAAAAGCAGATGGGCAGGGGAAGGGCTGAAGCGATAACAGGTAATGTCCCAGCAGGTGTTAATTAGCAATTCCTTGCCTACAGTTCTTGATAAGGACAGGTAGATCTGGTTATCAATGGGTTCTGGAGATCTTTGACATTCCATTCCCCAAGGCAGCCTCCAACTTCCAGATGTAGGTGTTTTTTTCATGTCCTTCATTTTCTCGATTTGACCCGATTTTTTATTTCTACACTGACTACCTAACCAGTTCTGGCTACATTCCCCCCTTTTGTTTAAGGAACTTAACTGCTTGCTGGAAGGAAAGGGGGCGACGACCGCTCTGGCTGCTTCGGAGCTGGAAGGGGGCGGAGTTGGGGGCAAGCAGTTTGGAGTTCCTTTTTCTGTTTAGAAATCGGGTCGATTGAGGGGTCCATGGTAAAAGTCCGGTTGAGAAGAAATAGGCTGGAGGGCCATCTGAGAAATGGGCGGTCTATAAGAGAAACAAGAAGTCATGAGTACTGGGATAAGATTAATGCAACAATAAATTCCACAGCATAGGAACATACCCATGAGTATTATGGTGACAATAGAGGCTAATAACGTTTTCCACCAGGAGGTACCAGAAAACCAGGAACTAAGAATTTGTCCCCATGATAAGTCTGGGGAGGACATGGCCTTTATTTGAGAGTGCAAATCTTTAAGGATGTCAGTCACATTGCCCGAGTTGTCAGGGATGTAAACACAACATTCAGTTTTGATAATGGCACAAGTGCCACCTTGGGCGGCAGTGAGGACATCTAAAGCCATTCGATTTTGTAGGATAGCTTTCCTCATGAGTGTTACCTCTGTGTTCAACAGAGAAATACTTTCCTCAACATCATGGAGAGCAGTTTGAGTGTAATTATTTAGGGTCTCCACGTGCCACATTACATCTTCTAAGCCAAAATATAGAACAGCCAGCAAATCTCCCCAATCTCAGACATAGATGGGGACGATCTGTTTTCCATTGGTATGTTTTGAAGTTTTAAAAGACTCTCTTTGGCGGCTGTGGGAAGAATATTCTATCATGTAACAGAACTGGCGTTAGGAGGTTGGTTAAGGGCTCCTCTGTACCTTCAGAGAAGTAGAGAGAAATGGTTTATATCTGGAGTGTTTTTGAAGGAAAACAATATGTTGATGAGCTGATGTGGGTTATGAGAGAAAGAAAAAGTTATAGATGAACGCCTGAATTTTTTTTTCTCTTTCTTTCTCCTCTTCCTCCTCCTCCTCCTCTTCCTCCTCCTCCTCCTTCTCCTCCTCTTCCTTCTTTTGTCTAAGCACAACATAAAAGGTAATACTAATTACTATCACAGGGAGAATGTGAGAATGTGGTAAACTGGCCAGGACCGAATCACATGCCTACCGCTGGAGCAAGGTTGAAGTAACTTTTGCCCCAAATATATGTACTGAGATTATCAGAGGATGTTGCACCAGAGAAAAATCAGAGCATGCTACCAAAGGCAGGACAAAGATGTTGGTCAATCAAGAACAATAAATAACTCCCTGAAGCTCTACTGGCATAGAGAACACATTGAGTAAAACAGACCTTAAGAACAAAATATAGCTCTTTTATTTTCTTTCCCCGCTCCCAAACAATGCAATCCTAAAGTCACTGGGGAGACAAACAAGGTAGGCATCTTTCTACTCCAGTGGGGGCAGAATCCCTAGCTCTGTCTGCCTGGAGGTTAAGGAGCAGATATTACCCAAAAGCAATGAGCACACCTGTGACTTAGATCTTGGCTTCTTAACATCATTCTCCACTACAAGGAACGGAAATGACAGACTTCAGGGCTAGGGCCAAAAATGTACATGAGTCCAAAACATATAACTAACACTAAAAAAGTGCTAAAAAGTGATGGGGTCAGCAAAGGCACATGGGAGTCAGCCTGAAAGCACTAGCTAAGTTGGGAATAATTTGGGCCTCAAAATAAATAATGATAGTAGTGAATTAAAATAGGATACTGCGAATCTAAACTTATAAAATAAATGAGTATATTGAGAGTCGGAGGATGAATATAATATTTGCATGAGTTTCAAAGTGCCTTCCTACAAAGCAGGTATTAATTACAAAGGGAGAAAGAATACCTCTACAGTGAAGAAGCCTGGAAGATACCAAGTAATCAAAGGCCACATTGGTGATAAGACTAATTGAAACTGAGCTCACTTTGTAGGATACGGTAAGAAGAGCACACACACCTTAAGCCTAATCCTAAAGGAAATTGGAAATCCCAAACTGAGAGATTCTACACAATCACTGACCTGGAATCTTTCAAAAGTGTCAAGGTCATGAAAGTCTAAGAAAGACTGAGAAAATGTTGAAGGCTAAAGGAGACTAACGAGGTATGACACCCAAGTTCCAAGCACAGTCTGTGCTGGATTCTTTTGCTTAAGGAGACTTTATTGGAACATCTAGCAAAATTCAAATGGGTTCTGAAGAATAGATGGTAGTGATTTATCAAAGTTAATTTCCTGACTTTGAGAGTTGTATCGTGCTGTGTAAGAGAATGCTTTTATTTATAGAAAACACATAATAAATTATTTAGGGATGATGAAACATCACATTGGCAACTTATTCTCAAATGATTCAGGAAAAAAAAGAAGTCTCTGTATTATACTTGCCTCTTTCTGTCAGTGTGAGATTGTTAGAAGAAACTTTGTAAGGTAGAAAACTTAAAGACAGTTTTGAATTGCTAGATAGGATTAAAACCAAACTAAGATAGGAAAAATAATTTCACAGCTGACTGATACCATTTGCTTGTCATCTAATTCAGAGGGGATTTTCCCTCGTTCATTTGCTGCAAATAAAGTTGTGTTTAAAAGAATATCAGGAGGAGACGGTCATACAAACATGAACAGAGTTTGGAGCCATATGTCTGTAAACCAAGGAATTCCAAGGATTGCTGGCCACCACCAGAAGCTGGAGAGAGGCATGGAATGGATTCTCCCTCAAGGCTTCAGAAAATGCTGTCCTGCAAACACCTTGATTTTGAACTTCAGTTATCCTGAACTGTAAGAGAATCAATTTCTGTTTTTTAAAGCTCCACCACCCAGTTTTGTTTGGTTTGGTCTTAGGGATTGACCCCACAGGTACGTAACCACTGAGCCACAGCCCCAGCCAGGCTGGCCTTGAATTTACAATCCTCTGGTTGAAAGACCCTCAGTCCCCCTGTCCAAGGAAGATCACGCGAAGACACTGCTGGCTGCAAAAACACGAGGCTGTTTATTAGTACACAGGCGCCTGCGGGTGCACAGAAAAACCTCAGCCGGAGCTTCGGTGAACTGGCACACCGGGCTTTGGGGTACAGGGTTTTTATAGGGTAAAGGGGCAGGTTTCGCGCGCACGGTAAGCGACAGGTTTCTTATTGGATATTTTGAATACAGCACATAGGTTTACATTTTAACTCCCGGAACAACCATGATTTGTGCTGGGACAAGGTGACCTATACTTTTTCAATTGTCCTGTGGTTTCTTAACCTGTTTATCAGTTTAAGTTTATCAACCTCCGGGCGGCTCTCGAAACCAGTTCCGGAGACCAGATCCCGAAACCTCCCTAGGGGGTTGGGGTTTGGTGGAGTGACCTATGTCATGGGTTTGTAGTTCCCGGAATTTGTTCCCTTCCTATGGGGGGTGGACATAGAGTTGGGGTCTTTCATGGTCTGTTTCCCAGGTCACTGGGAATACAGACGTGCACCACCCTGCCTGGCTAAGCCCCCCAGTTTTGTAGCCTTTGTTAGGTTTGCGTGTTTGTTTTTGTTCTTTTGCATACTGGGTATTGAGCTACACCTTCAGCCCTTTTTATTTTTATTTTGACACAAGGTCTTGCTAAGTTGCCCAAACTGGCCTTGAACTTCCCATCTTCCTGCCTAACCCCCGCCCCCCCCACCCCCGCACTGCCCCGAGTACCTGGGATTACGGGTATGTGCCATCACTCCTGGCTTTTGCAGTTCTTTGTTATAGCAACCCTAGGATATGAAGACAGCTGATCTCCAAGGTGGCCACCATCACTTCCTTCTTCCTGTACACTCATTCTATTCCTCTACCATAACGGGAAGCTGTTTCCTTCCTTTTGATCCTAGGTTAGCTTGAGTGATTGTTTGACCAATAGAATGTGATGCAAGTAAGGTTCTGATGTTTCTGAGGGCAGACATCATAGGTCATGAGGGGTTGAAGTCTGGCTTCCCTGACTCAGCCATATTGTAATGAAGCCCACGAGGATTTCAGGCAGGACTATGGGGCAACAAATGGGGTTTCAAGGAGAAAGGAAGACGAGGGAGAGGAAGAGAGAGAGAGGGAGAGAGACAGAGAGAGGGAGAGGGAGAAGGAGAGGGAGAGAAAGGGAGACATATATCAGGGCACCAGACACATGGGGGAAGAAGCTGTCTTGGAAGTATACCTCCAGTATCAGCCACACCAGTTGATACCACTGGGGATGATCAGAGGCAAACTTAACCCAGTTCAACTCTCCCCAGATTCCTGACCCATAAAATCATGAGCCAAATAAATGTCCAGTTTAAGTCATTAAGTTTTGGGATCCTTTGGTTCTCTGCAATGAATAGCAGAATCCCTCTACTGCCTCATTTTATCCTCATCGTGGTATTATGGGGAAAGTGCTAGAAATATATGCCTTCCCCAGATGAACCCAAATCCTACCACCTTTCTAGAAAATAGACTAAGTGGTGCCCAGTACTTAACTGTGTTCCTTTCTAGTTGGCCTTGAACTTTTAAACCTCTGGGTGTGCCAAAGATTTGTTCCCACTCTGTTTATACCAGTTGTATATGTCTTGATTGACATGCAATGGAATGAAACTATGGAAACCTATCAATTAAAAGTACCACATGAAAGAGGGTTGTTGTAAATATGAAAACTATGCCATGGGGCTGGGGGATGTGACTCAGTGATAGAACGCTTGAGTAGCATGCATGAGGCCCTGGGTTCCACTCCTAGCACTACAAAATAATAAATAAATATATATCATATTTGAAAAAGAAAATCAGCAGTAACCTTATTAGTAATTCATTTTTTCAAGTGTTAAGGTAGGATTTTTGTCTGATGTTAAATGTGAACAAACTGAACAAATTTGCCTCTCTTTTGTTCTTTTTTCTTTTTTTGTAGTGCTGGGGATTGAACTCAGGGTCCCACACATGCAATGTAAACATTACCACTGAAATACACCCCCTAATCTCTTTACATATCATCTCTGAAAGTCTTGACATTGGATCACAGGATGAAAAAGATCTGTGGATTGATCACTATTTCTTGTTGGAGGACTTTAGCAAACAACCTTATACCTCCACTAACAAAACCTGCATTAAGGTAAAACCTGTGCTCCGGGGGAAGGTCTTCAACAGTCCAGTTATATAAAAATGGTGATTAAGTTTATCTACCTATTTAAATACAGTTTCAAAGTAGGGAAAGTCTGAGAAACTGACACAGCCTAGAGAAAAAAATAAATAAATAAATACAGTTTCAACATCAAATGCTCAGAAACTGAATTAAGATTAACTAAAATACAAGACAGTTGTGCATCGGGATATGTAAGGGATACTGCAGTGCATTTCTCTCCGGCCTTCCCTTATCATTCCAAGTTACTTAAGAATTTCACACTAAACTGTGTTACAAAGCTGGTAAACTATATGAAACGAGGTAGGTAATTTCAGTACCATTCCAGGAAAAACAGCTGAGCTATTAATAGTGGTTTGTGGTACTCCCCTATTACCCAGAGACCTATCGTTTACACAGTCTGGCTGTGCAAGGTGTATTAAAGGAATCTGAGAAGGCTGAAGAGATTCAGATAGTCCTTAACAAAGAGAAATATATAAGAAAATTATTTGTAATTACTTCAACATGCCCCGATTTCTACATATTTGTAATTGCAAATTATATTGAACATTTTTGAAGCCAATCATTCAATGTCTGAGTGGTAAAGAAAAGAAGTCACTCTGGAAAAGACTTTTATTCCCTGCACAAGTTGGCTCCAGGACTGCTTATTTGTTGGGGCAGGGTTAGAGAAACCCTTCCCTCTCTTTTCCTGAAGAAACTGATGCTGGGCCCAGGGTTGTAGCCCATGCTCTGGTCAGTGCAGATCATCAGACAGCACAGGGCACCCACAGCACAGGCAGTTGGGACAGAAGCCCCCAGGGGCTGATTCACTTCCTGAGGACACCGCACTGGGCTTTGGAACCTCAGGGTTCAGGGTTTACACTAGAGAGAGAAATCCTAGGGAGAAAAATATTATCAAATGAGATAAAATTACATTACAAGGAACTGCAATTCTGTATTGTAACCAAACTATTAAAGATGAGCATATAAGTTACATAAGATAAATACAACCAGGTAATCACATGCATTCACTTCTTTACCTTAAATGTTTAATGTCTGTCACACACACACACACACACACACACACACACTTAAATTTTTGGTCAAATTTTATGAACAGTAAATCATGATTCATATCAATCATTTAAGATAGGATGGTAGGACTCTGTGAAGTACGAAAGAAAGACTATTTTTTAATCTAGATATATCACAGGAAAATAAGTATAGATTTACTAAAGGGTACTGATCAAGTCTGAGTAGTATTGTTATTTCTGTAGGGAGTGCAGATTATTTATCCTTAAAAAAACAGATAATTTACATTATAAGCCTACTGTATGCATAAAATAATTCATTTTAAACTACAAATTCCAGAAGACAGACTTCCTTGTGATGAATGGAGTTTGAAAGCTTGCAGTGAACATTTTCTAGAGGTAGCAAACCCTGGGGTCAACTTCTCTCTCTGCTGTTTCATCTTATTTCCTTGTCTAGAATCTGTTTCTTTAGGTCATAACTACTTATTAATCATTATGAAAATTTTATTATCCTTTCAGTTCATCTCATCGTCGTTATTTTAATCTAACATTTATAATGACATGAGCATAGTTTGTCACCTTCAGTATTTGTACAAACATTTAATGTGCTACTGAGAAGAAACCACTAAAATCTGATTATTAAACTTTTTTTGAATTTTAAAGGATGAAAAAATAAGATAAAGCCCAGGCACAAGGACAAATTTTATATTGGGTTTGGGAAAATGATAGTACTATAGTATTTTTACATTCTTTCACTTTTGATATTATTAAAATAATTATGGACAATCACTTGGCTCTGTCTGGGTTCCTCCCAGGATAGGGATAAAATTAGCTACCCATATTTTCTTCTCAGGAAGATTTAAGAGAAAAAGAAATCAAATTCCTATTAAAGTATTTGCTAAATTATTTTAATGGTTTGTGTTATTTTCATTTTAATAGTTATTGCAGCTGAATGCACAAATGACTGAATAACTGAATGTAATTATGAATATCTCAGATTTTCATGAAATGTGCAAGTCTTTGGTCCCAGACACTTTAGAAGTTAAATGTCGCAGTGGGAAGAACCATGGTTTTCTCATGGAGAAAAAAGAATGCTTGGATGTTCTACATATTGAAAACATGCATATTTGAATTGATCTTCATTTGTCTGGTATTTTCATTTAAGAAGTTAACTTGAAATTAAACCAATGAACTAAATTTGAACTTTGTAAACCTCAAGAGGTGGTTTTAATAATTTCCTCATATGTATTTGTGAAGAAGTCATTCGTATATATATGCAAAGTGCTGTAAGAATCATGGATGAAAAGGACAGCAAAGCTTCCACCATGAAATGACAGAGAAATATTTGTCTGAGCCCCCCTTTCCAGTCTGGGAGCAGGTTAAAAGATAGGGATGGAGAATACCTTTCTGAGCATTTTTGTTTTGTACCCTTTCCCATTAAAGTTTAATGGAAAACACAACAATTTATAATCATTAAAGATTATGAAATAAAAGAAAGTCATGCTTCATTTAAAAAACTCAAGTCTATAGTCACCAGGCTGGAAAATAGTTGTTTCATCACTTTTACTTCTGGGAGAAATGCTTGGCACAGAGTGAACTGGAATGAAAACATGAGACAGCAGAAAGTCTGAGCACAGTGCAGTCTAAAAGGCTTGTAGGCATCCTTTATGTAACAAGTAATGGAGGAGCTGGAACACTGCCTTCAGAAACAGAAGTTTATGGCCAAAGTGAAGATTAGCCAAGGCCTTTGAAAAATGAAGCAAAACCAGGAAAATTCAAGCTCAATTTCTTAATTAAAGATCCCTGTCCAACATAGTGATGAATGCCTGAAATCCCAGCAACTGGGGAAGCCAAGGCAGGAGGATTGCAAGTTTGAGACTAGTCTCAGTAATTTAGCAACATAGGGAGACCCTGTCCCAAAATAAAAAAGGCTAGGAATGTGGCTCAGTGGTTAAGTGCTGCTGGGTTCAATCCCTAGTACCTAGTGGAGTCTCATTTAAACAAATTATGCTAAAAGAAAATGTACATTGTATCTCTTACTCCAGGTGCAATTGAGAGGGGGTTGAGCAGGGGAAAGGAGTTACTTACCACTTGGCTAAAAGGCAGGTCTAAGTTGTACTACTGATCTGTGTGGTCCAGTGTAGAGAACAAAGAACACTGCTTTTCTGCCTGGCCTGGTTGAGTCTTTCTACTCCAAGTGGCTTTTAGAAGACCCCTCTTGTGTATCACCAACAAAATTTTTATATCCACTAGATAATCTGATTGAAAATTATGTATCAATAGCAGGAAGGATTCATTTCTAATCATGTATAGAAAGGAGAAGAGTTTTAAATTTGAATTACCTATATCTGAGAAATGAAACCATTTTTAGAGTACTGCACACAAAAGTTTTTATTCAAGTAAGTATTAGGTTAAGGAAGTTGGGAAAGGGTTTGGAGGAAATTAACAACCAAGAGAGAGCTAAGGTCAAGCCAGGCTTCCAGAGAATGAAGCCCTTTAAGTTGGAATTTTCCAACCACCAAAGAGAATTAGACCATCCTGGAAGGATAAATGATTGGCAAATCAGATGGTGTGTCTCTGTTAGGGAAAAAAAAGAGAGAGAGAGAGAGAGAGAGAGAGAGAGAGAGAGAGAGAGAGAGGCTCAACAAAGGAATTGCCAGTTCAATTTCTTCAAATTCTGCAATTGCATGAAAGAGGAGAATCCGCTTTGGTTGTATACCCTTTAAATCATGAAGTAACCAAGATTCATTAGTAGTTGCCTCCCTAGAGCCCCCATAGTTTGTTTATGTTAGAATTGGAAGGACAAAGCTATTATTTTGCCTCCTGAATAAACCTTCAAAATTTGGCCACCTCTGTCTTGATATATATCATATTCATTAAGTAAGCTTATGAAACATTACTGTGCCAATTCTTATATGAGGGTAACAGATAAGATTCTTCCAACAAACAAATGCAAGAGTAGTTTTTTTTTTTTTAACTAAATAACAGCTTTATAAATACTTCTTCTTTCCCCATCCCAGTTGAAAAGCAGTCATCTTAGGGATATAATGTATGGTAGTAATGTTAAAATTTCAGCATATTATATAATTGTATTCACTATTTAAGAAGGGCATAACATTTTATCAAGGATCCTTGAGTGCAAAAAGGTGTGTGTGTGTGTGTGTGTGTGTGTGTGTGTATCTATCTATCTATCACCATCCTAAAGATTAAATAATTGAAGGAATGAAGCGTGTGGTATCAGATGTCAAGATGACCTGAATGATTCCTAACTTGTCACACCCTTGGGTACTTTCTTCCCACAATGAACAGGGTTGATGGGCATAACCTGTTATGGCTGTTATAAAAGTGGTATGCTATGCCTTCCAAGGCTGTATCATGAATGTTTGCTCTAGAGGCAAGCAGCCCTAGAGAAAGGTGCTCATGACAAGGAACTATAGACTTCCTGTGAGAGAGTGAACCATCTTGGAAGTAGACCTTCCAGCCCCAGGCAGACCTTCAGATGACTACAGTCCTAGTCAATGTCTTTGATTGCAATCTCATGAGATTCTGAGGAAAACTGTTTTGGATTCCTGACCTGCTGAAACTACTGAAATAATGCATTTATTGTGGCAAATCACTAAATTGGGGATAATGCATTATTACAGAAATAAATTTCTAGGTCTTTCCTCCACCAAGAAATACTAATAGCAAAACAAATGAACTGCCCATCTTAAGACATTTACAAAGTTGGTAGATTCTGAAGTTACTTGCATTTAGATGTAATCTTATCTTAAGGAATTTGCCATTGAGTTCCTTGTCTCAAAGTGTTGTACCAAGATCAGCAGCACTGGCATTACCTGGGAGTTTGTTAGAAATGCAGAATCTCAAACTTCATCCTAGACCTAATAAATTGGAATCTGCATTTTCGTAAGATTCTTGCATGACATATAAGTATATTAAAGTTTGAGAAAAAGCACTGATCTATTTGACACTTCATGTTACAATCTGTTTGGGAACCCTGGTTTTACATTAGGGATACCCAAACAAACACAAAACAAATAAATGTAAAACCCCCAAACAAAACCAAAAACCAGTTGGAGAAGCTTATTCGCAGAAATTCATCTGGGTTGAGAATTCATGGCTATGGACCTAATTATACTTCAGGGTTTTCTTCTGGAAAGCCTACATTAAAGGCTCAGCTCACTTCTGACTTCCCAGCATGCTCCATGCTCTTATCCTGGTTCTTGAAGTCATGTACGCCCAGGTGTGTCCCCAGGAGTGCCTTGGAGGAACTACTGTGCTGGAGTTGAAAAACTGGCAACGCAGTGGCGGGAGTGAGATGAAGTGACTTCCAAGATCTGAAGGTGGTTGTATGCGTTTCCTCATCTTACTCATGCTCTTTCAGGATCATCTCATTCCAAGAAAAGTGTTTATACCTTTCTATCTTAATGGTCATTTTGAAATTGTCGCCCAGGGCCACCACGAAGAACGGGAGTTCTGAATAACCTAAGGTTTTAGGGATCAGGTTGGGACCATTTTTGAGCTTCTTTCTCCGATGGCAAAACCAAAATAACTAACCTTTGGAAACATGCTTTTCCTGTTGACCGGATACTACTAAAATAAGATTTCCAGTATGATGGGTGTTTACCAATATTAGATCTCTTTCGTGAGAAGCTCAGATTGACGTGAAATACCCCTAACGTGTGTTAGTGGGGGATGGGTGCAGGCTCCTCCCTTTCCTAGGCTTGGGCATCCCCAGGGATGGGAACAATGCCTACCACATGGCATACTCTTAATAAATATTTGTTGATTAAATACATCCCTCAGAATCCAGCAACTTTGATCACTCAGTTACTGAACCTGCCATATTAGCGAATCTGCAATGGGAAGTGTGAAGGCTGTTTTCTCAAAGAATTTTTAAATAAAGCAACAAATAGTCTGTTTTAAATAATAATAATAAATCTTGTGCCCAAACTAAGCGCTGTTTCGGATTTCTGTCCTGGTCTGGCCTCGCTTTCTCACTGGCAGGCGAGCTAGGGGATGTGCTCCCTGCCCTTGAATCTCCTTCCTTTGTAGTTTTTTTGGCCTGCGCGTTTACGCTTCCCAGGCGGAGGAGCGAGTGCCGCGGCTGCGCCCATTAGCGCGCTGCGCCGGGTAGTAGCTGTCAGGCGGGCGGGGCTGCCTAGGACCCAGGAGGAGCCGCTCCTCTCGCGCGGCATCGCCCCCGCGCCGGCCGGTCCGGCCCTCCCCTCCGCTCCCCTCGCCCGCTCCCCGAGGTTTTGGCCTCCCTGAGGGGCGAGAAGCCCCCTCGGGTCCTGACAGCCGGCCAGGCGGCGAAGTCCCGCCTCGGCGCGGATGCTTGCGGGTGGGCTGGGCCCGCCGCTGCGTGGGAGGAGGGCTGCATTATTTCCCGCTAGGGCCGGGCGCGGGGGAGGAAGGGCCCTGCCCGGCCCTCTGAGCCGCGGACTGCGCGCGCTGCGGAGCCGGCAGGGCCTGGGCGCGCACTTGGCGGCGGCGCGGCGTCCCCAGGCTGGGGCCGGGCGCTCTCCCACGCCCGCTCCCCTCCCCCTCCTCTTCCTTCCTCCCCTCGGCGCTCCCGGGAGCGGTGGGCGGACGCGAGCCGCGGCGGGCGCCCGAGCTTTGTGTGCGCCCGCGGGCCCCGGGCGAGCCTTGGGCGGCCCAACTTCGCCGCTCCTGACCGGCTCCCGAGCGGGAGTTGCGAGGCGTGGCCGGTGGAGGAGGCGCTTGGGGGGGCGTGGGACTCCCCAGCTGGCGGGCGGGACGGAGCCAGTCGCGCCGGACAATGAGCTGGGTTGCTCCAAGCTGCGGCCACTTTTAGCTGGGGGCGTGGGTCGGCCGGCGCCTCCGCGGCTTAGCGGCCTCACCTGCGAGGAGAGGGCGGGATGCCCGAGCCAGGTGTGCCGGTGCTTTAAGGCCCCGCGCCGCCGGACGTCCCTGCACGGTGCTCGCGTTGCCTCTGGGCTGCCTGGAACGTGTTTTTGAGGAAAGCTTTCTGAGCAGCCGCGATGGCCAGCACCAGGAGTATCGAGCTGGAGCACTTTGAGGAGCGGGACAAAAGGCCGAGGCCGGGGTCTCGGAGAGGAGCGCCCAGCTCCTCCGGGGGCAGCAGCAGCTCGGGCCCCAAGGGGAACGGGCTCATCCCCAGCCCGGCGCACAGTGCCCACTGCAGCTTTTACCGCACGCGGACCTTGCAGGCCCTCAGCTCGGAGAAGAAGGCCAAGAAGGCGCGTTTCTACCGGAATGGGGACCGCTACTTCAAAGGCCTGGTCTTTGCCATCTCCAGCGACCGTTTCCGGTCCTTCGATGCGCTCCTCATGGAGCTCACCCGCTCCCTGTCCGACAACGTGAACCTGCCTCAGGGCGTCCGCACCATCTACACCATCGACGGCAGCCGGAAGGTCACCAGTCTGGACGAGCTGCTGGAAGGTAGGCGGGAAGGGCACCGCGCTGCAGGTGCGGCGAGCGCGCTGGCAGGTGCAGCGGCCGCGGGCCAGAGCTCTCCCGCCCGCCCTGCGCAGAAGGGAGCCCGCGGGGCGCTTTCTAGGTGGCCGGGGGAACTGCATGCTTTTGCTTCTCTGTGGCTTGTGTGTATGGGGGGGGGGGGCGGGGGGGGAAGGGACGCCCACACTTACTTTTCTTCTTAAGATATTTGCTTTTTTTTTTTTTTTAAAGGAAATAAAAAATCATAATGATCAGAGGCAAAGTTAGGCGTTGGTGGCACCTCTTGAGATTGGCTAGCTTCTTTCTGTTCAAGTGCAAACTATTTGAAAACATGGCTCTCCCTTGAACTTGGGCAAGCCCCCAGTTAATAAGCTGTTTTGCCCTTGGTGTGGACCCCAAGTTCAGGCACCTGTGGTGTTTCAGTGTGTGGGATCCTGTTATGCTTGCTCTACTCAACATAGACTGAAATGCTCTAGGTTGGCTTTCCTGGGTTGGCTTGCTGCAGAAGTCACTTGAGGTCAAAAGGAGTAATCCTGGACAGAGGTCCCAACTTTGGCTGCATCTTGGATCACGATGAGGTCTTTGGATGGTAGGGGTGGCTGACTCCCACCCCTAGATATTCTGTTGTCATTGGTTGGGGTGTGGCTTGGGCATTTAGCATTTTGAAAGCTCCCTAGGTGATTTTAATGAGCAACCAACATTGAGAACCACTGTGCTAGGGGTTTTCCACATTTAACTGGTGAATCAAGGTCAATCTCTCCTGCTTCCTCCCCTAATGAGAGTATATAGCTGGAATGATAACAAGCGATTGGAATCAGCAGTTGAGGCCTATTATAATAAATTAGGAACCCAGACATGAACACCATGCATCACTCAAAGGGACTTAGTTGGCTGTATGTTGGATCATTATTGAATTCCTGCAATATTTTCTTTTTTCTTTTCAGAGAGGAAAATTTACTAGTAGTTAAGAACCTGTTTGCAGTTCCAAACAGCACCCAGAAAGATTAGGCAGAACCCAAGTTTGTGTTGACTGCGTATTTTCATGGAGTTAGTGCTCATAGATCTATCTTAATGCAAATGGCACATTCCCAGTAGTCATAGCAATATTGGCTTGGTATAGGGAGGAAACTGATCACTGAGCCAGTGTTTTCTTTATATTATCTCAACATGATAGTTTATTATGTTCTGAAGGCATTATCTCCATTTTAAAGATGAGAAAACTTAAGCTTCCTGTTTTAAAAAGTGTCTTGTCTCATGTAGCCATATGAGTCCTGTAAGAAGAGGTTAAGTATCTTGCTGGGCTTGGTGGCACATGCCTGTAATGGCAGGTACTCAGAAGGCTGAGGCAGGAGGATTGAGTCAGCCTCAGCAACTTAGCAAGACCCCATTTCTAAATAAAATACAAAATAGGGCTGGTATGTGGCTCAGTGGTTAAGCACCCTGGGGTTCAATTCCTGGTACCAAAGAAACAAGTTGAGTTTCTATTTAGGCACTTTTATCAGAAGTTTTCCTTGCTCTGGCTAGAGGACAGTACTGCTGAAATTGTTTTCTTCGGTCTGTGTGTACATTCTCTTGGTCAGTAGTGTGTTCTGATTTTAAAGACTTTGAGAAGGAGGTGAAGATTTTTGTAGCAGTGTAAATGAACTGAAGATGCAATGCCAATGGGCTGTATTCCTTTCCTTAATTGGGATAAGTACTCAAGAGCAACATTTGCCTAGGTATTTCTAAACTGAGTAATTTTCTAATTGACCCAAGGTCAGAGTCACAGGCCTATGGAAGGATCCAGACAATCAGTGCCTATTGCTTAAGCACTTGTTCCTCACTTCTCATTTAGTTGCTGTTCCAGCTGTGTCTCAGGAGGGTCAACAATTTTGATATCCTCTGATAGTTTTAACAATGCATTTACTACATAAAATTAAGGTTCTTCTAAGATAAATATCTTAGGAGAGATGATCAAAATGACTATTTTCTGCATTAATGAGAGCAGAATTTCATGTGCAGTCTGTTGTCACTACACAGGGGGTGCTTGACCCACTGGGTCTAATTCTTAAACTAGAGTTTCAACCACAAATTGACAGCTAACAAATTTACTTCAAATCATTCGTTTGCTAATGTTTGGAAAGTGCGGATTTAGGAAAAACACTATGTACAGTCCAAATTATAATAACACAATAAATAATGGTGTAGTTATAACACAGTTGCAGAACAAATGTTTCTGCGGCTTTTCCCACTTGTTTGAAGCAGTTTTAATAAAATTACTGCAAAAGAAGAAACCATGGGCAGTCTTTTTTGTTGTTGTTATTTACATTCTGGAAGGATATTAAGCAATGATGGTTATTTTTTGAAATTCTAATTCTTGAGTTTCCCACAGGATGGATAAAATACCTCATAGTAATGCTTTTTTTTTTTCAAAAAATAACCATCATTGCTTAATATCCTTCCAGAATGTAAATAGCTTAAAGTTTTATTTAAAATCATGGGCTCAAAGGGTCAGATTGATCCTGTTGAAGAGCCAGTCAGGTATCTGTGAAGTTATTTGCATCAGTAGAAACAGGTCTGCAGTGTTGCCCATGTCATCAAAATTGTTTTATTTCATTTAGTTAATGGGGTTTTCTCCTACTTTGTCATATTTAATAAAGACTCTAAGGCAGTATTTTACGCCATTGTGTTCCTCTCTTCTCTCCTCTGTGTCTTCCATCCCATGAAACTTGTAGTCTAGGAGACACTTTTTTTTTCTAGATCATCCTCATCAGGGAATAGGATGTGATGGCTCAAGACAGCAAAGCTGGAGCCCTCAGAGTGCCATTGAACTCAGATGACAAAAGAAATTTGCATGACCCAGATTTTTTTCTTCTGCCCTTGACCTTGAGCGTCTCAGGAGACTCAAAGCTGTTCCAGTGTTAGCCAGCACTCCTAGCATTGCTCTAAGCAGCACCTTCAGTTTATTGATTCACCCACTCTCCTGCTGGATTAATTTCACTGAATCGATGCTGTGTGTTCCTGTAATCCTGTTTATTCTTTACTACTGGGGGGACCTCCTTTTATAGGAGGACTGAGACCCCCTAATCATCAGTGTTGGGAAAATGAGTTGGACTGTCTCCAGGTAGGAGCTTGTCTGGCCTGGAGTAGTCTAAGAGCCAACTGAGAGCATCTGAGGTTCTCCTATGCAGGGCTGAGTCAGAATTCCTGGTTTTGCCTTTGTTCCATGAGTTGTCTTCCCTTCTGAGCATTTTGGTTATGTTAGGAAAATTTTGATTTGAAGAGATGAAAGGTACTAGAAACAATGTCTGGTCAAATCAAGTTTGCTGGGTTCTGTTAACCTCACCTCAGTTACCTGGCCTCAGTGTCCTTTTCTGTAGAATGAGAGGTTGGCAGATGTCCTCTCTGGGTTTGCTCCCTCTGGTCTAATGCATACACCCTTTTCCTACCTGAGTGGTTATTTACTGAGTGTCTGAGGCCTGGGTCACCTTTCCCTGTCCAGAACCTGTCCTTCTGAAAATGCAAATGCCCTATTACCAAGCTGGGGAGGAGTCTGTGGCTCTGTAGGATTTGCTAAGAGCCAAAGAGAATTGCAGCTACTTCTTGCTGTTTCTCACATTCCAAAGTAAAATGTCATTTTGTTATTTCTACCTTTTACCCCTTAGTAAATAATAGGTAAGCTGGATTTTTGGTATGTGACATAATTTTGGTAATATGAGAAGTGATAGTTTAATTCCTTTATGAAGTTAACTTGAATATCTAAGAAAAATAAGGTTCTAAAGTCAAGTACCTGAGGTTCTTGGCCAAACCTAGTTTACTGCACCTATTTGGTTAGGTTGGTGTCTTTGAAGGTTTTAAAGACCCCCAAATACAGGGTCTGAGAGAGTTTTGAAGTAAAAATGAGACTCCATAAGAACCCAGATTATACTTAGTTCCCCACCACTCCAGTAGATTTTTAAAAATTACTAAACTGTGCTTTTGGAACATGTGGTGAGGTGCAAAATATTTGCATAAGAAGACAATAGCTTCTATGTGACAATTTAACATTGAATCTTAGGTCTGCAAAGCCTTCTTTTAAAAAAAAATCGTTCTTTTTAGTTATACATGACAGTAGAATGTATTCTGACATCATACGTGGAGTATAATTTCCCCTTGTGGTTTACATGATGTGGAGTTACACTGGTCGTGTGTTCATATATGAACATAGGAAAGTTATGTCCTATTCATTCTGTCTTTCCCATTCACATCCTCCCTCCCTTCCTCCTCACTCTCCCCTGTCCAATTAGGTGACCCTCCACACTCCCCTCACTACCATGAGTCAGCATCTGCATATCAGAGAACATTGGCCTTTGGAATTGGCTTATTTCACTTAAGATGATAGTCTCCAGTTCCATCCAGTTACCAGCAAATGTCATAATTTCATTCTTCTTTGTGGCTAATATTCCATTGTGTATATGTACCACATTTTCTTTATCCAGTCATCTATTGAAGGGCACATAGATGTTGGTTCCATAGCTTAGCTATTGTGAATTGAGCATTGTAACATTGATGTGGCTGTATCACTGTAGTATTCTGATTTTTAAGTCCTTTAGGTATATACCAGGAGTGGGATCACTAGGTCAAATGGTGGTTCCATGCCAGGTTTTCTAAGGAATCTCTGTACTGCTTTCCATAGAGGTTGTTCCAGTTTGCAGTCCCACCAGCAACATATGAGTGAACCTTTTTCCCCACATCCTTGCCAACACTTGTTACTTGTATTCTTGATAATTGCCATTCTGGCTGGAGTGAGGTGAAATCTCAGTGTAGTTTTAATTTGCATTTCTCTAATCTGCAAAGCCTTCTTTACTTCTGGATTATTCAAGGTCCTCTTCAAGTATTGCCTGTGAAGTCTTTCCTCAGACTTCTGGGCAGTTGGTCTTAGAACTCTTGCTAATTGAGAGCACGCTGTGTGCCAGGCATTGCTCGTCTTGCTGGAGTACCATCTCCCTCTTGGAACTCACAATTTGGGGGAAGAGAGAAAATGAGCATAAACACACAGGACAGTTTCAGCTAAATGCTGTACACGAGGTGGTGATGAGACAGGACAGGAGGGCCACCCTGGCTGGGAGATGGAGGAGGCTTCCCGGGAATGGACACTGTAGCCAGAGTCTGAGGTCCCCTTTCTTTCCTCTGCTTGCTCTATATTTCTTTAGTAATCTGTGCTTTGTAGTCTAATTAGTGATATTTTGGGTCTCTTTTTGCACTAGTTTGAGAGCACTCTAAGGTCAGGGATCTTAGACACACTACCAATACATTGATCAGATGGCTCAGAAAATAAATTTACCCTTAAGTCTCTTGGTGGCCAAGGGAAGTTTTGTATGAATTAAGCTTGAGTGAGGTTGTCCCTAGATGTAGTATTTTAGCTAAACCAAAGATGTAGTAGTTGGAGCTAGGCATGGTGGTGCACCATATAACCTGTAACCTGGCTACTTGGGAGACTGAAGCAGGAGGATTGCAGGTTTTTAGACCAGCCTGGGCAACTTAGGGAGACACTTTCTCAAAATTAAACAAAGCAAGCAGGAAAACTTGGGGGAGAAAAAGCTCCCCTTTGTTGAATCCTCAGTACCTGTGGGGAAGGAGAGGTTAATAATTGGGGAAAATCTGTGCTAACTCCCCATTGCGGAGGGAACATCTCTTCATAATGCAGTTTGCAGATCTCATTGTCTTCTTCATTTCCTTAAGAAAAATGAGATGTGCTTTAGTACAGCTGCATAATCCCTTCCCAGAGGTAATAGGAAAAGAAATTTTCATTTGAATAGTAATTCTAAAGGGGGAAAAGGGGAGTATTTGAGGAAAGCATTAATGAGATTACAGTATGATACAGTGATACTTGGGAAGTTACAAGACAAGATCAATATTTCATGAGGTTTTAAGCTATGAAAATGGATATTTTATGGTCCTGTGGTATGATATGAAGAAAATTAGATTCTCTTGGACAGTGATTATCAAGCTATGTTCTTTATTCTCTGATGGGGCCTAGAGGAATCTGGCTGGTCCTTTTTCTTCATCCCTACCCTCCTCTGCCCCACTACTTGTGGGTTGCCTCTGTTTGTCTGTTCTGGTGAAGTCAGCCACTACCTTAAGAATTTAGAGATCCTTTTCTTCCCCCCAGTGCTACCTACTATTTACAAGGTGTTTTGTGCGCAGTGATTGTGTGAGGTTCTGTACCTGTGCATTTCATACCTGATAGACTGAAGAAATGGGAAAATACTGGTTTGCTGAGACCATCTTATATACATTTTATTACACTGTAACATCTCAAAGTTACTAAAAAACCTACAGTGATGACCTACTGTATTATCTTTTGTTTCTTAAATTATAATCACTTGCAACCAAAATGTATCATAGTAGACAGACATATGATCCTTGATCTCTTTAGAATGTTTTACACACTTAAGATTAATTTTAAACTAATAACAATGTGATTCTTTATCATTCTGTGATCGACATTGTCTTTCCCAAAACCCTTGCTTAACTTCTTCAAGAAAAGAAAAAGGAGTTTGTAGAAACCCACTACTGGTTATGCTCATGTTCATTATTAACCCTGTGTGGGAGAAATAGCCCAATGTATATTTGTTTTACTATTTTAGCAATCAAAGCCAGTAGCTGGAAGGTTCCACGTGAACCCTAAAATGTATTTAACCCTTAGCAGATCTTGGTGTGTAGTGCGTGGCTTCTTAATAAATGATAGTGGTCTTTGGCATCTTACAACAAAATGGGTCGTTGTGACCTTTTGCCTCTATTCTGGGAACAACATTTGAAGTCACATAAGCCTTATTCTACTTAAATTTTTTTTTATTATTTGGTGCTGGGGATTGATCCCAGGATCTTGCTTGTGCTAAGCATGCGCTCTGTCACTGAGCTTCATGGCCAAACCTCCTCCTACTTCTGTACAGTGCATAGTAGATATTTTGAGCTAGTGAACATCCTTTCCTCTACTACTTTCTGTTTTCTTTCATCCCTTAAACATCATTACCTTTTTGTCTTGGACAAACACCTACCTGGTTTATGAATCCTTTATCACTTTTACTGAATCTTTTAAGTGGGTCTCATTATTACTTGCTTAAAACTGGGGTCCAACCTTCCCTCTTAGAGTGAGATCGAGGGATGAAGGAGGAAAGTGTTAAGCAGAGGTCCCCAGAAGTTGGGACAACTCTGTTAGTCAGCTTTCATTGCTGGGACCAAAATGCCTGACATAAACAACTTAAAGGAGGAAAGAGGTATTTTGGCTCTGTTTTGGAGGTTTTCGTCCATGGTCAGCCAGCTACGTTGCTTTGGGTCTGAAGTGAGGCAGAACATCATGGTGGAAGAGCAAGGAGGAGGGAAGCTCTTCAGTTCATGGCAGCGAGGATGTGGAGAGGGAAAGACACCAGGATAAGATTGCTACCTCCCAGAAGTCCACTTAGCTATCAACGAATTAATCCACTGATGAAAACAGAGCCCTCACGATCCAAGCCCCAAAGCCCCACTTCTGAACATTGCTGCCATGGGTACCAAGCCTTCAACACACAAGCCTTTCGGGGATTCCAGACCCTAATCACAACAAGCTTTGTTGAGGAAAGTTTTACCTGTGTTAAATGAAAAGACTGGCCCTGTATCAATCATGCACCAGTTATTTTATTAGTCACATTTTTTTTTTTTTTTGAACCAGGGATTGAACTCAGGGACACTTGGCCACTGAGCCACATCTCCAGCCCTATTTTGTATTTTGTTTAGAGACAGGGTCTCACTGAGTTGCTAAGGGCCTCGCTAAGTTACTGAGGCTGGCTTTGAACTCGCGATCCTCCTGACTCAGCCTCCCAAGTCGCTTGGATTACAGGCGTGTGCCACCACGCCCGGCCTATTAGTCACATTTAATTTGAAGGTCTCTCAATATCCTTAAGGTTGCAGTGTTTATATGTGTGTGTGTGTGTGTGTGTGTGTGTATACATATAGGTGTATATACATAATTGGTATCAATTTGCATGTTTATGGGGTTCAGTGTAACATTTCAATACATTTGTAGAATGTGTAATGGTCATCAGAGTTATTGACATGTTTATCACCTCCGACATTTATCATTTCATTATGCTGGGCACATTCAAAATCTTCACTAGCTATTTTGAAATATTCAATTAATTGTAAATCATTATCCTACTGTGTTATAGAGCATTAGGTGTTATTCTTCCTATCCAACTGGAGAGTGCAGTTGTTTCTCAAACTTTAGCAGTGTTCAGACCACTTTAAAAAAAACCAGTCCTTGGGGGTGTAACTCTGTGGTACAGCATGTGCTTAGCATATACAAGTCCCTGGGTTTGATATCCAGGACAAACCGAAAACCCCAAAACTATATAACTCTCACATCTAAATAGCAGAAATGCAGCATTGCCTCGATTAATTTACATTGTCACTTAAATGTTTATAAATGTAAAATGTATGCTTACACACCAATACAATCCAAATAAATTGACACTGTAAAAACCAACAAAACTGTGTAACCAGTAAAAACTTAAAATAGCAATATGAAGCTACAGATATTGTTTAAATTGGTGTTCCCAGTGTGACCATAGTACTGATGGCTAAATTTGGTGTGCTGTATTTCAGAATGCTGTGTAATGAGTCAGTTTTACACTGTTAACAAGTCTTTATTTCTACAGAGTAAAATTATGTCCTCAGGCCTTAACTTGCTGTGAACTTGACGTTTACATAGATGAAGATCTCTTCTCTCCTTCCTCATTAACTCCTGGTAAAGCTGCACCACTTGATACCCAAAGAGTAGGGGCTTTGGAGAGTGGGGCGACTGTATTTCATTTAGAAGCAGTTGTTCAGTTAGATGTTCCAGAATGGGGTGATTTAAAGTTTTTTAAATTTATCCTCAAAATGGGGCAAAATTAAAATTCCCATGGTGAACTCTGAGTGCAAAATGTGCTTGGGCCAGCTGTGAGGAGCAAAGAGGCAGATCGGGATCTCATCTCTAGGCTCAAGCTTGTCAAGAGATTGGGGATCGTTTGTTTTGCAGGTAGGTGTGTGGTTTTCACTTTCAGCTCATTTCTTTGATCTCAGGGTAAACTCCTCCCAAATCACTCTGCTGAGATGTGGATATGTGGTCATACCTCTTTCTTCGTATTTGCATGTTTGAAGTGGCTTCTGTACCTTTTCTTGGTGGAATGTATCGTGGACATAAGTGTCGAATGTGACTTTAGGACATGGTTTTGTTCAGCCCTTGTTTTCAGGTAGGTTGAAGGAGAATTGGTCTCAGAGGTCAAAGGTCTCCTTTTGTGTCCTCAGCAGGTGAATGTGACAGCGATCGATCGTCAGAGACATGGCAGATGATAGAGTGAACAATATCCAGGCCAGAGCAGTTCCTTTTGTGAGATTTCACTAGTTTTACATTTTGGCTCCTGTACCGTTTGGTTAGGAAGCCCAATTAAGTTGTTTGCCAAAACAGATGAATGAACAGTCTTCTTTTCCCCCCACTCTGTATTTTTCTTAGCCAGCTGGTCGTGGGGATTCATCTTGCTTTGGGCAGAGATGTGCACATTGGAATATAATCCACCCAGTATCTCACACATGTCGCACTTGAAAGGCATCGGATGGTTTTGGAGATGCAGGAATTCCCAAATGTGTTTTCCTTGGTTACATTCTTTTGGAAGTGGTTTTTTTCCCTTAGTTTTGGAAGTGTGGAAAGCATTTAGGTTCCTGAGATTTTGCTGGTATTAGACCTCAGGGATCTGCCCAGGTTTTCTTTCTTTTGTCTTCCCTTTTCTGCTTGACCTTATTTGTGTGTCCTTTTCTGTAGGCGTGAAGGGTCTTTGCACTTCAGGCTTATAAACAGATTTTTCTTTCAGTGTTTGCTTCCACTCCAGGAGATAGGTGTAGTTTGCACCCAAATTTTGTGAAACTGAATTTCTGCCACAAATGGCAGAATCATTTGTCATTTCAAATTAGTTAGTGGTTGGGCAGTTAATGTAAATACTTAAGCAAGTGAATGAGAGACTCTACAGTAACCGATAGAAAAGTAGGCAAATACTGTGGACACTGGAATTTCCTATGTAAGATTGCAGGTAGCCATTTGTCATTTCCAGCAGTAGCTTCTTTTTTTTTTTTTAATTTTTTTTTATTGGGGTTAGAAAGCTTAAAATGAGATCTACCCTCCTAACAGAGCTTTACGTGTGTAATATAGTATTGTTATCTATGAGCACAGTGTGGTAGAGCAGATCCCTAGAACTTACTCATCTTCATAACTGAAACTTCATACCTGTGGGATGACAGCTCCCCACTGCCCCCTCTCCTCAGCCCCTGGAAACCACCATTTTACTTTCCATTCTAAGGCTGGCTGCTGTAGATCTCCTGTGAGTGGAACCATGGAGTTTGTCCTGCTGGATCAAGCTTGTTTCACCTAGCGAATGTCTTCAGGTTTCTCATGTTATTGCACGTGGCAGGATTTCCTTCTTTGGTTAAGGCTGAATGGCATTCTGTATGGTACTGTTATTTGAGAGCATCACATTTTCTTTGTGTTCATCTATCTCTGGACATCTTTGTTGTCTCCATATCTTGGCCATTGTGAATAATGCTGCTGTTGTGAACATTGGGCTTACAAATACCTGTCTGAGTCCCTGCTTTCTTTCTATTTTATTTTTTATTTTATTTTAATTTATTTTATTTTATTTTATTTATTTTATTTTATTTTGTTTTATTTTATTGTACTAGGGATTGCACACAGGTGTGTTCTACCACTGAGCTCCATCTCCAGTCCCTTATATATTTTTAAAAATTCTTTTTGAGACGGAGTCTTGCTAAGTTGCTGGGGCTGGCTCCAACTTGTGGTCCTCTCATCTCAGCCTCCCAAATCATAGGGACATGGATGTGTACCACCATGCCTGGTTGAGTCCTTGCTTTCAGTTCTTTTGGATGTGTGCCCAGAAGTAGAATTGCTGGATTATAGGATAGTTGTATTTTTAATTTTTGAGAAAGCTCCATGCTGTTTTCCATAGCAGCTTTGCCATTTTACATACCCACCAATGGTGTAAGAGGGTTCTGATTTCTCTGCATCCTCTCTGATACTTGTTATACTTCAGCCACTGCCCCACCCTCACATGGTGGTCATCCTAATAGGAATGGCTTGATACATCATTGTGGTTTTATGTGCACTGGTATGATAATTAGTGAAGTTCATTATCTTTTCATATATCTGTTGGGTCATTTGCATGTTTAAATTCTTTGCTTGTTTTTTAATTGGGTTTTTTATTTTTAATTTTTTGCTATTACATATACTTGGAGATTGAAGTAAAAATTACATTTCAGTAGGTGTAGAATGCAGAAAAATACTTGATTAAACTCTAACTTTTTATGATAAAAATGCTAATAAACTAGATTTGAAGAAATTCACCTCAAAATAATAGACCATAAATAAAGAGCCCACAGTCAACATCATACTCAAAGGTGAAAAACAGTTTTTCCTCTAAGGTTAGGAAAAAGGCAAGGATGCTCATTCTTGGCTCTTAAATATTCAACATAGTGCTGGAGGTCCTAGCAAGAGAAGGAAATTTAAAAACATGCAAATCAGAAAGGAAGAAATAAAATTATCTATTTGCAGATGACATGATTTTTATGCAGAAAACCCCAAAAATACTGCAAAAATTAATTATTAAAATAAATAGATGAATTCAGTGAAGCTACAGAATTCAAAATCGACATTAAAATGAATTGTTTTTGTACACTAACAATGAACTATCTAAAAAGAAAATTAAAGCAATCCCATGCAAAAGCACATTAAAAATACTTAGAAATAAACTTACCAAGAAGGTGAAAGGATTGTACGTGTAAAACTCTATAAAACATTGTGTTTTCTTTCTTTTGTCAAGTATGTAGAAAGTCATCCTGTGTTCATGAATTGAAAGACATAATGTTAAAATTTTCACATTACCCAAAATGAAGTGCCAATTCAGTACAATCCCTATCAAAATCCTATTAGTCTAGACAAAGAGGAACAAAGCTAGAGCCCTTAAACCTCCCGATTTTAAACTATATTACAAAGATGTAATTAAGACAATGTAATTTTGGCATAAAATCAGACATATAGACCATTGGAACAAAACAGGCATCCAGAAATAAACCCACAAACATACAGCCATCTTTCTTTCTTTCTTTCTTTCTTTTCTTTCTTTTCTTTCTTTTCTTTCTTTTCTTTCTTTTCTTTCTTT
>JAJEJO010003897.1:248074-262257 GCA_020662805.1 Glaucomys volans
AAAAAAGGAGGGGGAGAATGAGAAAATGTGTGTGTGTATGTGTGTGTGTATATATATTCTCTTCAGCCAAAGACTGTTGGGAACATACCTTTGGTCTAAGAAGTTGGGCTTATCACTCTTTGCAGTGAGCAGTTTGTATGTTAAGACACCATGGGAAGAGCGCATTAGAACTATTGTGGGATTTAGGCCTGACTTTTGTAATTTTAGGACTGGTCTGAGAAAGCAGGTTCAGGAGCAAGATAATTGTGTGATTGGATATATCTTATCTGTAGTGTAGGCAGACTAGATTGAGGGCAAAGCTAGAAGTGGCCGTCACCCCTTCAGTCTGAGAAGGGCTGTTTGGTACTGTAGGTTGCATGGGGACCTTGTTTTTGCATCACTTTGTCTTAGTCTCACAGTGACTTCATTCGAATGCAGATATTCTGTGAGATTATGCCAAATAGAATAAAACGGCCTGTGTCATGCCAGTTGTAGGAACATCACTGTCTAGCTGTGAGAGTCGGGCCAGTTGCTGACGTCAGGGGCTGCTTAACTTTTCATATACTTATATAAAAATTATGATTCATTTGTATCCTAGTCTGGCTCTAATTTTTTTTTAATCATATTCATGTTTTGGTGAGTGCGGTTGTAACACGCGTTGGCAAAGATGAGAATCCTCTCGCAGAGTGCTGTGGTTTGGACGGAGTTGGAGTGTGTCTCCGGAGGTTCCGTGTCAGATGCTTGGTCTTCACGGTGGCAATATTAAGAGGTAGTGGAGCCTTGAAGAGATGGGGCTGCAGGAAGGTGGTTAGGTCACTGGGGGCACCACCTTCAGAGGGGGTTAATGTTGCATTTGTGCATTTAGGTCCTAAGAGAATGAGTTCTTAGGAAAGAACAAGACTGGCTCCTTCCAGGTTTCTGGTTTCCTTTCTTGTCGTGCGATCTCTTTTTCCACATGGACTCCCAGCATTGTGATGCCATCTGTCATGAGGCCCCCACCAAAGCTGAGCAGAGCTAGTGCCATGTTCTTGGACCCTCAGAACCAGGAGCTAAACAAACCTTTTATTTGTAAAGTGCCCTGCCTCAAGTGCTTTGTTATAGCAGTGGAAAATGGACTAAGACGTAACATTTGATCAGTCTGTCAAGACTCATCACTTTAGGATGTACTTTTTCAGCTGTGTAAGTAGCATAAAATCTGCCATTCCAGAAAACTTCACACTTCTGGGGAATGAGCAGAAAACAGAAGATTCTTGCTTTGATCCAGGTAGGACATGAGTGGTTGCCAGAGGGCAGAGAGGAGGAGCATTTTGAGGACTATTTAGAAGGTGGAGTGGACAGAATGCGATGTCAGAACATAGTAGGGAGGGAAGCCAGAGGCGGGAAGGATGACAGCTGGGTGTCGAGCTGAGTCCTCTGAGTAGGAGTGATGCTCCTCACCAGGCTGGGAGGAAGGGGAGAGCAGCAGTTGGCAGGGAGGGAACTAATCCTCAGCAAGAATCTCTACAGTACGGTGAATCTGGGGGGGGGGGGGCTGATCCCCCCCCCCCCCCCCCCCCGTGGTGCTGATTGAACCCAGTGCCTTGTGCATGCAAGGCAAGCACTCTACGAACTGAGCTGTATCCCCAGCCCCTGGACTGATTACTTCCAATCAATTTTATGGGTGCCTGGTATCTAACAGAATGTTCATTTATTCCATTTGCATTTACTTATTATTCATTAACATCTTTTTTTTTGTCAGCATATTCTCTCCCTATAGGCAAATATATGTAGTTGACAAAATTATGATCAGAAGATTGCTTGAGCGAGGTAGGGAAATAAGGGAAGCTGGCTTAGTTCTCTTCGTGGCTGTCATCATGAAGGCATCTGTACCTTAAGAATTTATGTGGCATCATACAGAAGCACAGGACTGACCCTGACACCATGCCCTGACCCTGGAGGGCATGAGAGCTGGTGCATAGTAGGTACTCAGTGCACATGGTGAGGAGTCTGGTCTTGACAGAAGAGCTTTCTGTGTCTGCTATGGTGCAGGAAGTGGTGAGGGTGTATTTTTTAGGTATTTGCCACCTAATTTTACAATGTATTATAAAGTTGGCCTGTAGGTTTTTTAACTGATTCTTTTTCGTTATACATAACATTAGGATACACTTTGACATAATCATAAAGGCATGGAACATAATTTGTTTGCATTCAGTCCTCAACTCTTCTCCTGCCCCGCAACAGAAGTAACATGAAGGAAGAAGGGGGAGCGGGAAGGGGTCAGCATTTATCCATAGCTGTGCACAGTGAAGGGGTTTCCTTTTTCTGTTTTCATCCTGAACCCAGGTAAGGAAACTGAATCCAGAAACATTTAAGCATCATCTCTCCAGATTGACATGTCAACTATGCAGGGACTGGTTGATCAAGGAATTTTGATATATTGAATTTGTTCTTGTTTTGTTTCACTTTACCATTTTTTTTTCTCTTTAAAAATTGGAGCCAGGCGTGATGGCGCATGCCTGTAATCCCAGCACTTGGGAGGCTGAGGCAGGAGGATCGCGAGTTCAAAACCAGCCTCAGCAACTTAGCGAGGCCCTAAGCAACTCAGTGAGACCCTGTCTCTAAATAAAATGCAAAATAGGGCTGGGGATGTGGCTCAGTGGTGGAGTGCCCCTGGGTTTAATCCCCAGTACCAAAAAAAAAAAAAAAAAAAAAAAAAATTGGAAAACACTTTACCCCAGCTAACTGACTTCTCCCTGCTCTTAATAAGAGAAATTGCTAAGATTCCTTTCATTCTTCCATCTTATATTTTGTATCAGAACA
Organism: Glaucomys volans; assembly: GCA_020662805.1. Classification (NCBI taxonomy): domain Eukaryota; kingdom Metazoa; phylum Chordata; class Mammalia; order Rodentia; family Sciuridae; genus Glaucomys; species Glaucomys volans. Next base: position 250,853 of record JAJEJO010003897.1, read on the forward strand.
TACAGTGAAATTTTTATCACATATAAAATAGTAAGAGTCCCCTGTACCCCAGTACTGGGGATTGAGCCCAGGGCCTGGCACATGCTAGACGAGCACTCTGTCATTGAGCTATATCTCCAGGCCTGGTAAGAGCTTTTTGATGTGACAGTTTTTTCCCATTAATTCATACATGTGATAGAGTTTTATTAAGTGATACCCATTTTTTAAATTATATGCCATTTACTCAGATGATCATACTGTGAAAAATAATTTAAATGACTCTACAGAGGTGAAGAATCTTTAAATGGTGGAGGTTGGACTGGATTTCAGATAGTGGTATAGAAATGTTAAGGCCCATGATTGGTTCCCTAGTTACCTTGGGCAGTGTCATAATTATACCTTTAAATAAAAGACATTGCTTTTCTTTTTCAATCTTCCTCATATGCCTGATCTGTTACTGAATTATTCATGTGCTTTTGGAGTTTCTAAAGTTCTCCATTAATCAGGATTTTAAGAACATTATGATAATAGTTAAATATGATACTGATATTAATAGGGTTTCTTCAGGAATTCTTTCACTATGTTGGTTTTTGTTTTAGGCATTCATAACATTTAAGGCTAATATAAAATTCAGAGTGAGTCTACTAATACTTAATATGTGAAAAATAATTATTTTAAAATTACATCTTGGAGAAAATCTTATTTAATCCTCTAATCTTGTGTGTCCAAAAGTCAAGACTCAAAAAGCTGAGTGACTTCTGAGTTTCCTGAAAGAAAAATTATGTCATCTTAATATACAATTTTGGACACTTTGAAAATTTAAAAATTAGTTAACACTGACAAACCAATTGGGAGGTAGAATAACACTGATGTTATATTTAATAAAAATTAAGCAGAGGTTTTCATGAATAATGAGCACATCATTTCGACTACTTAATATCCTCTTCTATTTAAATAGGTATGTAAAAGGTTGTCTATTTAAACTTACAAGTTATTTTAAATTTATATTCCTCAAAACTTATATACCTGAGATATTTCTTTGAGCTGCCAAAACTTTTCCTTCAGTTTTGTGGTGCTTTCCTAATTGAATAAGTGATCACATAATGGAATAATTTAGTCAGCTATTTGTAGACGTAGTGATTGCGAATTGGACTAAAATCTATAATTGGAAGAAAGAAAATAGTTTTTATTTATTGGAACATTGTTTTGTGATATTTCTACCAGAATGAGATTTAAAACAATAATAAGCTAATTAACAGGCTCTGGAAATTAGGAAATGCTTTAGAATTTGGCCAGGTCAGCTGTTTCACCTTGTAGCTGATGATACTGAGAGACTGTGCAGAAATGAATGACCCAAGGTGACACTGGGTCCAAGTAATAGATCTCTCTCTGATTTCTTGAGCTAGTGCTTCTCACGGTACAGTCCACCTTAAGCTCTGAAAGCTGATCTGGATACCCTTTGAAGGAAAGCGGGTGGGAGCATGCCCACAGAAAAGGCATAGCGTGTGCCCTGTGGCGGAACGAAGCTCAGGGGTTCAGTTTGTGGGTTTCCAGCAGCTGCTCCTCACAACCACACTGCAGTGTGCCTGTGGTGGGGAAAATCAGTGCTAATGAAATTAATTTTTGCTTTTTAGGTGAGAGTTACGTGTGTGCATCCAATGAACCATTTCGTAAGGTGGATTACACCAAAAATGTTAATCCGAACTGGTCTGTGAACATCAAGGGTGGGACGTCCCGAACCTTGGCCACCACCACCTCTGTGAAAAGTGAAGTCAAAGAAAGTAAAGATTTCATCAAACCCAAGTTAGTGACTGTGATTCGAAGCGGAGTGAAGCCTAGAAAAGCCGTGCGGATCCTTCTGAATAAAAAGACTGCCCATTCCTTTGAACAGGTCTTGACCGATATCACCGAAGCCATTAAGCTAGACTCAGGAGTGGTCAAGAGGCTCTGCACCTTGGATGGAAAGCAGGTGAGACGCTTCCTGCCTCCTCCTTTCTTTTAAACTCCCCATACCATGTCAGTTTTACATTCAACAAAAATGGAGTGCTCTGCTGGAAATGAGTCTAGTAGTCCTGCTCGTATGTGTATTCACCCCCACCTGTGTGGGTGGCCTGCAGTTCTCTGGGTGTCTCAAACGTGCATCAAGAGCAGTCCAGCATATGCTGCTTCTGGCTGGTGGAAAGGAAAATGTGGCTTTCCTTAGGGAAGGTGTAAGCTGAGGACTGGATCCTATGAATAAGAACTGTTGGCTAGGAAAGTCCTGTTGGCTTGGGTATCACAGAAGTCGAAAGTGAAGGTAATGAGCATATTGATAAAAGCCTCTTTGGGAGCTGGGGTTGTGGCTCAGTGGTAATGTGCTCTCTTGGCAAGTGTGAGGCACTGGGTTCCATCTTCACCACATAAAAATAAATAAATAAAATAAAGGCATTTTGTCCATCTATAAGTTTTTTTTTTTTAAAAGCCTCTTTTAAAAAAAATTAGTTGTTGATGGACTCTTATTTTTATTTATTTGTTTATGTGCGGTGCTGAGAATTGAATCCAGTGCCTCACACATGCTAGGCAAGTGCTCTACCACTGAGCCACAACCCTGGCCCTGAAAAGCATCTTCTCCTTTATGTTTAGCAGAGAAAATGCATTAAAAATAAGGTACTTTTATAGGGAATATTCGTGTAAGTTTCATAGGGAACAATGGAGGCAATTAGCATTTCTGAAAAATGAACACCAATTGCCCAGGAAAATGCAAGTCAAATTGTGGTAACAATGTATCAGGGAATCTAATGAACTACAAAACTTGGGCATATTAGGAGGACACATGAATAATAGTTACACAAATGTTGCACTTTGCCACAAAGTGATTTATCTTTTCTAAAAGGAAATGTGGCTTCCTCAATTTCCATAAAGTTAAATACTTTGTATATACATTATTACATATATATATTTACATATTATATACATTCCATTGTATGAAAAATAATTTTCAATGTATTGTGTCTTCCCCCAACATTTGGGTTTTTAAGTGTTTAGCTCTTGTAATGCTAAGAATATATATAAAAGAAAATAATGTAAAACACTGCAGCAGTATCTTCCAGAAAAACACAATTAAAATTGTTTCTAATTTTCTAAGACCAGCTCTAGTTAGTAGGCTGTCTTCTGCAACATTAAAAAAAAACATTAAAAATAGATTCTGGGGGCTGAGGGTATAGTTCAGTAATAGAGCACATGCTTAGCATGTGTGAGACCCTGGGTTTAATCCCAGGCACCAAAAATAAATAAATAAAAAATAGGTTTTGAAGGTGGCAGTGGAATATGGTATGAATAGAATGCTCTAGTTTATTAGTGTTTAGAAGATATATATTTCATAGCAGCCTGCCCCAAATAAGTCCACAGTATTAATGAAAATGGATACTTTGTACGGCAGATTTAAAGCACAATAGGACATAAAATTCATAAAGATTCACTTAACATATAAGTGAAAATAAATTAGGCCACAGGAATAAAAACGCGATACAATAAATGAGATAGTTTGTTCTTGGCACAAGAAAGATGGGAAGCAGAGACAAATATTTAAAATATCTAACCAAAAGGAGAATGAAAACCAAATTACGCCAAATTGGAAAAAAAAAAATGGCATGTAAACAGTAATTGCAGATGAGATTTTAAATAAGAAAACTCAAATTTGGAAATCTCAATAACATTCAGGGAAAACATAAATAAAGAAGTTGAACATGTAATTCACAGTAACCATTGAAATGTTAATAGTTATACAGAAAATTATCTTCAAAGACTCCAGACTACAAATGTAAAAATGTTAACCGAAGCACAAGTAACTCAAAACTATCGTTGCATTCAGAATGAAGCAGTGTGATGAGGAGGAGGATGCCAGCGATTAAAGGTTTATGTTGTTTATTAAGAAACCTCTTTAGGGGCTGGAGATATAGCTCAGTTGGGTAGAGTGCTTGCTTCACGTGCATAAGGCCCTGGGTTCAATCCCCAGCACCACCCCGGGGGGTGGGGGAAGAAACCTTTATATTGAGGATAAAGTGCAATAGCACAAAGATGTGCTAAAAGGATGTTTAAAAAGGCATTCAACAAAATACAAAATCTATGTTCAGGTAAAGATTTAGTATTGAATATAGAAAGTGATTTCTTTAATACACTAAAATTTTTTCCTGTCTCAAGTAAAAAGCCAAAATATTGCTCAACAAATATAATGCTGGAAGTATTCCCATAGGAATTAACTCCAAGATAGGATCAGTTTCCCCGACATTCTTCCCTAAATTCTTCCTGATTGATGTTTACAGTTTAATGCAATTTCACTAAGAAACTAAATGAGATTCGGGTGGGGAGAAGGAATGTTGGCAAAGTGATTTTATAAGTTAATCTGGAAAAATAGGAAGATTTTGTAAATAATGATTAATGGGCTCTCGTACTACCAGATATTAAATCATCATCCTCATACCATACCACAAATAAATTCCAGGTGTTTTAAAAATAGAGATGCCAAAGTAAAACAAAAGAACTTGGGGGGGGGGGGGGGGGGGGGAAGCCTGTAGTGATGTTGAAATGGGAAAGGATTTTCTAAGCATGAAATAGTGGGAAAATCACTAAGGGAAGGTTGATTGGTTGGACAACATTAAAAGTTTAAACTTTCTGGATGTCAAGGATTTCATGCTTTTATATTGAGTTGTAATTTAATATGAAAAAATGCTATTTTAGAAAAAGGATGAAAGTTGAAACAGACATTTGAAAAAGCAGAATTATAAATAATAAACATGAAAACAGTTCAAGGGCCCAGGGTTGTAGATGAGTGGTTGAGCATTTGCTTAGCATGCACAAGGCCCTGGGTTCAGTCCTCATCCCCCAAACCAAAGATAAACAAAATTCAGTTTTACTAATAAAAAAATGAATTAAAGTAATGAGGTATTTTTTAATATGTAAAGTTGATAGGTTTAAGAAAGAAAATGTCCAGTATTTTTGAATATGCAAAGGTTTGGCATTCTCAAATGGTGATGGAAATAATTTTTTCTTTCTTTCTTTTCTTTTTTTTTTTTTTTAACTGGGGATTGAACCCAGGACGCTTAACCACTGAGCCACATCCCCAGCCATTTTTATTTTTTATTTTGAGACAGGGTCTCACTGAGTTGCTTAGGGCCTCACTAAGTTGCTGAGGCTGGCCTCGAACTTGTGATCCTCCTGCCTCAATCTTCCAGGCTGTTGGGATCACAGGCATGTGCCACCATGCCCAGCTGGAAGTGTAATATTTATAATTTTATGGAAAGCAATTTGTTAATATGTGTGACTACAATGTTCTTCATGTTTGAATTACTTTAATTTACTTTAGAAATTATCCTCAACAACCAAAGATACAAGCATATTATGAATAAGAATATTCATCTCAGCATAAAAGCAAAAGATCACAGTTTAAAATTCCCAAATAAGAGCATAGTTAAATGACATTACTATAGAATATATAGGTCCTAGCCTTTGAAAACTGTGTTTGTGTGAATATTTGAAGACATGAGAAAATGATAAATGGAAAGAGCGGGAAACAAAGTCTGAAGTATGTTTTCAATTTTGTATTAAAAGTAGATTTTTTTTAAAGGAAATTAATTTTTTTAAAAAAATTTTTAGATGTTGTTAGACCTTTATTTTATTCATTTATTTATACGTGGTGCTGAGGATCGAACCCAGTGCCTTCCATGCACTAGGCAAGTGCTCTACCACTGAGCCACAACCCCAGCCCCTAAAAGTAGATCTTTAAAAACTAGTTCAGAAGGGATCAAGACTATAGTTACCATCAGAAATCATTTGGTGGTCTGATTTCCACTGTTGTCCTCATGAAATTTTAAGCAATGAGTTATTCCTTGAAATTTTGGTGACTATAAAATGTTATCTCTTTTGTCATTGTTTATTATGCCTTATGAACTTAAATATTTTCCATGTGCAAAGAAAAATGTTTTTGAACTTCATTTCTTTGGAAAAATTACAGATTTGATTTTTATAGACACTACTTTCGCATGCCAGGCTTCCTTAAAAAGCTATAGTTTTCTGGTGGTTTCTCAGTGTAGTATCATAGGTGCAATTGCTATTCTTTAAATCTTCAAGTCTGTTTTTGTTTGACGTATGTTCTAAATAAGAAGGAGAGAACATTAAATCTTGCTTTAAAATAGCAAAAAGAATTTATGTCAGGAGCTGGGGTTGTAGCTCAGTGGCAGAGCGTTTGCCTAGCACATGTGAAGCAGTGGGTTCAATCCTTGGCACCACATAAAAATAAATGAATAAAATTTATAACTTAAAAAAATTATGTTTATTGCAAACCTTTTATTGGTAGTGTTTATTTTGATTCTACTTTCCCCTCTCCGTAAAATGATTTTCCTCCTGTGGGTGTGTTCCACTGTCTGTCCTCTGAACATTCTTTAGAAATGGACAGCTTTGGGCTGGGGTGTAGCTCTGTGGTAGAGCACTTTGCTTAGCATGCATGAGGCCCTGGGTTCAATCCCCAGAACTGGAGGGGGAAAACAGGACACCTTTCCTTTGGGGAAGAGAAAGAAATTAAAAGGGAACTGCTTAATGTGTTGTCCCTGTACAGAATTCTACACTGTCCTAAATTTTATGTTCTTTTCTAGTACTTTCTACCCAGATTTGTTTTTGGGCAAACTTAATCTGATCTTCAGCACAAGGGCAGATATTGTCTTTTAGGCAGTTCACCATGAATAGCCACTGATCCCATCCTGACACCTGCGTGAGAGTTTTGGGAAGCCCTGGTTCTCTTTTTCTGGACCTGAAAGCTTTGGGCATCAAAGAGGTGGTGTGCCTTGTCCCATAGCATTTATGTTGTTAAAGTAGGGGCCTTAAACCTTCCTTCAAAGTGGATGTGCTCATGTTGATTCCATTGATGAGATCTGACTTGGATAGTACAACTATCCATGTATTTTATCTCTTTATAAAGTCGCTTTAAATAAAATCATCTTTTAGGATTTAATTTTTAACTCCTGGCTTTCTTTAGCATAAAGCAGTGGTTTTCAGACAGTGGCGACTTTGTCCCGAGGGGACATGTGGCAGTGTCCGGACTCACTTTTGGGGTATCACCTAGGAGTGGGGGTTCTACAGGCATCAGGTGGATGGAGTCTAGGGCTGCTGCTGTCCGTCCTGCCTTGCACACCACAGCTACAACATAGCGCTTTGGGCCTCAAGTGGCAATAGTGCTGAGGTTCAGAAATCTTGGTTTAGAGTAAGGAAAATGATTTGAAAGGAAATGCTGCTTATTTGAATATTAACTTCATTGTTAGGCCACCTGCTAGACTTTATTTCAGAACTCTCCCCGTGGCGTGTCTGTTCACTTACTATCTGATGGATGCAGCTGTGTTAGAACATCATGGTTTATAGTCTTTGTTACTTGGATTTCAGTCTGTCTGTATTGCGTGAGGCTGAAACACAGTTTGGTCATTTAGCATTACTGGGAATTAAGTAAAGACATGCCAAATGGTTTTATGTGTATTTAAAGTAGAGTATATGGGATCATGATTTAATTTTGTGTTTTCAAGTATTTAACACTTAAAAGGGATGTGGTTGGCTATTGATTTTAAAAAAAAATATATACTCCATGTGTTTATAAATGGAATAACTAGAAAGTGATCAGTAAAGAGAAGTTGTGACTATTCTTTGGATTTTCTTTCAAATTGCAATAATTTGAAATAGAAACATTACATAAATGTCTTAAGTTCAAGGGTTTAATTTTTAAATTTTGAAGGATTGTTTAGGTAAACAAGTCTCTTTAAATTTTTTGAAAGAGTAACTTTCTTATAATAAACTGCAGCAGAAAGAGTTCTTTTTAAAAATGCCTTTATTCTTTTAAGGGACTGAAAGGTTCAAATACAGCTTTTGTCCACATGTGTAAAAAATTCTGACTTTTAGCGTTCCCAGAAACAGTTTTAACATAAAAGAAACATTTTGTGGAATTTGGAACAAGTTGATTCTTGTCATAGGCAGAGGCAAAACAGACTCAGAAATTGCTTGCAGTTGATGCTTAAGGGAAAAAACACTTCCAGACCTTGGGACGACTGCCAGCCATAGAATCCCCATGTGCAGTAGGTCCTCTTTGGGGAACATGGCGAGCCCCAATTACCTTCATCGTATGAGCTGTCTTGGAGTTGAGGAAGGTTTCCGTCTTTGCTTGTTAAAAAGTTCAATTATCTCATGAATATCATAATATGAATAGTGTTTATTTTGTGCCTTACTTTTCTTTTGTGGACTTAATATTTTCTAGCGAGGTTTCATCTCATTGTAATGACCTGACTGTACTTAAGCAACATCTTCTCAAAAATTGCTACATAAAAATTAAAAGGCTGGTAGGTATTCATAAGTACTCGTCACAGTAAATCCTGATTTAATTCTTCCTTGAAGTAGATGAGGGCAGAATTTGGGTCACTTCACACTGCTCTCAAAGCATGCATTTCCTTTTGTAGATTACAGAAATCTAGGCAACTCTGTCTAGTCTTACTAGATGCATGCACATTGCCCAAGTATGGGTATCCCAACCTACACCAGGGAATGTAAACTTTATCCTAACCAGGAATGGCCAGACTAAGAGCAACTGGTAGGATTTTTTAGGTGGAGAGGGGGAGAAAATGTTATTTTGTTCTTTGATTCCTAATGTAAGGAGATTAACCTTGGATAAAGGATTGTGGAGGCCATAATCTTTGATTTGGTGAACCTTGTTCCTCAAAGAGTGATCTAAAAAGTGAGAAGTAAAAGGGAAACATTTAGATGTCCTTTTTCCTAGTTTGTGTTCTCCCATTCTGATACCTATTTGTAAAGCATTTCCCCCAACCTTGAATATTTTCTCCCTTTGAATGGAAAAGTAGAGAAAAATACTAAAATCCTGTCAAGTAGTTATTGCAGTTGCAGATTATAAGAGATGTTTAAAAGAAACAATTTTAGCTTGTAATGAATTATGCAATGTAAAGTGTAGGTGAGAAAAAAATGACATCATTGCAAACTCTTTCCTTAATTATTCCTTTGGAGTCATGCATGGAGCATAAAGATTGTGCTAAAATTAGTTTATGAAACTGAAATTTTACACACTGTCACACTTTTGACACCTGAGGTCTACTTTTTATTTCATTGTAAATGCATTTTTCATTGATTATAATAATGCTTATTACAGTATTGTTGCATATGTTTTTTATAATGCTAAGAATAATAACTAATAGGTAGGTTAGTTAATAGATAACAGCTAGTAACTTAGTATGATAGGCATTATGTTAATGCTTCAGATTAGTCTTCTCCACTAACCTCACAACAAACTTCAGAGTTAGTACTGAAATACCCATTTTAGTGTCAGAAGATATAGGTACAGAGCTTATCTCGTAACCTATTCAGAATTCTGCAGCTGGTACTGAAGCTGGGATTCATACCCAGCAAGTGAGATTCCAGGTCCCCAGTCTTCATGGCTGTGTAGCCCTGTGGTCAGGCTCAGTGGGAGGCTTCAGTGATAGCAATGAGGGACAGGACAAAGAACTAATAAGCTAATCAGGTGACTTAAAAAAATCATAGGGTTTAGAGTGATGCAGTTTCATCTGGCACTTATCTGAAATCTGCATAATAGCAGGTTATGTTATAAAATCATACTTTTGGGAACTGAAAAATAAAAAAAGGTCACATAGTGATTCTATGCTTTACATAAAACTGACCCTTAGAATTATTTTATTAATTTAATTTTTAAAATTAAAGGACTATGACATTGCAGAAAGTTTACTTCCATTTTATAAATAATACCTATTTTGTACCTTACTTTTCAGGACTCATTTTCTAATAATGATTTATTTTTTGTGCTAGGGATTGAACATAGGGGTGCTTTACAACTGAGCTATAACCCCAGTCCTGTTTTTATTTTTTTATTTTGAAAGAGGATCTTACTAATTTGCTAAGACTGGTCTCAAACTTGTGACTCTCCTGCCTCAGCTTCCTGAGTGTCTGGGATTACAATATGTGCCACTGTGCTGGGCAGTGCATTCCATTGCAGTTCTTTACTCTTGAGGGGGGATATTTATGTGCATGGGTACTTGCTGGGTACTCTTACTCATTGAGTTCCAGGGACTGAACTCAGGGGCACTCAACCCCTGAGTCACTTCCCCAGCCCTGTTTTATATTTTATTTAGAGGCAGGGTCTCACTGAGTTGCTTAGCACCTTGCTTTTGTTGAAGCTGGCTTTGAACTTGAAATCCTCCTGCCTCAGCCTCCTGAGCTGCTGGGATTACAGGCATGTGCCACCTGCATCGCCTGTAATGCTTTATTCTTTATTTTTTCTTTATTCTAACTCAGAATTGAGTCGAGGAGATCACTTGTAATACATGCTTTGTAAAATTAATTGATTGTTTTTGGTTATAGCTACTTTTGAATTTATTTTGTTGTGTTTATATTGTGAATACCTGCTGATAATAATTTGTACCAGTATGTGTAATATATAATATTAGTTTACACGTTTTATTAGATTTCCTGAAAGGGTCATTTATTCATTATGCCTTATGGTTTAAAAACAAGGGCAGGCATGAAATTAGTATAGTATTTTATAATGCATAATGAATACAGAAATTAGTCTGGTATTCTTTTACCTTTACTTAATATTTTATTCATTTTTTGCAGCACTAGGGATTGAACTGAGGAGAGGTTTATCACTGAGCTACATCTCCAGCCCTTTTTAATTTTTTTTTTTTTTTTTTTTTTTTTGTGGTGCTGGGGCTTGAACTCAGGGCCTTGTGCTTACAAGGCAAGCACTCTACCAACTGAGCTACATCCCCAGCCCCCCTTTTTAATTTTGAGGTGGAGTCTAGCTAAGTTGCAGAGGCTGGCCTCAAGTTTGTAATCCTCTTTCCTCAGCCTCCTAAGTCACTGGGATCACAGATGTGCCTCTCTACATCTGGCATTGTTTTTCTGAGAGAATATCATTATGTTGTTCAGGCTGGCTTTGAACTCAAGGTCCTCCTGCCTCAGACTGTCCAGTAGCTGGGATTATAGTCGTGTGCCCTCCACCCAGCTTTTTAGTTCAGCTTTCTTATTTTCTAAATGAGAAGTATTTGGATATTTCTAATAGCTTTTGAATACCTGTTGAAATCTGTGATTTTTCTCTTCCAAGTAAAACCTGACCCAGAATTTTGCATATGATCAGTTAATTTGCCGATCTCTGTGCAGTTAAGAACCCGTGCTTTAGGGCTGGGGTTGTGGCTCAGTGGTGGAGCACTTGCTTAGCACAGGTGAAGCACTGGGTTTGATTCTCAGCACCCCATATAAATTAAAAACAAACAAACAAACAAAGAACCCGTGCTCTGGCCCTTTACTGGGTTCCCTTTATTTGGGGAAAGTGCTTATTTTCAGTCTGACTGTCATCAGTTTATCTTGAGAGCAAAGGTTAAGCTTGACCATGGATG
>JAJEJO010003897.1:262267-276682 GCA_020662805.1 Glaucomys volans
TGTCATCAGTTTATCTTGAGAGCAAAGGTTAAGCTTGACCATGGATGCCCACATTCCTAGGGTGCTGCCTCAGAGAAGAGGAATTAATTGAATCTAAATTAAAAATTGCTTCATGGAGAAAAATAATGCCGGAATCCTTATTTGCTTTTTCAGTAACCCTGAGCAAGTTTCCAGATTTAAGAATCAACCTCATACATTCGTTTTTGTTCTTTTTTTAATAAAGACGCACACCGCACCTAATTCAGCAAGACTGGCCTTCCCAATGATCCTCCCCGTCTGTTTTTAGGATACTTAATTGTAGTCTGATGAGGCTCCCAGACTCCGCACAATGTGTTGGAGAGCGCTGCGTTAGGCGTGCCCCTCCACCCAAGTCTGGGCTTGAGGACTTCAGCAGGGATGCGGCACACACCCAGAGGGAGCCTCCGTTCCTCATCCTGCGTTCAGGCCCTTCCCAAGACTGCAAGATTTTGTCTTAAAAATTTCCTTTTGTTTTGTAGTGGTTTGTGGCAGGCTTCTCTAAATGTGAGCATAAAGATGTTTGATTGTATTTGAAAATATTGTTCTTGTAGTTTGCCCACATGCTCAGTCATTAAAACCACATTTGAAGTGAGAGCTGTGGAGGATATTTATGTGCATGGGTACTTGCTGAAGCTAGTGTTTGCTGCATAGTTGTGTTTCTCAAGGATTAAACTTTTTAATCCTCAGATCTTTAGTAAAAAGATACTTTTTACTTTTCTTTTCTGTAAAAAGAAAAAGTGTCTTTTCAATTTGTATTTTCAAAGTGGCAAGTACCAACCATATTTGACCACCTCCACTCAAAAAAAAAAAAAAAAGACACTTTTTCTTTTTACAAAAGCAAAAGTTGTATAAATGTAAACTTGTAAAAGTCCATTTAGGTAACAATCTGAATATTAACATTTTATATGCCTCTCTGTTTAATATAGGTAGCCCAGGTTTTACATGTAGACAGGTCAAAGATAAAAGTTCACATTTTTAGGCTGGGCACCGAGGTGCATGTCTATAATTCCAGTGGCTTAGGAGGCTGAGGCAGGAGGATCACAAGTTCAAAGCCAGCCTCCACAACTTAGCAAACCCTTAGCAATTCAGTGAGGTCCTGTCTCTAAGTAAAAAAAAAAAAAAAAAAAAAAAAAAGGTTGGGGATATGGATGTGGCTTTGTGGTTAAGTACAATTCCTGGTGCCAAAAAGAAAAAAAAAAAAAAGTTCATATTTTTTTTTAATAGAAGTTAAATGTGGTTTTTCTTCTAGAGCATTCCCACCTAGGCAGGACCATTCCATGTTTTAATCACTCTTTGAACTTTAAGGAATTAGGAAACATGGTCAGAGTGAATTGTGCCCCAAGGAGCTGATTGTATGCATTGGAGTCCAGAAAATACAAATTGAAATTTGACTTAAATGTATGAGTTTCCTATGACGTAGCGCCATTTTAGTGGGGCCAGGTTGACAGTTACACAATGAGGAATGTCATCATAGAATTTTTAATGATGGCAAAGATGAGACACCAATATTTAGCGTCAGGTGTTTTGCCAGACTGTTTACACATGTTGCCATTTAATTCTCAAGGCCATCCTGCAGTAGGAATATGGTCATACTCCTACCCAAGGAGTGTTACTGAGCACACTCAAGAACTCTTGTCCTTCGGTTTTGGTTCACCATTTTGGATATAGTAGGGCATTTACACCATGAAGCTCCAGAAATTTTAAAATTTGCTCTCAGAGCCAGTTTCTGAGATCTAGAGAAAGATCAGTTTTACAACTTCATGCTTACTCCTGATTGTTTTGCAGAGTCTGTCAGGTAGCACTTGTACTTAACTTTGTCAGACTTGGCTCTGAATAACTTCCTAGATTGCCCCCACACTTACATTCACTCTCAGATGATAGTGTGACACCATTAGGAATAGTGAAAGATTGTGATGTAGAACACAAAAACAATTCTAGTGTGGTCCATACTATTTAGAGCCAATGTTTGATAAATGGGAAAAGTTTAAAATTGTGTCTATCCTATATTTTTTATCTAAATTGTCTTGCATGTAGAGAAATACTATAAAACTATAAAAAGTGGAAGTAATTTGTCCCAGTGAAGGGATTGTGGATGACCTTTCTGAAATTTCCTTTATTATGGCTATGCTGTAAATTCTGTGTTTGGGGCAATATCAGCATCACTGGATATTATGAAAGTGGACTCACAAAGGAGTCAGCTAATCTTCAGACTTTTATATGAATTTTGCCAGTTGTCTCACACAAACCATTCTTAACGTGCTTGTGATCAATGGGTTATGATAAGATAGAAATATTATTTTGGTTAATGGGGAACCAGTTCATTCAAACATTAATATTTTGTGCTTACTTTGTACTAAGCACTCTGCTGGACACTCTACTGAAGCAAGTAATACAAAGTCTCTGCTTTTGAGGAACTCTGTATAGTAGAAAAGACAAACACAGGAATTAATAATTGCAAGACGTGGTGACTCTGTAATAGGCCAGGGGTGATGTAAGGGATTGTGGTCAAAGAAGGGGAAGTTAATTCTTTGTAAGAGGCATCAAAAGTTCTTCACAGAGGAGTGACAGATTTAATAAAGGCATAGTATGCAGAGGGACAACACATTTAAATGAGGTGCTTCCTCGATTCTTGCCCCCCCCCCCCCCCCCACGTTATGCATCATCATTCGTTTATCAGAGAGACCATTCAGCCTTTGGCTTTTGGGGATTGGCTGATCTCACTTAACATAACAGTCTCCAACATCATCCATTTACCTACAAATGCCATAATTTTATTCTTCTTTATGGCTGAGTAATATTCCATTGTGTATATAGCATAGAGGGAAGGGAGGGGTAGGGGCGGGGTGGGGGGTAAAAATAATAATAGAATGTGTGACAGATACCATTGCCCTGTGTACATGCATGAACGCACAGATGGTGTGACTCTACTTTGTGTACAGCCAGTGAAACAATAGCTGTACTCCATTTGTGTTCAATGAATCAATAAGTAAATTAAAAAAAATAAATAAAAAATAAATGAGGTGCTCTACATTGCAAGGAGTATCTTAGGTGATGGAATTTATTTTTTATTTTTTTATTTTTTGGTCTTTTAAATTTAAATTTTTTTAACTTTATCTTGAAGAAAATTTAGATTTATAAAAAAGGTTGCACAATTTTTGTATAGATTCCATGTACCCTTCCATCTAGCTTCCTCTAAGGTTAACAGTTTCCATGACATAGTGCATTTAACTAAATGAGGAAATTGACAGATAATACAGATCTTGAGTTTTTCCAGTTGTCTCTCCAATGTATTTTTCCTAATTCAGGATCCCACAGTATGTTGACTTGTCATATCTCCTTGGTTTCTAATTTTGGCAGTTCCTTAGTTTGTCTTTGCCCTTCACCATCTTGATGCTTTGAGAGAGTTCTGGCCCGGGGGTGAGGGAAGGGGCCACCAGGAAGATGCACCCTTCTAGGGCACACCCCCTAGAAGTGATTCACCTGCTCCAGCCACACCCCACCTGCCTACTGTTACCACCCACTCAGTCTGTTCAAACTAGGATGGACTGATTGGGTTACAACTCTCATAATCGACCATTTTACCTATGAATATTCCTGCATTCATCAATTGGAGCTTTGGGGACCTCATATCAAAATCAGAACATTCCTATTATTTACTCAATTATTTATAATAGTATGGATTAAGGAAGCTTTATATTATGTGGGTTATAATTCCTTACTGTTATTTATTTTGTGGCTGAAAATGTCCCAGATATGGCCAACTTCTTTGAGGTGGATTCTGTCCTTTTTGACTTATTTAAGGGCATATAAGGGAGTAAGGATTACAGGGAACTTCATTAGATTTATGGTTAGGCCTTGTGACAAAATGTTTTTCAGCTGCTCTAGGTCCACCATTCTCGGGTTCTTTTAATGCTGTCTTCTCTCCATGAGTGTCTGCAAACACTTGATTTCTATTCAGGGCACTCATCTCTAGGTTTCTCTGTAGCTGTGTTTCTCTCAGTGTTTTTGGCATTAAGGTCATGGAAACCCGGGTCTCGAGTATTTCTGAGTTGGTTGATTATTGTCCAGTACAAGAGCTTTATCACAGGTTGTTGGTACCCATGCTCTTATCTATAGGTGGCTGCTTTGACATGAACACCCAAGATTTGTTTTGAACAGTGTTACTATGGTTTAAATCCTTTGAACCTGCCACCTGTGTGCAATGGACTTGGCTCAGAGGGGCTGTGAGTACTGCAGGTGTCTAGGAATTCAGGGACTGTGTGGTTCAGTGGTTCTCAGCTGGAGGCAATTTTTGCCCATTGGGACAGTTAGAAATTTTTGGAGGTCTTTTTGGATGTTATAAGTAGGATGGAGTCGGGTGTGCTACTGGCATCTGATGGGTAGAGTTCAGGGATGCTGCTAAATATCTCACAGGCCTCCACAATGAGAATTATCTTGCTCAAAATTCCAACATTTCTGAGGTTGAGAGACCATGGCATAATTTGATAGCTATTAAGAAAGATATGGTTTTGGAATTACTAGGGTAAGGGTGTAGGAGTATGTATATGGTAGAGTGTAGGTGTTTGAAATTTAAAAGGTAGGCAAAGGCAAGATCATGCACCGTGTACAGTGCGTTTCCAAGGGTTGTGGACTTCATCCATCTGGTGATGGGTTACTGTTGAACAGTTGTTAAAAGGATCAGTTTTGCAATTTAGAACGTTTACTTTGGAGAGTATGAAATGAGTTTATAATGATGATCAATCCTAAAAGATTGAATATCCCAGGGTGTGGGAAGCTGTTTTAGATAATCTTATTTCTGAATTGTAATGCGATTTACAGTTTCCTAAATGCTTATGGGAGGCGGCTCCTAAAACTGTATTCCAGATAGGAAGCAGGCATTCCTAAAGAAAGGCAAGTAGTTTCACAGGGTAAAGATTGGGTTCTAGCAGGAAATGAAAAAGATAAAGTGGGTCAAGGTACTGGATTCTCTTAAGTGTATGGGTGGAAAATATGATTTGGTTGGAGATTTTGCAGAATCTTTTATGGTGATTAGAGAGAAGTGGTATATTATTTCCAGTTTTAGTGCAAAAAAAAAAAATCCTCCTTGTACTTTTGTTGTGTTAACTGCTTGGAATGTTTGAGGCAGATCAAATATCAGGATCATTATTCAGAAGCAGTGCTGGCAGTGTGGGTGAACAGTGTAGGTTCACGAGGTGCCTCTGGACTTGGGAATGCTTTTACTATCCCATTACAGAAAATTAATGGTTGCTCTTCCTGAGTCATGACATAATTTATTGACATTAGTGTTGAATGCTCTTATGCTTGGCTAATAAGATATGTTATCAAAAGTAGAACATTTTAAATAATTAATTAACCCCATAATTTGAATCATTAATTATATTTAATAATTTAGTGAATGTATTAATAATATATTCTAAATGTTTTAAAATAATTGAAAAATCATTTTTAAAATAATATTTAAAAAAAATCAACAGTGTTTCTTCCCAAGGTCACAATTGTCTTCCTTACTCATGGAAATAGGAATCTCTTGGAAAAAGTGCCTGATCTCCATTAATAACTTGGCTTCCTATGCGATTATGTTTTCAGTTTTTGTGCTGATGTTTAGTCTACTTTGGTGACATACAGTTTTGTTTATATTTTGTAATGATTCCTGGCTAATGGCTTCTTCAGACTATTTTTAGAGCATTTTGGGCATTCATATAGGAAAGAGTGAGAGAGCAAGATTAAGTTCATGGACATTTTGCATGGAAGTTTTTTGCAGGAGAATTTCCTTGTTGAGCAAACTTCCAGCTGACATAATGAATCTGGAAAGCTAAAGCAGAACTGGGAGGCTTAGAAGTTCTTAATGTGTGTTCCCTGTGAGCCCCACAGCTGCCAGCACATGCACAGTGCAGATGAAGCAAGGGCCCTGTTCTTCAGGCATTGTGTTCTGTGTGGTAAAGAAGTCTAAAACACATGACAGAATGAGGGGATGACAAAGGGCTGGTTGATACTGTCTAGCTAAGGACAGAAGAATGACCCAGAGGAGCTGGGAGGAGTTCATGAAGGGATAGGAGACAGAGTGGGCCAGAGGTGGGCAGACTGGTTTACAAAGATTGTTCCCACCCATCTCAATCCTCACTCCACCCTCCCAAACACGTGCACATGCGCATGTGTGCATGCACACACGCAGCAGCAGCAGGAAAGCAAGGATGGAGGTCAATGGCCCTGTTAAGGGGAAATGAGAATATGTCTGGCCGTGGCAGGAAACATGTTGGGAGAGACTTGGAGGTGGACGTGGACTTGAGTTTAACTGGGGCTGGGTGGAGAGAGAGTGTCAACTTGTGATGAAACAGTGATGCGATAAGAACTGTGCTGTGGGGTGAGTCTGTCAGCTGGACTGATGGAGGAGCAGCACAGCGGAACTCACCCAGAGACACTCTGCCTCCAGGTGTGGCCCAGACTAGCAGCCAGAAGGGGGATACAGGCAACGACGTGGAGGAGACAGTCCAGACTGAGGTTGAGAGTGATGTTTCTGGTGCTGCGAGGGCAGCAGAGTGCCAAGAGCACCTCGGGATTTGCACTCCACTGCTCTGTGTAAGTGCTGAACAACGTAGCTGACCACGGGTCCCATGTTGAAGCTCTTACTCAAGTTCTGATTTCCTCATGGGCCACTAGAGGTGGAATAGGCAGCAGTACCAAGAACCAAAAGTATGCTTCTGCAAGAGGCTCATCATTTTACCAAGAGTGCTCAGTAGCTTGCCATTGTATTTAAGGTAAGGCAAAGCCAAATACATTTTCTTCTAGGAATAAATTGATCTATCTTTCTTGGAATTGAACCCAGAGGTGCTTAACCACTGAGCCACATCCACCAGCCCTTTTTACATTTTATTTTGACACATGATATCACTAAGTTGCTAAGACTGGCCTTGAATTTGTGACCTTCCTGCCTCAGCCTCCTGAGCTGCTGGGATTATAGGTGTGCACCTCAGCACCTGGCAGATTAATCTATTTTTTTAAAATACCCATTTCACTTTAATGTTTTTGTTGAATGATGTATCACAGTTGCTTGTGTGGGAGGCTTAAAATACAGTAGTTCTTTGAAGAAAAAAAAAAGTATTCTTATTTTGTAAAATGTAAACCCGTTTACATAGCAGAGCTTCTCATTTTGCTTTAGCCTGATGTGACCCAAGAACACATGACAAAAAAAGAACTGCATTTTGACTGGAGCAGACTTTACTGACTGTGTGAGAACCAGTGAGAATACCCTGCAGGAAAACAGCTGAGGTGGTCTTTAATGTTTATTTGGGTCTCTTATGTGAGCCCAGGGCCATCCCAGGTGCCAGAGTGACTGGGGCCCGGAGTCACTGTTCTTTATTTAAAAAAAAAAAAAAAAATTGTTAAAGGTAGAAATGCTCTAGGAGTCCAAGGGAGACTGTCCCAGTCACTGGTTCCTTCCCGTTACATCTCTGCCGGCCCCTCTGTGGCTTCACAGTGGCGTGTCATTGCCCTCCTGACACATCCTCAGCAGGGGTGGTCCCCCTTTTCTGGGGACTGACCTCCTTCATAGCAGTGTAGGGGTCCTTTGGACAGAATCAGCTACATATTTGTGGGGCCAGTATAAAATAGAACTGTAGACTCCCTTTAAAAACTATCAAGTTCAAGACCGCAGTATCAGAATATTAAGTCAAGCCTGGGGCCCTGCAGCCTGGTATGCCACTTGTCCACGAAGCCAGCCCTGTGTGTGGGGACAGCTGTGTTGTCCTTCCCCCTCTCAAGATCTTGGCAGACACTGGAGGGAGTTTCTCCTTTCCCTGGGATGAAGGAGGGGCGCCTGCCCAAATGGCTGCTGCTCACATACCCGCATACACCTGCCCCGTGGCCCAGTGGCCCAGTGGAGGGGGGCAGCTCCCTCCCTCTTCCCCGCAGTCCGAGGTTTGGTTAATAGGAGCATTGTTCTTGGGATTGGTTGACTTCTCCCAGCATTTGTGGGCCAGATCGTAATTCAAAAGTCAGTGGGAAATGTGGACTGTGAGTCCAGGTGTGCCGCTGAGACCCATCCTTGAGAGGAGAGCAGTGTTGGAGAAGGAGAGTGTTCATTTTAGGGAACAGACACAAAACTGGAAAGCTTTCAGTGCCCCGAAGATACCCTGATTCTCTCCATTCGTGGTTCCTGTGTTCTATGAAGTTGCTACAAGCACTGGATCAGCAAACACTGTCCACTCTTAGGGACATACAGGGTTAGGTTCTCACAGCCTCTGGACACACACATCATCAGCCAGTCAACACATGGCCTTGTTTTATGGACATTGTTGTTCAAAGACACCTTATTTAGTATATACTGATGGTTCAGTAGCTCTGAGTTCAAGGCCATCAACTCTAACTCAGGCCTTAACCAACAGGCTCCCTAACACACGCCTCTTCTGCATAAGCCACATTGTAGCTTTCTGGCACTTAGGAACCCTAGACAGCACCTGTGCTTGGGGACCAGTTTAAACACAGAGATCACCAACAAAAAGCACATACACACAAAAAATAGAAATGTGGCACTCAATCAGCTGTGTAAAGGACTCTTATTTACAGTAGGAGAAGTGGAACAGGATGGAGTGCTGCTCTGTCCCGCCTTGGCAGGGTGCACGTTGGGTGACGTATCCGAAAATGACCACAGAACTGTCGTGAGTATTAATTTTTGGATTAAGAACAAATTTTAACAAATAGATAAATTGGCAAATACAGAACCTGTGAATGGAGGAAAATTGTTCTTTGAATTTCAGCGAATATGTAATAGTAGGCAGGTCTGTAAAGTGAAACCAGCTATCCACACAGCAAAATAAGCACATAGATTCATATGTGATAGGCTAAGGCAATGTTTTGTTTTTTTCAGGGTGGGGGGTGGTGGTAGGGGGAGAGAGCTGGTTAAAAGGATGTAAAAAGTTAATTCTAGCCAGGTGTGGTGGTGCATACCTGCCATCCCAGAAACTTGGGAGATTGAGACAGGAGGATTGAGAGTTTGAGGCCAGACTCGGCAACTTAGGCCCTAAGCAACTGGGGAGACCTTGACTCAAAATAAAAGCAAAGGGCTGGGGATATGGCTAAGTGGAAAAATGCCCCGAGTTCAACCCCCAATGCCGCCAATAATAATAATAATAATAATAATAATAATAATAATAATAATAATTCTGTGTCAGCATTTCCAAATGAAACCTAAAATGCATGTACTTCTCTCTGATAACAGATGTGAACAAGGTGTTGTGGGTTTGATAACTGAGCTAATAACAATTATTAAGTGTTAGCGAATTAAAGTGTGTAAAAATGTCCAACTGGCAGGTTACATTTGATTTAGTTCATGAGTCATCTCATATAAATAGGATTGTAATGAAGTGAGGAGATAAAAAGAACACAGGTCAGATAGGAAAAGACTGTAAGGGCTTTGCATGATTTTAAAGGAACTGATACAGCCCCCGAATATCTTCTGGTGTCTCTTCCTGATGAAAGGAATTCTTTTGGAAGATAAAATTCAGTGAATGTTTGTGATACCAATGTTGACATTCAGAAAATGAGAATCATACATCTTGAAAGCATTCCCTTCTGAATGTCACTTTTGTGTTCAAAATATTTTGAAACATTCTTATGGTAAGGATTATTTTGTGAAATAAACAGATAATGCAATGCTTGCTGTTGACAGGATAACCGAAAATGATAACTTGATTAAAAATTCCAGTTGCTTATAAGAAGTATTTTCGTGTGTGTGAATGTGCATATGCCAATGTTTGGGGGTTTCTAAAATTTTGTTCTGACTGGTTTGAGTAGGTTTCTTTATATTACTTCTGAAACAGTTCTCCACGATGATGGCGTAGTGCCCAAGTATCATCCATATTTGCTTTCTTGCCGAGAAATTTTTAAAGGAGCCTGGTAGAGGGCTTGCTTACAATGCAGGAGGACCTGGGTTCCACCCCCAGCACTCCTCCCTGCAGAAAAGCATTTAAAATATTTTTAAAAATTTTCTGCCCTCTAAAAATCCATCCTGTTTTCTGCGGCCTGATGTTGCTGTGGACCGCAGTTTTGCTTTATAGTTGTTCTTCCCTGCAGTTCCCCAAATCCAGTGTTCTTTCTCTTATTTCACTAAGGAGACTATGTGGGCAACTGCTTCTTTCCATTTTGATACTGTTTGCCTTTTAAAGGAATGTGTCTTTTAAATAACTGTTTGCTGACTTACCTAATCCAAATGAGAATGTTAATTGATTATGAATGTTGATTGATTTTTGAAAAATACTGATCTCAATCCTTTTTATAATGAAAAGGCTGCTTAATATGCTTTTGAATAATTTGTGGACAAAATCTTAGATCATTTTTCTAAATTATTTTCTGTTCACCACACCAGTGGTTTCAAAGAAACAAAACAAAACCAGATTTAAAAAATCATGTCTCTCTCTCTTTCTCACTCTCTCACACAGTTTCAAGTTGTACTTGGGAAAAGCTTAATTCTTGAAGATTCATTGTGCACATGAGCACATTAGAAATTTGGAAAGTCTTGAAGTGAAGAAACTTGTTGGAACATTTCTCAAATTATTCAGCCATAAAACCTTTTAATGCAAGAAGACCCTGTCCCCTTGGACAAGTGTTTCATACAATGCTACCCTGAAGACACAGAAGACTTAAATGTTACTTACTCAAATATAAGGAGTAATAACTGTGTTCCAGGCACTGAGTTAAGTGCCAGGCATTGCAATTGGTACCTAGGACCTTACACCTTGTAAAGAAGGGAACCATGAAGGGTGATAAATACAACATGAGGGGTGCAGTGGAGGAATAGAAGACAGCACTGTGTTGGTCCGTATCTCAATGCCAGGCTAATTTTAGCAAGCAAAGGTTTACTAAGCTCACGCTTTTGGAAACCAAGTTCAGCGCATGGTGTGGCCCTCCCCTGCCCCGTGGCTTCACTGCCTCCTGGTGGATGGCAGTGGAGGGAGTGAGGGTTCCCATCTAAAAATGGGGAGCCAGGGAGGGATGGGGTCTCTTCCCTTTGAGGGCACATCCCAGTTGACCTAAGGATCACCCACTAGGTCCCCCCTCCCAACATCACCTTCCTCGCTCCCAACTCCTGACACTTTGGGGACAGAAACAACATCCAAACCATAGCTGGCACTCAGCTCTATGGGGCAGAGAAAGCCACTGACGAAAGCATAAAGGTTGGTTCTTCATTTTGCGAACATGAACATTTCCTGTGGATGGAAGACGCACTACATGAGACACATAAAAAGCAAGTAAACTTAAAGTTAGCCTTTTCATAAAGAAAAGTACTATGAAGAAAGTAAGGGAAGTTTGGAGTAGCCGCTGTGTGGAAGGAGGAGAGTGCTCTTATGGAAGCAGCCGTGAGAACTGCTGGTGGCAACCAGGCTGGGTAATGGCCTTGTGAGGTCAGGGAGCCTTGCATCTGTTGACCCAGGTGAGGTCAAGCAAAGTGTAGAGGGTCAGGTTGACAGAGTTTGGGACTTTCTATGTGTGGGCCCTCAGAGGACAGTCAGGTCGTGGCACTTTGACTCCTCAATAGTGGATCAGTGTTGAGGTCTGAGACTGAGCTGGGTGGAGAGGGAAGCCAAATCCAGAGGAATCTCCCAAAAGGAACAGGAGGGTTGAGGGATTAAATACCAAAGATTGGTGCGGAGGTGTAGTAAGGTGGAAAGGATCAGGGCAGGAAGTTTGTAACTGGGGTTATTTTTAAGGATTCAGAAGTGGGGACCCTCTGATTGATCAGTCCAGAGATGTGGCTGTGGATGCCCTGGCTGAGGTGATGGTGCTGACCACACTGGAGCAGAGTTTGTCCTGACCATCAGTGTGGTCTCTCAAGTCATTTGTAATGGTAGAAGTCTTTGGGATGGAGAGGCCCTGGACCAAGTTCTAAAGCTTCCAGTGGAAGAGGGGAGGGACAGAGCTGAGGAATACAACCTATTGTCATTGGATGGTGGAAAATTCAGGAAAAAGAGGTGCTTTTTGTTTTTGTTTTTTTAAACAAGGTTGGAGACCTGATTAGAAAAGTCCTGAGTGTGTAATAGGTGCTGTTTCTGATCCTAACTCTGAAGAGGCAGGTGTGGACAGAGCAGCAGCCTCCAAGGTGCCTGGAATGTGGTTTATACATCACCTTGGGGTCTGAAGAGACAGTGGCTTCTCCATGTCGTGAGCAACTGGTGGACACAAAGCTTGAAGTCTTTAGGCTCTGTGTCCAGAGCACTTTACTCTAGCTGTAGAGCCATAATGGCTACAGGGTTAAAAAATCATCAAGTTCATTGAAATGTCAATACATTTTTAAAGGATGCTGGTGATACTGTAGCCATTGTGTGAAGTTTGGTGCATGATAATGGAGCAAGCCTTTGGCTAATTTTCTTTAGGACATCCAGTCTTTGAAAATTGCCTTATTCATCAAATGATTGCTCCTAGATCTCCATCTGTGACCACATTTCCTTCCGCCACCTCCTGTTCCAGTATAAATGTTACGTTCCTCTTATTCCTTCTATCCACATTGGTCCTGCCAATAGCTAGAATTTTTGCTGGAAACCCAAGCCCCTACCTCATTGGCAGAGATCTTTATTTTCAGTATACTTTCTTTGAAACTTTAGTGAGAGCCGCTGTTTCTAGGCGCTTTCCCTTAGAAGTTAAGAATGGGGGCTTTGCAGTGGACAGAAATGGATTTGATTCCTGGAGCAACTCTTTATTAATAGTGTGAGCTTCCTCAAAGCACTTGTTAACCTCGCAGTCCCTTTTTTCCCCCCCAGTGCTGAGCCTCAAACATGCTAGACAACTGCTCTGCCACTAAGCTACATCCCCAGCTGTCATTGCCCTTTTAAAAAATGTGAATAAATGTGTATGCCTGTAATGCCAGTGACTCAGGAGACTGAGGCAGGATGGCAGGTTTGAGGCCAGCCTTTGCAACTTAGCGAGACCTTGTCTGAAAATACAAAAAAATAAAAAGGACTACAGATGTAGTTCAGTGGTAGAGAACACCTGGGTTCAATCCCCAATGCCACTAAACAAATAAATAAATAATAAATATTAAAGTTAAAAATGTGAATGAAGCAAGGTTCATGCTGAAACACCTGGCACAGGGACTGACCTGTGATGCTTGACTGGTAACTGTCATGGTTCTCATTGGCGTCTTCAGAAGTAGTGGGAACTACTTTGCAAAAAGCAGCTGAAGTTGATAGTTGTGTGTGGGGGGAGGTATTTGGAATCTATTATCCCTAGTAGGAATCGATTTACTCTTGACATTCTTCTCTGTGAACTTGACATGCCTTAAGGCCCAGTCTCCCAAGGACTCCGAAGCCCTGCTGAAAGTAGAAGATGACTCAAACCTGGACCATAATGAATAGGCTGGCCATCCTTTCTTCTTGCTCTTCCTCCTCCCTCGATTGAAGACAGGGCCTCAAATGTGCCACGCACATGCTCTGCCACTGAGCAACACCCTCAACCCCGGCTCATCTTTTAGTCCATTACTGTCAATGGGGATTCTTAACAGTAGCTATACATCAGAGTCACCTGTGGGGCTTTAAAACAGTATAGGTTCAGAAACCCCATTCCCTGGAAGGTTCTTATTCATAGGCCTGAAGTAGAGCCTGTATAGATAGTTTTTAAAGTACATTTTGAAAACAAGGCTGCAGATGTAGCTCAGTAGTAGAGTGCTTGCTTAGCATGCACGAGGGCCTGGGTTCCATCCCCAGCACCAAAAAAAAAAAAAAAAAAGAGAACACACATACACAGAGTTGCAATGTAGAACTGATAATACCGACTTCCCCAGATTGTCAGGATTAAATAAGGTGATGTGTGAAATTTCCTAGTTTGCTATTCAGAAAAATGCATTGGTTGGTTTTTCTTGCATAAAATTGATCCTGAAATTCTGTTGCATTCAGAAATAAACATTTATGTCTTTCCTTAAGGTTGGCTGAAGCAGCTCTGCTTTTCTCACCTGGGTTGCAGGACAGCAGGGATAGGTTGAGGGTGGCTGGGACAGCCTTCTTCCATGGGTGTCTCCTAGTTCGTGCAGTAGCAGGCTAACTTGGGCCTTCTCTTGGTGATGGCTGAAGCCCAGGGAACACAGTGCAAACACTTATGACTTCCTGGAGTTTGAGCTCAACACTAGCACATTGTTACTTCTGCCTCATTCTGTGGGTCAGAGTGGCCAAGCTGTTATGTCAGAGGATGATGAGATATGCAAAGGACATGGATACAGAGGGTCAAAGAATGAGGAACAGTAGTGTGATCTATTACAAAAGCCTGAAACAAGCTTTTACTAGTGACAGCTAAATGGCTGCAAAGCAAAATGTTGATGAGGCTTCTTGTCTACATCAGGCTCAAGGGTAAAATTGACAAGGAATGGCTCATGATAAAGGATTAATGATAAATGGTAGTTACCTTAGGAGTAACAGG
>JAJEJO010003897.1:277082-342593 GCA_020662805.1 Glaucomys volans
GCTTTTGTGAATTTAGGTAATGGAGAAGGTTGAAGAGTTGTATCTGCTTGTGGATTTTTCAGATCTCATTGAAATTTGAGAATTATAGTGTGAAAAGGAATTACTTAATCAGATTATTAATTATGGACCTGCCACATGTATAGTAATGGTATGCCTGGCATTGAACTTAAGGTATGGTCACCTGTGGGAGGCCATGCATGCTCAGCAGAATCAGGCTTGGCTGAGCCATGGGATACAGAGGGCTGACTCCCAGGCACTGGCAGTCAGGAGAGACTGCTTCAGGTAGCCTGGGGTAGGTGACCCTGTACAGAGCTGGCTCACTGCCTGAAGAAATGCTGATTCTCTAAGCAAATGGCTTCCCTAACTCCACCCCATCCTGCTCCTCACAGAAGAAGCCCTCTGGGTCTCCCTTTACCTGTGGGCTATAAATAAAGGGAAGGTGGGCTCCTCCATGTTGTTGGAGGCCAGATCTTGGCATGGCCCAATCCATCACACCCCCTTCCATTTGAAAAGATTATTGGTTCTTGTGTTTATTTAATTAGATAAGTTTCTTACTGATTAATCAATAGCTGGCACCGTCCTCCAACAGAAACTCTTCCCTTCCTCCACGCAGTATGTGGCAGGAGAATCCCCCACAGTCTCCAACTTCAAGAAGCTAGTGAGCAGGTGGAAAAAGCAAACCGATCAGACACGCTGCTTCAGTGATAGAGTGCAGGCTAGGTGTGTGAAAGGAGCGGTCATCCCGGGTGCTGGACGGTTGCGTGTGAAATGGTGCCACTCCCTCCACAACATGGAGTCTGATGAGGGCTCCAGAGTTGGCTGCAGCACGGTGTGGTTAGGTACCGACTGACCCCGGGATGCAGGGTGTACCTTGTGTTTTTGCAGGGCACATTTGCAATTGAAAGGGGAATCCACGAGGGAGAAGCATGGTTCCTAGTTGTGGGGCTTCCGAGGACTGAGAGGACCTCTTCTTTCAGGGGGAGTGCAGGAAACAGCCAACCTCAGCACATACTGCTGTTCTCCCTCCAGAGCCAGTGTGCCTGTGATTGCTAGTCTAGTGGCTTTGTCTGTCACTAGGGAGGCAGAAACTGGCTTGTTCAGGTACATTGACTCTGCAGGTCCAAAGCTAATGCCATTTTGAGCTAAGAGTAAGTGGTCATTATTGTCTTTACAACCCTTTTTTTTTTTAAATGCATAACTTCAAAGGTTATGTGAAATTCACTTCATTTGCCTGTTTCCCATCTAAGAGCATGGCTTGATTTTACATTTTGGCAAATGTTGTAGGTGAATTATGCTTCTAGAATGTTACTGCTTAGTTTCCTAATATAATCTATAAAGATGGGTATCGGTCTGTGTCTTGCTCCAACATAAAAATAAAGCTTTAACCATTGTATAATCATTGAAGTACGCTGATGGGAGTGAAATGTAGAATACAATTTTTAGTTCATATGAACCATAAACATAACAGATTTTTCCTTTATAAAAGTAGTAAAGTATGAAACTAAGCAGAAAGGCAATGATTTGTTATATTCATATTCTCTCTTTGTTTTATTGCTAATACCTAATTTCTTAAAAGGTAAGTTCCTGCCGAAGGCACTTGCTGTCTTTTAACCTTGTTCTCACCAGCTGAGTGAGGCTAAAGAGGAAATAAATGTGTGTTCCCCTAACGAGAATGGAGGTTTCTCCTGTGACCCTTGGGTCTCAAGGGCTCAGGGGAGCTGAGACACACAGCAAAGTGGTCAGCATGCTTGAGGTCCCATGGTGATGCTGCAGGAGGCAGGTGGTGGACTCCCTCCCAGACACACTGCTTGGGAGAAATGGACTTTTTCCACAAAAGGCTCTGCAGCCTGCAGTATGCACTACCATATACTCAAGGGCTGATGATAAAGCGCTACTGAGAAATTGAATATACTTATTCCTATTAGTTTCCTGTTTGCTTTTCACAGGAAACCATGAAGGTGCTGCTGCTTTATTTTTAGAAAAAAATGCTTCATTGGAGATCTGGTGTATCCTTTTAGATTTTTAGATGAGGAATATTATACAGGAGTTAAAATCATTTGTTGAGGATAGGCTGAGATGATTGGTGCTAGTAAACATCATGTTTGTGTACCTGATAGCTTTCACAGGTTTTGCACAGTGTATCAAGAACTTGGATGGGAAACCTAGTTGTTCTAGGTAAAGTGTTTACCTACACAGCTGTCTACCCAGTCAAGGAAAAGAAAAACACTGCTTCATCCTAACTCATTCTCTTTCTTCACACATACAGATTCTGCTAGTCAGCTATGTCATGCATGGTTCTGAAACCAAACTGCCAACCATGTGTGGCTTTAGATGTTGGGTTTTAGGGCAACAGAAGTTGGTGTGGATTTCCTTAGCTGAAGAGTCTTAATTATATAATATTTCTGAATTCCATTCCTTTTCCTTTCTTCCTCCCATTCTTCCTCTCCTTCTTCCCATCCTTCCTCTCCTTCCTCCCTCCCTCCCTTTCCATTGTAGTGCTTGGGATAGAACCCAGGGCCTTGCACACCTAGGCAGAGTACCCTACCACTGAACTGCTCCCCCCAGCCCAGTATTTATGAATTCTTCACAGTAGGCAGTATTTCAGTACATTCTCTGAAATTTAATCTTATGAAACTTTTTAGGATGATTTGTGCTGGCTTTCCTTCCCCACTTGTATTTGAGAAGCTTCATGAGGTAAGGTGAAATATTTAGAGCTTGGTACTTGAATATTTCCCTGAATTCTCAGTTGATCTCTGCCAGCAGTGGTTGTGATGACAGGGGTCAGTTTTATTTCTCAGGTGTCCCTGTTGGTGTTTCATTTTGCAAATCTAAATCGGGGGTTAGAAGGGAGTGCTGAAATGGAGAGGAAGCCCTCAAAGTCTTGGCTCCTCTGAGATGAAAACCATTCGAGGGCTTTGTTAGTTTCTGAGCATTGGGCTGCCGACTATTTTATCAGCATCTTTATAGGACCAGCATTCTGGAAATATTCGTCATCTCTTCTTTTACAGAGTTCCTACTGCACATATCCAAACAGGTCATGGCACATAGGAATTGAAAGATATTAGGAAATGAAGAGTGGTAGATTTGAGGGGCACACCATTTCTTGGCAGGGAAAAAAAAAAAAAAAAATGGGAAGGAAAGTGTGAATCCAGAGCAAATGGGAACCACATTACCAAAGTTTAAAAGAAGCCATTGGTAGGTGTTTTTTTTTTTTGGTTTTTTTTTTTTTGCTGTGGTTTGTTAAATTCGTTTTTAAAGACAATAAACTTTCCTCAAGAGTGCAGCATGATTTCATGCCCCGGAGCCTGGTAATTGTGGCAAACCATACAGTTGCAGTTATTACACACAGAATTGGCTCAAACCTTGGTTTGAGGTTTAATGCTTGACATAGCAAGTGCTTCAGACCTCTTTCTGGAAGAATCTGTGTACCAATGAAATCATACTACATTAAGTTAGACTGTTTTAATGTATTCCTTCTAGACAGAGGACCATGAAATGTCTGAATTTTTTTTTTTTCCTGTTAGTAATCAAAGTAGTTTAGGAACCTGTCATTGTGAGTGAGATAATTATTTAGCATCGTTTCCATTTAATTTCTTGCACTGCCAAATATTCTTTTATGAGTCTCTTTCATCACTCCCATGTGACTCCCTCTTCAGATCTGCCGTCGGTTCTCGGGAGCACATCTGCCATCATCATGTAGATAATTAGCACAGTGTCTTAGGGGGTGTCAGCTGGATTGCCGAGCAGGGATAACGATTGGGTAATTTGACATGTCATGATTGACCCCGCTCTTCCTTCTCTGAAGCATAATGGTACATAATGGTTTCTAAATCGTAGTTTCCTTTTGGTTGAACAGAATGTGGGGCTAAAAAGGAAGAAATATAGTATGTACCTGGATGTTCTAAGTTTCTTTTGTTTCCTTTATCATTTCGTATACTCAGTTTCTACAGCATTCATTTGCCTAGCTCATGTTCCAAATTAGAGACCGTTTCCTCCGGTATTTGTTGACATCAGAATTGACTTCAAACATTTTATTTTTGGAATCTGTTGTGAAATTAACAAAGGACCAAGCTCCAGAGGAAATAATATATTAAGTATTCAAGCATCCCTGGATTCCAAGACTGTATTTCATACACACACATGTGCCTAAGATGTGGTTTGTGCCTTTAGTGAGCTTTATGTTTGAATTGGCAAAATAAAGAAGCAGCCTTGGTAAGAAAAACTAAAACCCTGGCTTCCATGTGTTGCTCTTGATAAGAGCCTTGGAAGGAAATGTTGCAGATGGTGAGAGGAGAGGAGAAGGCTGGCTTGGGTTTTGCTCTTTCTTGGGGTCACCTTTGATGTCCTCTGCATCCCTAAGTTCCCATCCTCACCACTGACTTGCAGGGAGGCAGTCACTTGTTAGTAAGCTGAGGAGCCAGAGTTGGGGTTTGGATTTGGGGTGGGTAATTTAATCTAAGCCTGTTTCCTTATCTGAAAAGGAGATGACGACTGTAGGAAGTCCCCCTGTCAGCTGCTGTCCCTTTAAAGCCCAGCGTTGGCCAAAATGGTTTTTGTTGTCATTTATTTTTGCTGCTGGAGATAGACTGGCATTGTAGGAGATCATTTTCTAATTACTAAGGAAGTGGGATGACCAGCAGTTTTAGAGTACCTACCATGAGGCATAGACCGTGGCTTGAATGTGTCCTTAGGATGGATTTAAGGAGCTAGGCAGCCTTAGCCCAGTTTGATAGCAAGGTAACTTACCCTCTTTGCACATCAGTTTCCCTGAGGTCACTCAACTACTGGGTCCTTAGAGCTGGAATGCCAACTCTTGATCTTTTTGACCCCTGAGCTCATGTTTCTTCTGAAATACTTCATAGAAACAGTTATGAATTTACAAAAAATGCATAGCATCAAAGTTTCCAAGGCTTCTGATCCTGAAATACTTGTACAACTCCATAAACAAAATTAATTTATTTAAATAATATTTGTAGGGACTGGAGGTGTGGGTTAGGGGTATAACATGTCCTTAGCATGCATAAGATCCTGAGTTCAATTCCTAGCAAGGTTAAAAAAAACAAAAACAAATCCTACCTTTTTTCTTTATAAGTTAGTTGTCTCGACCATTTTGCTATAGCCATGGCAAGCTGACTAATAAATATACTTTCAGTGATGTGTCCAGTTTGGGGAGAACATTGTCAATGTATTACCCTCAGTTCTAGCTCATCATACTTTTTTGTTTGGTGCAGAGTTGTAATAAACAGGTTAAGTGAAAAACCAATCTAGAGAGTATCTATTGGTAGCCTGTCAGATGGTAGATGGGTGTTGCAATAAGGGTTTCCTTGGAAAGTGTGCTCTGATAATATTAAAATTTTGTTTGTGATAAGAATTGCAGTAGAGATCCTGTTAGTTTAGTATCATTGATCTTGTAGTTTATTTGTAGATCAAAAGTCTTACCTGCAGGGATTATAAAAAATGACGTGTGCTTTTTAATAGTAAATTTTGACTTAGTGCCCTCTGACTCACCATGTATTTATATGTATCCGAAGCCTTTTCAGTGTGAACAGTTGAAGGAAACTTTCGCCTTCCCTCTGTGTGTGAACCATATGCACAATGCAGAGTTCCTAATTCCTATTTCATGTCTTTAAAACGAAGGAAGACCTGAGGTGACTTAACCAATCTGAGGACAGAATCCATTTAAATTCTTACCCGATCCCTTCCCCCGAGTTTGAGATGTCTTGACAACATTTAATTCAGTAGCAAGTTATTTGAGCAATATATCTTTGTGGTACTTTCCCAAATCATTTAATTATTTAATTAAATTAATTTAATCATTTAATTAGATTAATTCCCGTTAGAAAACCTGTCTTCCTACTTATATTCCTTCTGTTTCTGTAGTAGTTGATCGAATTATGTAACTTTAGCAATCATAACCACACAGAGCTTTATGTGTTGAACTCAGCTGGTGGAAGCTTGTGTTTGGGCATCTAGCACAGGTGGTTTGAGTCTGGGTGGTCAGTGTGTCCTTCAGCCAGAGTGTTGGACAGAGGGAATGGGCAGCACCATGGAGAGGGAATCTGCAAGTGTTGGCTGCCCTGTTCGTTTGGCAGGTGGCTCTCACTGTCTGGCACCAAGAGAGGTGTTTTGGTTTGTGGTTTGCGGAGCTCTTTGGCATAATGTTTTGTGAAGATTTACTTAAGGTCATTTGGCAAACAGGTGCTATTTTACAACACAGAAGCTTTTCTATGCTCCTAGGGTGAGAAAGAACATGTTTCCCTTTGTCTCTGTGAATGGCTCTCACTCTTGGTTTTGGAATTGGGTTTAATACATGTGGTCTGCACGGCTCCTGAACCTCGGTGGAAGAAATCCT
This sequence comes from Glaucomys volans, assembly GCA_020662805.1. Taxonomy (NCBI): domain Eukaryota; kingdom Metazoa; phylum Chordata; class Mammalia; order Rodentia; family Sciuridae; genus Glaucomys; species Glaucomys volans. Next base: position 283,435 of record JAJEJO010003897.1, read on the forward strand.
GGGGTTGCCTGGTGATGGAAGGGAGGAGATCAGTGACTTTTAAAGTGCTACTGAATTGTGTGACCAGTGCCTGTAAAATCAGGAGAACCCAAATGTTAGACTGAGTAAAACTTTTAATTTTTAATTTGCTTATGTTTTTAAATGGCCTTTTTCATTTTGTTGTTCAGAGAGCATGAAGACCATAATTGAAGTGTGCATGAGTGTACATCCAATATGCTGCTTTCTCAAAAGTGGAGGATTTTTTCCCCCTAATTTCTGGAATTCTCAGTGTTTTATGGGAGGTTTAAATAAATTTGAGATTAAAAACAAATTTCTTAAAAGAAATAAAAGAGTTTTTATGCTGGAAGCCCTGCATATTCTCACCATTTCACAAAATCAATATAATACTACTTCTCCCTCCCTCCTGCCTTATTGATGAGAATATGCTGCTCTTTGATGGGAAGAGCATTGGAGAAATTGGGGGCAGAAGCATAGTGTGGGTGATACAGCATTTAATCATGCCGAGCCTCAGTTTCTCCTGTGAAATGATGGCCTTTTTCACCCACCAGATGGGAATGGGAATACCTACCTCATTGGGCTATTTTCTGGATTGAGATACAACATAATAAAAGCATTTAGCTCTGTTTGTCACAGAGTACGTTCTTGATAAATGAAGCATTTATCATTTTAAAAATACGGAGGTGAAAGTTCTAGGCCACTGCCCTGGAGCCTGACACTTGCATTTATATAGGGCTTGCTTGATGCCCTCTTCTGAGTAATAGCACTTCTGGAACATTGATCAGGCCTGTTTCCTCCCATCTCCTGCTTAAGATGCCCCAAAATAAAGTGAAATTACAGCTAACAGACTACCAGCCAATTGCCTGCATCTTGACCTTTGTTCGCTGGTGAAATGCTGGCCATTAATGGGCTGTGAGTTTCTCTCAGGGTCCCCTGGAGCCCTGTGTGGAAACTTTCCCCAGCCGACATAAAGGAGGACTGAGCGGAAAAGGTTGGCAGGCTCTTCCTCCTCCCTCCCTCCTATTCCCAGCAGAGAGACTGTGACCACACAGTCTTTCTGGAGCTAGCACCCGGCACCTGCCCTTCCAGGGAATTGCTTTTGGGATTGGCAAACTTGGTACCTACTACCCTGCTTTCAACCAGCAATCCCAGCTGCATCCTGGCTGTCATATCTCCTGGGTGGTTTTTTATTGTGTTTTTATTGTCTTTTTGGTATAGCAACCTCTAACAAAAACTGTTTTCCCACAGGAGTCATTTCCTTATCCTTCCCATATCACACCCAAACTATGGGAGGACAGAAAACATTGTGTGCAACGTTTATACAGCCTTCATTTCTGGAAAAGGGCATCTCACATAAAGAATTTGCAGAGGACCAAGTGACATAAGGACCTGGGGGTACATCCTGGGAAATGTCTTTGGGCCCATGGGATAGCTGAGCTGAGAGCGTCACATTGGGTGGCCACATAGAACCTCTGTGGCCTAGAGAGGACCCCTCAAGCTCCCCTCCTGAGGCTACTGCCTTCCTTATAGTCCTGGCATTATGATGATTATGGTTATTTGCATATAGGACTAGTGAATGAATTCCTTTGGAAGCCTGGGAAGATGGCATTTTGAATGCTTTACTCAACCTTCCTCAAGAAGCTTGAAATGGAAAATATATATCTCCAAATGTGACCTGAAAAGCTCCTGTGGAGTTTTCCCTCTAACCATTAATAACATTTTTTCTGTGGTTCTTGTTACAATATACAGGTTATGAACTGGGATGCTATGCATAATGTTCATCTTATTGTAATACAACTTATTCAATTCTCACATTTTGCATCAATTTGAATCATATAGCAAATTGTTCACTGAAGTGTAGAAAGCACTAGGGGAAAAAAAACAATACACACTGATTTTCTTAGAAGAGAAAACAGGGAATAGTGAGCCTGGCAGTGAGAAAAAAATTGGATCCTATGAACCTTCAAGATGCCATCCTTTATTAAATAATAAAGTGGAGAGAGAAAGCATAATTTGAAAATACTCGTGATAGATGATTTTTATTTTTAAAACTCCATAATCAGAGTTGTAGAAATGAAAGCTCAATACCTGATCTCAAATAATGAATTCCCCATATACTTCCTGAAAGAAGCTGAATGATGACTTAGAATTAAATTTGGAAATGACTATTTATGATTAAGGCATGACCCAAAATATGCATCATTACTCTTCAAAGAATAGTAATTTAAAAGCACTCTTCTTTTATTTAGAAAGCCTCCTGCCTTGCTAATGTTTGAATATTTAAATGGTGTTTTAAATGGAACTGGCTTACAGAACAAATTCAAGGCCAGTGTTATCTGTCAGAGAGAGGAGCCAATAATGAGCTGGGTGAAACCTTTGAGATGTTCAGTAACCGCCTGGAGAACAAAGGCATGAGTCACTGCCATGGAGAGGATCTTCCCTCCTCTCAAAGGTTGGAACACTTAAATAGGGCTTTGATGAGTAAGATTGCAGTCGTTGGAGTAAAAGAGAAGGTTGGGTGGTCTCAGCAAAGGCAGTGGAGCTTGCGTGGTCCTGGAGACTTGGCAGCCATCATGAGGCCACCTTGGCCTGTGTGCTCTGTGACTGTGTGTGGGGGAGAGGCAGGAATGGGTAAGGGGAGGTACATCCTGTAGGGAGGCCAGAGCCAGGTGGTGAGGCTTTCCCCCAACGCTGAAGGCAGCAGGAAGCCTCAGAGGCATGTGATCCAATCCCATGTCCCTGGATTGGAGCAATGCCCCAGGCCTGCCGGAGCACCTTTGCACCTATTTTTGCACAATCTTCCACTGACAAATGTGTCTATTCAGTCTGTTAGGATAGTTTGCATTAGTGAAACCAAGAACCAAGCACAAACTGGTTTGAGAGAGAATTGGAGATATCCCTTGGCTCCTGCTGAATCCAGCTGTGCTGGAAAACCGGGAGTCGCAGTGCTTCACCTTCAGGACTGGGTGTGTTGCACTGGGTGTCCTCTTTCCTGGTGGCCCCAGGCAGCTTCAGGGATGTTGTAACATAGTTCTGGGTTTGTTCCATTCATCCTGAAAGCATCTCTATTGAACTCTGACAATGGCAGAATTTCAGAACTTAGGCCTGTACTGGAAACTCATTACTTTGTGTGCTGGTCAGAGCGCACCTTGAACTGAATGGAAAGGAGCGATTCCCCAGAGAAAAAGTATGTTCAGTTATCAGGAAAGTGGGGACATGGATGCTGGGCACAAAAGCCAACTTGCTACACAGGTCTGATTCAAAGGTTTCTTTCCCTTTGGTCTTTTGAGTAATGTATTTTTACTCTTCCTTTTGCCAATGGACAGGTATCAAAGCGTCTTTTGCTAATGATCTAGTGCTTCTTCCCCCACTGGATTGGGAGCTTCTTGAAATCAAGGATTTCAAGGAACCATTGAGTTCAGTAGCATTAACACCCATTTTGTATCTTGCTTTGTGTTAGGAATGCAAAGATACCCAAGTATCTTGTTTTGTGTTAGGAATGCAAAGATAAACCCGTTGAGGCTCTAGTTACTTATGGAGTTTACCTTGAAGAGGGACAGCCTCAGGTGAGAAATGGTGATTAGGTATTCCCCTTAACTAGCAGGACTTCGTATCTAGACACATCATTTTACAAAGAAATGTAAATTTCGAATCCAGGTTATATTTTTATGTGAAATGTTGGTATTTTATTTCCTTGTTTGATTTTTTTAATAGAAATAAGCTTGAATATTATTGCCAAAATATTAAGGGTTGTAGCTTAGGGGTTGAACAAGGCTCAGTAGTAGCGCACTTGTCTAGCATTCATGAGGACCTGGGTTTGATTCCCAACACTAAAAAGAAACAACCCCTGCTCCCAAACATGTAAAGGAAGCTTGAAGCTGTGATAATGTTTGTATTTATCTATTTTTATTTTGTCTTTAGCATATGAGAAAGAAATAACAATGTGAATGTGCTTCCTAATTTTCTTTTGGTACTGGGAATCGAACCCAGTGGTGCTTAACCGCTAAGCCACATCCCCAGCCTCACTAAGTTGCTGAGGCTGTCTTCGAACTTGTGCTCCTCCTGCCTTATCCTCCTGAGTTGCTGGGATTACAGTCGTTCACCACCATACCTGCTGTACTTTTCATTTAAATAGCTACTGTAGCTCATGAAAACGAATTACAAGAAAATGAATTCAGAAGTTTAAACTTAATGACATTACCAACATGCAGTTAAGTGCATAATTTTTTTCTGGATCAAAACATTTATTTTCCTTCTGTATACAAGTTGACACATGTAATTAGTCCATATCAAGTTTAGAGTTGAAATATGTTTTTCAAGAGGTTCCATCTTTATGTACAGTGTCAAGCATGACTTGATGAAATGAACAGAGTGATTACACTGATATTTAAGAAGTGGAAAAAAACACTTACTTGCAGTCTGTCTGAAAATGTGTTGGATGGTGACCCAGGGGATCTGGGCCATAAGGATGCCCCTTTAGAGGACCAGGAATAATGAAGGTGACGTGGAGGCTGAGCAATTGAGAAAACTTCCAGGCATGGGGGAATAGCCCTGGGAGATCTGTTGGGTTGTGGTGGGTATTGTGTATCAGTGCGATTTGGATTTTTTTTTTATGACAGAGTTAAAATTGTGCAAATGGATGGGTGTAAGTGCATTCAGGGAAACTGTGAGCCCCTCAGGAATGTTTAACACGGTCATGAATGAAATACCTGTAAGAGTGCAGAGCAGGAAGAATGCTCTTCTCCAGCTGGAATGGCCAGAGGGAGGAGGATAGGTGGAGAAGGAGTGGCCTGGAAGACACACATGAGTGGGATAAAAGCCAGGTCACTGCGTGCTGGCCTTGACCTTGTGATCCTTCTGCCTCAGCCTCCAGAGTTAATGGCGTATTGGTGTGCACCACTGCGCCTGGCTTAACTGTGTATTTCTAAAGGAACTCTCAGGCACAAAGTAAAATACTGTCATGAAATGATAGGTATTCTTCTATTATTTACTTATTTTTATTTATTTAGTACTGGGAATTGAATCCAGGAGCACTCTATCACTGAGCTACATCCTCAGTCCTGTACATTTTTTATTTCAAGACAGGGTCATGCTAAGTTGCTGAGGCTGGCCTTGAACTCAATCCTCCTATCTTGGCCTCCTGAGTTGCTGAGGTAGTAGCCATGCAGCATGGCTCCCAGCTCAGATATACTTCTTACAGACTGCGATGCTGAATAACTGTTCCTTGAGTCAACAATTGAAGTGTTAAAGTGATTAATTCTGCTGAAAAGATGATTAGGAAAATCTTCACAGGAAAAGTAATGTGGGTGGCAGGAGGTTCTTGAAGAATGAATTGGATTTTTGGATGTAGAAAAGGGCATTCCACACAAAACCCAAGAAGCGTAAAGGAGGAAAGTACGTGCCTTTTTGGAAGACTTGTGAATAGTGCTCTTTGGAAACTTTAGGCAGTATGATGGAAAGAAGAAATAGGTATGGAGCCAGATTTGGCAGGATATGGAATAAAATTTTGCTAAGAAATTTGGATTTTTTTTTTTTTTTTTTTTTTTTGAACAATGAGGAATTAAACTAAAGCAGGAAGGTGACACTCTGGGAGGCCATGTAAAATGTCTAGATTGTGTCCTCCAGAGGATCCCATATTGGAGGGAATGCCATTCACACCTTAGACATTAGCTGCTACGGAGACTGAGGTGGAGATTCCAGGTGAGTTCTGGAGCTATGGAGGACAGTGCCCTCCTATGTAAACCCTGCCAGCTCCTCTCTACTCATGCACACTTTATGGTACACATACATATGTCTATAGCACCACTTTATCCACCTTCTTCATGCCCCAGTGGTGACTTCTTTTGTCCATCTGCTCATAGACACTTAATCTCCATCTCTCCCAGCTTGGAACCTGATAGTCACTTCACCTAGAGGGCCTGGGAATATGCACCCTTCTGGCATGTGGGGTATTGTGAAGAGTGTGGGCTTCTGTTTGTGCAGACGAAGCTTTAACCCATAACAGCTGTCTTCAGCAAGAGCTTTCATGGCCTACAGTAGTATAATAAGTTAAAATCTTCAGGGAAGACAGGGAGCCCTTCTCCGGCTTGCACAAAGGTAAGTTGAATAAGTCAGGTCAGTGACAGTGATGAGGTCAGGAACACGTTTTAGAAAATTCATCCTAGTGACAAGATGGAATTTGGAGTAGACATTGGGAATTGGAAGGGGAACTGGTCAACAGGAGTACACACTTTTCACTTTTGCCAGGAACAATAGGAATCCCTGGGTATGGAGTGTGAATAAAAGGTGGTGAATAAGCAGGCCTTCTTTTCCTTTTCCTTTTCCACCTCCATGGTGACTTCATAGTGGGGAGTGCTAAGAGCTGTGCTTTTCCGATAATTTGTTATTTTTGCAGCTTTGTGGGGCAGGGAGAGTGCTGGGGATGGAACCTAGGGCCTCAGGTGTGCTTTGCAAGCACTCTGCCACTGAACTCTACCCCCAGCCCTATTTTGCCTCTTTTAACTTTCTTTGGCACCAGCAAATTTTATCTGTATTACTTCAGATTTTTTTTTTAAACTTTAATATTCTTCTTTCATACACTTGGGGTAGATCACCTTATACAAAAACAATTGATGACTTCAGATTCTTGATGTCCTTGGCCAGTTAAGTAGCTTACTCAGCCTTCTGCAGGGATGCTGAATGGCTGAGAAATGGCGGCATTAAAGAGCTAAGTGCCTCGTTCTGTAAAACACAGTGTTGGGATAGAGCCAAGACTGGTGCTCATTAGTATGTGCTGCTAAGACTCTTAAGATTTGAGCAGGGTATTCATTGGGCAACTATCTGCTCCAAGTTGAAAGTTTGTTCCTACTGAATTCTGTTCTGATTGAAGGAAAAGGAAGGGTCCCTTTGCCTCCAAGTATTGGAAACATTTGTGTCATTTGGTTGTAGATAGGAAGAAATCCTTAGATTTCTTAGAAATCCTCTACCCCAGAGTGACTGTGACTTAACTTGAAATGACACAGCTGTCTAGTGGCAGGGGGCCAGACTCCTGATTCCAGATTCAGTGTTTTTTTCAATTAATTGCTTTTTCAGTTAATATTGTCAACCCCTGTGACATTTAAAAAACAAAACCAAAAAAGCCTCCTCACCCCCAAAACCCAAACATGTTAGAACTCACTGAGCTAGTTAAAACCATTTACATTAAAGGGAAATGAGAAATAGAAGTAAAACAATTGAGGCAAAACATTTGATTACTTTGTATGAACTTTAAATTATTTAGATTGAGAACAGGCTATAAAAATCAGTCAATGAAGATATAGAAAACTTAGTTTAAGGGCTGGTGAGGAAGCTTCCCTTTTGTGGTGTAAATCAGTATGGAATTGCATCCACCTAGGCTATCTTTTACCTCATAAGGGTCTTGTAAAACAGTAATAAATGTGCTTTCTATTTGCAGTTTCAGCTAACCTCTATAAATTAGAAAAATAAATGGATACTGGTGGATCTGAAGCCTACAGAGCGACTTGATAGGCCTTTTCTCAAGAGCTAGATATAAGTCTGTGTTTGTGTGTTCAGAGGGTAATATATCTAGGATGTGCATTGCAAAGAAACAAAATACAAATTTTTTGGTTCCCAGAGGTCTAAGATCCTTCCCACTTCTTTAGATTATGCCAGGTAATTTATAAGATGTGAAACTGATAAAAGACAATGTGATACCCCATAATTCAATACAGTAACTCACAAAAGATCTCTGGAATCAGTTTGGGTTTCTAATGTATTAACAGTTTGTGAGGAAAGGAAGAGAGCCAGATCATATACGTTTAAAAGTATGCACAGATGCGCCCAGAATCCAGAGATGCGTTTCCATTTCCAGGTATTTTATGACCTTGGCAAATTACAAAGGGAGGGAAAATGGGAGATGAGAGATTGCAATTTGTGAAACTGATTTTAGAGCTGGACTGATCTAAATTAAAAAGAAAATAAGACACGTCAGACATGTGTGTTTGACTTCAGCCTCCATAATGAAATGATACCTCGAGGTTGATTCTTCCAGGATGCGGGGGAATTAGGGTTTTGTGATTCTTCCCAGTCTTGATCAGGCTTCAACAGAGTTGTGAATACATGACCCTTCGTCACGTCACCACCTTCTGTTGTTGAATATACTTTTCAGCATATTATAAATTGAATTATTAGGGACTTAGTTGACAAAATGAAAACAATTTCATTTAAAGATCTTAATTGGCTTCATTTTCCATTCTAGAATTGGGCAGTGCTTCATGTCATAAAATAGGTCAGTGTTCCAATGAGCCAAGCAGAGGAGGTTGGTTTTATAGACAGAAAGGCTGAAGAAAGCAGAAACAAAGCCAATTGGTAATTTCAAAGTGATTTTCCTCCTAAGGCAGAGAGAGGGAGACAGAACAATAGTAAAATAACTGGTTAACATCATGTTACTTTTGGTTACCTTTTCTGTGTTAGGAATAAGGCAGAGGGATCTTCATTATCATACCAGCTGTTCCCTCAGGTCCTGATTTCTCAGAAGTTAGATAAACAATTTAATTTTAGGTTGGTGACATGAACTTTAGCACAAGTGACTCCATTTTGATTTTTGGTCTGGTCTATTAACGCCTAGTGCAGAAACTTAGTCCAAAACAAAGGCCTCCTGTAATTTTTACACCATTAAGCCACCTTTCTGGCCCTTTGCCACATGTTTTGCTCCCGACATTTCTTCATGGTTTTTATGCCAGCAGAATAGGTGACCTTCAGTTTTGCCTTGGAAATTAGAGTATAATGTCTATTTCTCTAAGACAGTGGATCTTAACCCCCACTGCAAATTAGGATCACCTGGGAGACATTCTGATCACTGATGAGATACAGATGTCTGGCCCCGTGCCCCAGAGTCTGATCGAATGGTCTGGGATGGGGCGTGTGGTACCATTTTTAAACTGTGTAGCCATGACAGAAGCCACTGCTGTAAGAAGGACATTTTTGGTGCTCACACCTTCCCAGCCTTCCCTGATACACTGCCCCCAAATTAAAAACTATTGCAGTCATTCTACATGCTGTATTTACAGTTATTAATCGAAAGAGAAACCAGCTCAATGCATATACTGTTTTAAAAACTGAAGTCTGGTTGTATCAAGTGCAGATTAATCATATATATCTCCTTGGGCACTAAAGATTTATTTTAACTTGGAATAACATTGTATAGAGGAAAAGAAAATTCCCTTGATTCTTATCACTCTGTAAGACCCTTACTATTTCCCTTCAAAGATTTTGGTCACATTGATTTATGAAAACACTTGTTTGGGTTTACATGAGTAATCTCCGATTTTGTAGCCAAGAAATGGGGTCAGCTATCCTGAGACGAGTTAATTCCTAACCTTTAGGGAAGATTCCCTGAGGGCATGAATATTCCTCCTGTCAGGAATGATGGAATATGCCTTCACAGAAGGCATTTCCTTGTTTAAAGACACTTAACTTTGAACAACTATGGACCATGGGTTTTGTGATTAAATGAAAGTGGTCGTTGCACTGTTAAGTGTTTGCTTTTGTGGTTTCTTCTGATCTTTGTCTGCCACTGAGTATACTCCAGCTATTTCTGTTCTATAGATCTAGCAGCTGTTAGAAATACCGTGCATGTTTGCTGAGAATTGGGTGGTAATTTTATATACAATGTCTGCTGATTGGATTGCCCAGGGTTGAGGGTTTTTATTCGTCTTCCCACATAAAGTTGGTTAAATTGGAGAATTTGCTCCAATTGCTAAAGATTGCTTTTAAATGTGTGGTGTGTTCGCCACAGTTGTTGCCCTAAGCAGCTGCACACTGTGAATTAGCTTGAATACACCGTAAACAGTTTATAATTGTAATAGTAAATGTTGTTTGGAGGAGAGAAAGTCTTTTTAAAGAGATGGTAAATTGGCCTGTAAAGATAAAATAAGCAGCTGGTACAGTGGTGCAGGCCTGTCATCTCTGCTACTTTGGGGACTGAGGCAGGAGGGTCATAAATTTGTGGCCAAATTCTGGGCCCCTTAGTGAGGCCCTGTCTCAAAACAAAAAGTAAAAAGGACTAGGGGTTGTAACTCAGTGGTAAAGCACCCCTGGGTCCAATCCCTAGTGCAGAAAATAAAAAATAAAATAAGCTCACTTCTTAAACGGTAGGATGTTGGATTGTGAGTCTCCAGCTTAGAACTGATGAGGGCTGGCTCCTCTCATTCACAATGCTGTCTGCATTCATTCTAGTTGGCACACTGGATGTCTAAGTATGGGTTCTGATCACTAGAGAGAATTTAGGTACTATTACCAACACAATCTGTTTTAAAAATCTCACCCAAATTCTCCTCGTCCCTAGCATTCTGGGTTGCTTGTGGAGAGTGTTTCCTGAGTGTTTTTTATTTCCGAAGGGATGAAATTCTGGGAGCTGCCTGTGTGATGAGAAAAGGCTTTCTCGTTTCCTTTGTGTGAGGAATGCCACCTGAAAAGCAAATGTTAGTGCAGATGTTATCTGCATTTGTAATTAGAGCAGAGTACTGTGCTCCAAGCCATGATCAAGACTCCTTCCTCCTGGGGACTTTGTGCAGTCATGAGGAGGAGCTCTCCTGGGCTGCTCCCTGATCCTTTTCTGATTAGGAGACAACCTCAAAGGCAGCTTCTGACTTATTTTTCCTGATCCCTGTGAATGGCAGGAGCAGTGCCTCAGAGTTCTCCCTTGTCTGGGGATAAATGGTGGGCGGGGTGCTGCCTAATGATGACTATGATCATGTAAAATAGCCTCTGATTAAAGAGCAACTCAGTGGGTACTTTATTCTCTTGAGAGGCACAGAACTGGGTGGGGTAAAGGGAATTCTCTTTCATATTCAGGAGATAAATTGTACTTATCAGAACACCTTCAGTTAAAGGCAATTTAGAATGTGCTTTTCTGATTTCAAGGGGGCAAAATTGCTAAAAATTATTTCATTTGAAGGGAGGAGAGGCAAACCATCTCAGAAGGCTGGCATGGGACCCAGAAACGCAAGGACTTGGGTGGTTACAGTAGCTGTGTCCTTAGCTTATGAGAGGCAGGCTCCCTTTGTGGCCATACACCTGACTACAAAGGAGATTCTTCGCATTTTCCCTGTTCATGGAAGGATTTCTCGGAAGTTGCAGGAGGGGGTAGTTTGTATTTGCCCTCTGATGTTGCACCGATTTGTCAGCTTAAGGTCTTAACAGATTTCAGCTTCTGAGTGGGAAAGCTAGGAAGGTTATTTTATGGTCCCCCACCCACCCACCCACTCACTCACCAGGAAGGAGGGCTGTAATGCTACTCTTTGGAGAATTAGTTGGCCAGGGCAGGAACCAGGATCTCCACTTCAGTGTGGTGGCTAGTGTGGCCCTGAAACTGTACCTGTTGAGTACTCGGTGGTTAACAACTTTGCAATGGTTCAGCTGCGACCCTGAAGTTGGATGTACTTTTCTTCCTATTGTCAGTGCTCTGGGAAAAGCTCATGGACAGTTCTTATGGTCCATCTCTGGATTTTAGTTTATTTTGACAACTGAGCGGATTACCAAACTGAGATAATCTGTTTCACCAAGGTGATCTTGCTTTTGAGGACCAAAGACAGGACTTGGTTTGATCTGAAGATAACAATGTTTAGTTGATGTTTGGGGCAGCCACATCCTGGCACCCAGGAGGGCATGTTCCCTGATGCTAGGTTTTCTGTGGTCACTGTACCCTGGAAGCCTGGGGTGGGGTTGGGGGGGGCGGTGGGGGGACGCCTCTGGAAGTTGTGTTTGTGTTGGTCAGATTTCTCACATCTTCATTTTTTCCTTCTTGGCTGAAGGCAAACACTCTGGGTCCCTGGGTCCCTCTTACCCAGGTCCTTCCCCCAGCCTTCCAGATGAAGAGACTGGTCTTTCATATCCAAGAGTGCCATCTTTGATTATAGGAACCTCTCATCTGACTCAAGGAAGCCTTTTCTTTGGAAGATGACTCAAGTATTTCCAATATAAAAACTAAATTTCTGAAAATCCCTGCACCGGACCGAATTGACTGATGCTGGTAGGGTTCTCAGATTTATTTAAAAAAAAATTAATGTTGTAATCCCAGCAACTGGGGAGGTTGAGGCAGGAGTATTGCTAGTTCAAAGCCAGTCTTAGCAATTTAGTGAGACCCTAAGCAACTTAGGGAGACCTTGTCTCAAAATAAAAAGACCTGGGGATGTGGTTCAGTGGTTAAGTGCCATTGGGTTCAATCTCTAGTACAAAAAAAAAGGGAGAGGGGTACAGGACTATTAAAAAAAACCACTTTGGATAAATTAAATTTAACAGAACTTGAGCAAAGAATGATTTTTAAATCCAGGAGCCATTAAAAACAGAAGTGGCTCAAAAAATCAATGTACAATGTGGCCAGGCAGCATTGATGGAAGGAAAATGGACATGCAGGAGAGAAACAGTTTGATTGGTTAGAGCTGAACATTTGTCTCATTTAGACATGATCTGATTAGTTGGCCACCCATGATTGACTGAAGCTTAACTGCTGCGATTGGCTGAGACTATTTGTTACAAAAGCACACTCCTAATTAGGCTGTTAGCTTGCCTACTGAGGTAGATTGCAGTTCATTAAACAGACTCAGATGCACAGGGGCAGCCTCAGGCCAAATCCTATTTCACAGGACATACTTATCCTCAAAAATGGTATGTTGCTTATCCGAAATTCAAATTTAGGTAGATGTCCAGTATTTTACCTGGCAATCCTTGGTGCAGGTAATTTTTTAAAATAGGAAAGAGAAAAATAGAGAGATAAACTCTGTTGATATTTAGTTGGGATGAGGGTGTGGTGAGGGAGAGAGAATCAGTAAAAACGAGTACTCCAACTGTGAGGAAAATTGACTTCTGACCAGTTTACAATAAACAAAGTATTCAAGTTAGGTTAGAGATTGTCAGGGGGAAACTGGGGGAAAATACATTGATGGGTTCATAGAAGAAGACTGTTTTTTTTTCCTCTGATATTGGGAAATGAAAAACAGAACATTACAGCCGGAAAGTTGTACTTGGTATGATGTCATCATTTCCCCAGGAAGAAACTGGTACTGAAATATTAGGAGGCTTAGTTGCCTGGTCACATTTTTATCATCTAGAGGCAGAATGAAAACAGGGTTCCTGACCCTCCATTTCAGAAAACCTGTACAGCAGGACTCTGATATACCGAGTTTAGAATTGGTCATGTAAAATCAAGTGCTTTTGATGATGGAGTTAAGGGAGCTTTCTCGTGTAAAAGTGGTGATTACAGAAATTGAAGCATCAGTTAACAAAAAATTTGGTTTAGAGAACTGCATCTCCTTCCTGCAGTGGGGACCGATATACAGTGTCTCCAGCATATATTCTTATTTGGTCTCCTATAGATGGCATCACTGTAAACCAAGGGAATTTGTTTTCAGTGATTTCCATGGTAATGTTCAAACCTATCACTCAAAAACCTGTGTTATCCTAATCTCTCTAAGGAATTTAGTCTTATTGATAAAAGCCATACATAAAATAGAGATCATTATAAAATTGTTCAAAAATTAGTTAACTAAGTTAAATTAAAACGCAGTGTGTTTGATGCAGAAAGTGAATGCTATCAGGTAAGGAAAGAGATTGCAGTACTATATCAAATGGATTATGAGCTGCATCCATCCTGAAGATGACAGAAGATCTTGAGGACTGGTTGCCGGTAGGGAGGGAGCAGAGTTAAATAAATCATGCATAAGGTAGAGATAGAAATGATCATGGACAGTTCTAGAAAACCACATGCTGACCCTAACATGAAGCGTGATAGGAAGTGGTGTCAACATCGCCAATGTCAGAGGTCCCGCCTCCTCTTTCCCTAATTCTTCCACAGTTGGAATTGAACTGTGCACACTGACCACTCTGCTGGCTTCCCCTGTTCCCTAAGGAAGTCTTTGTAGAGTCCTCAAACCACTACCTCAGCTGACTGGATGGAGCAGAGATTGGCAAAGGAGTTCACCTCGTGACATGGCCGGGGTATAGCTCAGTAATGTGGAGTTATTTCACTTCTCACACACATCTCTCCCATCTCCTGCACAAAGGCACCCTTAGCCCTTATGAGTTTGTTCCTTTTAGTTGTGACCCCTGTGAAACAGCCCTGTGCTTTGTACATGGTAGACATTCAACAATGTGATTGTCTGTTCCTGGTTGTTATTCTATAGGCTTCAAGACCTGGCTTGCTTTAATAAACAATAAAAAAGAAATGGAAATGCTCTTTGACAAAGGGACTTCTCTTATTCGTCTTATTTTTAAATCCCCTTTCTGCTTACTGTGGTGCATGGACCATACACAATACCTCTCAGAAAAAGTACATGTGGAAAGATGGGCCTGGATGACTGGATGAATCTGTAGATATCATGCATCCAAGCCCCTCTTTTGATGATTGAGGGAACTGAGGCTCAGAAAGGTGAATTACTTTTTCAAGGTTACTAATTTTAGCTATTAGAATCCAGGTCTCCTCACCCTCCAGAGTGCTGATTTTGAGGTGCTCTTCTTTCTCATTTTTGTGGGCAGAACAAGAAAAATTTGCTGAATGCAAGGTGTTCAGTTATCTGCCTCCAACTTGCCTCTGCCCTTTCCCTGTTGTAGGGCTGAAATAAGAGGAAAGCCTCGGAGTCAGGGGACGTGGCTTCTTCCTAACCCTGCACTATGTGTGCACCTTAGAGAATTCACTTAATTTCTCCAGGATTCTCTTTCCACATATATAAAAAGGGATGGGCCTGGAATTTAGCACCATGTCAACTCTAGGTCTCTTCTAATTCTGTGATTCAGTGATCATTCCAAATATTGACGTTTCGAGGATTGAAGAATGTTCTGTTCTTCTCCTTCCCCCTTACAAAATGTTTCCATAGCTTCTTGCCAAGAGTGAAAGAGTGTCTGTGTTGGGGAGGGGAGACGTGGGACTGGGGAGGTGGATCTGGACCACAGTGTACGGCAGCCTGAGAGGTTTCCATTCCTCTGCCCTTCATTGCCCACTGGTAGCAGAGGACGGGGGCAACCAACTGGACAGAATGACTATGGGCTTTCAGAATCTTTTGGTGTTGGACACCCTACCCTCTGTTCCTCTTTTGTTGTGGTCCAGTTTTTTTGGTGTCTCAATGTCTGTGAAGCATAATAACACCAAGAGCAAAAAAGACATGCTCTTTCAGAGTGTCGCCAGCAGTGGAATAAAGGTTCCTAAGGAACCGAGGCACCGTGTGGGTGATGAAGCCACAGCAGCTCCCTCTGGTGAGGGAAAGAAAGGTGCCCTCTTCACCTCTTTGAAGTGCTGAGCCTACCAGGGGGTTGTGTTTTTTTTTACTTGGAGGAAAAGTCTGCACTTTTGGCAGTAGAACTGAAATAGAAAAATTGAGCCTGACCTATTTCTTTAGCAGTGAGAGCCTACGTTGTCCTCTCAGGCAGTAGGAGAATCCTCGCACGGGGAGGCTGACAGCTGCAATCAGACACTGGCACGGAGGGAAACGTCATGAATTTTAATAGGGTGCTGCCGCTGGATGGGGTTGGGAGGAGGACAAGAAGCAAGCCAATTCAAACAAAGCGAGCAGGAGGGAGGTTATTATGTGTATGGCTCGCGGTAGTGATGAGGGCGATATTCAAATTAGTTATCCCACAACAGTTTTGATGATTTAGGAGGGAGGGATTGCCAACCCTTGTGAGGTGGAAAGGGCATGAATCTTCCATGATTATTAATCCCGCTGCACTAGAGGCAGAGGAGGTGGGTATATCAAAACATGGCTGGTAACAGTAGCAGTCTCCCAACTCTGGGTGCCCAAGAGAGGAGCCCCGGGAATCAGGCGTCGGCGTGCGAATGAGTGGTACACTCTCTAGACAGGCCAAGGTACGTGCCTGTGCCCACAGGGCTGGGGGCAGCGACAACTTCCGGACTTCCTTCCACTCAGTGCTCTATTGTACGTTGCCCTTCCCCTTCTGAGCGGCCATGAGGCGTCTGTTTGTCCTAGAAGGGTAAAAGTCTACCCCTCCTCAGCCTCTCCCTTGATGCTGTTGCATAGGGGTGTTAATATTCCCAAGGGGATCTCCTGAAATAGGAAGAATGCAGAAGAGCGCTTCTCTTCTTTTGTAACATAGCTCCAACTAGTTCCTTAAAACTGTGTCAGGCCACATGTTTTCAGAAGCTGGGACTGCTTTGGGCTACTTTGTTCTTCTGTTTGTATGGCTGGCCCTCATGTTTTTAGAAGAGGCACTGAGGTCGAACCTTAGCACCACATATGAATAAAGGCAAGTTGTCCATCTACACCTACAAAATAAATAAAACCAGGAAGGTAGTCCTTTCAAACCCTACTTTTCAGAATAAGTTGTGCATCATGTTTTAAGTGTAGATAGCACATTTAAAATAGATTTTGTTCATCAAGCTTCTTCTGTTGGTGAAATTATTTAGCACAGGAAGGCTTCAACCAGAGATGATTACCAGGAGGACACTGCCCAACTTCCTGAATTGCCATTTGGGAAGTGCTGAGGAAAAACCACCCACCACCTGCGGAACAAAAGCAGCAACCATCATCTCTGAGGTATCATAGAACTGACTGCCTGGTCTCTGAGCTGGTCCTTGCCATTGGCCGGAGGGAATGCAGCGAGCATTTCTCTGGTGGGGAGTGGGGCTCACACCAGATTAGGGCAGGACTCTCGAGAAATGGAGATGTGGAGCAGGGCTGGCCTTCACCAGACTCATCCTGGAAAGGGCTGTCCCGAGTCCCCTGCTGGGGCTCATCATCAGGTGGCAGAGGTGGTAGAGAAGACTTTGTGGGCCATGATCCCAGGCCTCACATTTTGTGAGGCTTTCATAGTCTTGCAAAACAATTGCCTGATAAATTCATATAGTTGTATTTTTGTTGAAGTGGTAGCACTTCATGAAGAGCATGTCCCCATGTATTGCAATCCATTTTGGCATTTCTTGGTGTTTGGAAAGGTAGAACTGGTCATGCACCTCAATATCAAAGAAGCCCATTCCCACCTCTGTTATATCTACCCCCTTTCCTACTGTCTCAGCATATTCTTCCTGTCCGTAGAGCTCCTGACACTGGGGTCCACACAGGGTCCCAGGTATCTTTGCTATGAGCTGTAATCTTCCTTTTAAATTATTTAGGAGGCTTGCGATAAACTAGCAATGACAGTAGAAGATAGGTGGGTGGAGTTCGTTGTGGTGATGACATTTACTTACATTTGGGATTCTGCTAGAGTTCAGATCTTTACGGCTGTGCTGTCAGACCTCCCTCTCTCTGTCTCAGCCCATCTGTTTTCCCAAATCTTCCTAACTCCATGCATTCCCTGGCAGTACTGGCCAGTGAATCTAGTCCTCAGATCCCTGAGCCTGGAGTCTTGTGCCTCTCTGCAGTTTGTCCACTCATTTAATCAGTACACACCTGCCCCCATTGTTCTGGGTTCACTAGCAATGCATGAGTGTGCATGAGTGTGTTTCCCACCCTTGCTAGGCCTCCATCCTTGATTTTCCAGTTCCTTATCTACCTGCCTAGTTTCCAAGTTCCTTTCCCACATGAGAATCCAAGGCTAACTTGTGTTCATAGTGTTGGAGGAAGAATGTAACCAAGCATCTTCTGGAGAGAGGCTGGGAGACACTAAAGCCATGCTGAGGCAGGGTGTTTTCTGAGTCATTCAGGTGCCAAGATGGATTGGAAAACATCCAAGAAGGAAGGAGTCTCTTCTTTTCAGGCTGAATAACAGCCTCCTTGTTGGGAAGGGAATAATCAATCCCAGCTGGAGGAAAGAGACTATGTTCCCTTTGCATTTCCATTCAAATCTAATCTTCTGACATGAGCTTCTGACATGAGTAGCATTCTTGCCCAGACTTGTGGCCCCAGGGAGGGGAATGGTTATTTAAGACAGCTGGCTCCTCAGGAAAGGCATATAACTTGATGATAAATGCTTACAGACAACTTCCCTCACTTTCTGGTCCCAGTCCCAGTTTAATTGACACCCCTGGAGACTTGCAAAAAATAAATAGATGTTTCTTTGAAAGAATATCATGTCTCTGGATGCAAGAAAAAGATAAGAAATTGTACATGCATATAGTTCATCAGTATTTCCCGGCTTGTGGAATTCTTCAGGGAGGGATCCCTTATGCATTCCCTGTGAAACAAGTTTCCTTTGCCTTTAAACCCTGTCTTGTATTAGAGTGCAGAATAAATTTCATGATTTTGTGTTTTCTTCCTTTGCTTTGTCTTTCAGAAGGACCTATGAATCGGTTATTTTAAGTTTAGATTTTAAAAAAAAATCTGTCTTGCAATTTTTTTTTTCTGGAAGCTTAGATGTAGCCCTCTCCTGAATAATTTCAGGTTTTAATTTTTCAAAAATTCATTTTTCCAGAGTTGATGTCTTTTCATCAAGAAAGCCTGTTCTTTAGAATAATAATTATGCCTAAATGTCAGCATTTGCTACCCATTCCTTTGAGATTGGAGATATCTGTGGGTGAAGAATGAATTGATTCGTGTGACAGACATCATTGCCCTGTGTACATGTATGAATGCACAGATGTGTGACTCTACTTTTTTGTACAACCAGAGAAACAATAGCTGTATTCCACTTGTGTTCAATGAATCAAAATTAAATAAAAAAAATAAATAAAAAATAAAGTAAATGGGGGGGGGAATGAATTGATTCAAGCATTGTTTCTCCCATCTGAGAACTTGGTCGCTAACATGCTTATATAAAGTGAACATTCTGAGAAAGTGGGATTTGAGGGTATGCAGAATTTATCTTTGCAGTTTATCAAAAGGAATAATGGCAATGGTAGAACAATTTTTAAACTAAAATTTTAGGCATGGATCAAGGGAATATGGACTCACTTAGATTTCAGAATCAATAAGTGAAACCAGCAAATTGCAGGATTGTATACTCAGTATGACATAACTTGAAGTTTTTAAACATATTGAACAATATTCTTGGCTGTCTCTGGGCACACACTTCCTTAATAGGATGTCCAAATCCATGTGGAAGGAAAGACCCATGCCAAATGTTTGATAATATTTTCCTGGACTGATGGAGAAAGAAAGATGGCAGGCTGAATGGCAGGGATGGAGCTGGGGACCAGGAACAGAAGAAATTTTTAACTTTATTTCCAAAAAGGAAAGGGCTCTTAAGCAAACATGACAATGGAATGTTTTTAATTTGAGGGGCATTATTTGCTGTGCTTTCTAAACCCTAAATTACTTAAATATATAAACTAGATTGCTCAAACAACAATAAAGATTTTTCTAACTTCATTCTAAAGTTCCACGTAAATGAGGGCCAAAGTACACAGTCCACAGTCGCAACCTTCTTGTGCATGTGTTCATTTTTATAGTGAGCCTCGATACACCAATGAATCTAACTGTTGAACCATTTCATTTTGAATTCTCCTAAAATTAAGTAACACCTTGCAAATCCGTTTGTGTAAGTCCGTGTGACGCAGGTTCAGGCCTGTGTTTCGGGAACAGGTGCCTTCTGGACGGGAAAATTCAATTGTGGTGTTGCCCTCAGCCAATATTAATTTTGCTTTTTAAGCATTGCCATAAATAACTTGAATGGATGGCGTGCTTCCGATCCTGAATAGCCACAGGCATGTAACTTACTCCGAGGATTTCATCAGCTGTAGACGTGCACCTTCCCCTGCTAAGAAGACACACTGGGAAACGTTTTCCTTGGGTGCTTTTCTTGTAGAATTTATACTGGTTTGAAAATGAAAATTTTGACTCCTTTTCATGTGAGAATAGATGTAGCTGTGGAAATCAGAATCTGACATTTTCTGCAGCACAGTACTGCTCCACTTATTTTGGACTCCAATCTGATCTACTCACCTGTTTGGACTGTAACTTAAAACAGCTAGATAGGCAGAGGAAGTTTGTCAGTAGGCCTTGTGAAATCTGGGCGGCTACTTGTTTATTTCCTTTCCTCCCAGGCCAAGCCTCAAACCCTCACCTGGGTTACTCTCCCTGTGCATTGAAATGTCCTAACTTGACGTGTCTGCCCCTTAAACCCACAGAATGGTGAGGGCAGCAGATTAGCAGTAGGCAGAGGAGCCCTTAAAAAGGTCGGGTGTTGTTTTCAAACAAGAATTGAAGGTTCAGAGCATGATATCAAGGGAGCAGGGGAAATAATTTTATTAGAGGAAAGAAGTTTAAAGTGGCCATGATCCCCTTTTTTAATAGAGATAATTTCCCCAAAAGCCCAAATACCCAGCATAGTGACATTTTGCCTGGAACATCCAAGACTTGGTGTTTTCCATGTCACCTTAATTAATGATTCTCTTGGTCTTGATTCCAAGGGTCTTAACTACATGGGTGTGCTCACCGTATGCTTAACCAGCACCTGGAGAGTGGACTAATCTGATTTTTATGTGCAGAGAATCAATTCCTGAAGAATGTTACAGGTTCTGTCTTTATTTAAAAAACACAAAGGTTATAATGTTATACATATTTATACTCTTAGTATTTCCAATCTGGCAGCTAATGGAGGCCTGTTCTAAAACCATATGATTGCAACTTGTGTTTGTAATTTGTTTCAGGAGAGTTATCCAATTTGTTTAAAGATATCAATTTCAGTATTCCCTGAAGTGGAGGAGGTTGACCCCAACTTGTACTGACCTTATAACATTACTTAGAAGTGGATCTTTAAAAAGCAAAACAAAACAAACTCTAGGTATAAGATTGCATATTTGCCGTTCATTTACTTTAAAAAAATAAGACGTAGAAAAACAGTCTAGTTTTGCTGGGCGCGTGGCGCACGCCTGTAATCCCAGCACTTGGGAGACTGAGGCAGGAGGATCGCAAGTTCAAAGCCACCCTGAGCAATTTAGTGAGGCCCTAAGCAACTCAGTGAGACCCTGTCTCTAAATAAAATTCAAAATAGGGCTGGGGATGTTGCTCAGTGGTGGAGTGCCCCTGGGTTCAATCCCCAGTACCAAAAACAGAAAAAAAAAAAGAACAAAAAACAGTCCAGTTGTTTGGGTTTTAGATATGTTTAAAAACATCTCTGACTTTTTCAGTTCTCTCCTAGACTGTAAATCACACTGCTGATACTTCTTCAGCGAGATAGTATGTGGTCCAGTACAAAAGAGAGTGTTCCACTCTCAGTCAAAGCTCCAATCTCGGCTCCTCTTGGATGGCCATGTGACTTTGATCAAGTTACTGAAGCTTTTTGTGTTCTTCAGGCCTGGATGGTGGTTTTGTTGTTGTTTGTTTGTTTGTTTGTTTTGTTCTAATTGTTTAAAATGGGAATGATAGTGTGTCCTTCACAAGGTTGTCCTGGATGTTAAATGAAATTTAAGTGTGAGATTCAATAGGTGAAGGGTACCGTTAATATTCCATACTTGTTCCCTTTCCCTTTCTAATCCTTTTGGATTAGAAAATTCCACCTTGCACCTTGGTTCTCAGTGGCCTTTTCGGTAACACTTTGGTTGTTCTTTTTGGTTTATTATTTGAAGACCAGGGAGTCCTAGAGAGCATTAATCTAGAGCCCCAGGTACCTTTGCCTGAACACGTTCAGCTCCAGCCTCTTTAGAATTAGAGGAAGGCACATTTTCTGACTTCCTTGCCTTAATTCTCAAATCTTGCTCTAGCCTTCTTCCCATGGTAGACTGCAACGGAGTAGTTTGAAATTTTTTCCTATAGGAATTAAAAACGAGGAGGTGTTTCTCCAGGATGGCGGTCACAGGATGGGCTTAGAAATGACCTCTTTTATAAGTAGAGTGATCATGGGTTCTCCTCCTAGAATTCATGTGGTAGCTAAACAGCTCTGAGATTCTAAGATCTTTCCATCCCATTGTTGGAGACATTTCTTGAAACCCAGTCTCAAGATCCTGTGATTAGTCTTGATTGTTGAATGGTCATCATGTTGAGGAAGCAGCAGTGGGAAAAGGAGGATGAGGCACAGCATTTTTTTTTTTTTTTTTTTTTAAATGGAAGCAAACTAAATGTAGGGAGTTGTCTGCAAATGCCAGTGAGGAGCCTTTTACTGTAAGGGCTGTCATCTTTCAGCTTCAGTTCTGTTTCCATGGCAACCACAAGGTCTGTGAGTGCCTGGCTGAATGGATTTACAGGAAGCTGGGAAACATTGCTATTCTAAGTAGCTTTCTCCTGCTGTCGAAGGGTCCTTCCCTACTGTAGGCCCGCCAGCATTTACTGGGAACAAAGCAGGCTATTTATGCTAATTGTATTCTGGGCTGCAGGGTAAAGAATTGAGAACCCCAGCCCCTGCCTACTACTGGCTTGTGAATTGTTTTTCTAGTTGTTCCTAGCATTCTGAAGGACCCAATGGCATATATTTTCTTTGTTTCTGATACAGGTTTTAAAATTTTATTGATTTTTTTTTTTTTTTAACTTTTATTTTTCGCTGTCCTAGGGATTGACTTCCTAGTCTTACGCATGCCGGGCAAGTACCCCACCACTGAGCGACACTCCCAGCCCTCCCTGTTCCTTTTCAGCAGCATTTTTTATTCTAGAGATAGAACGGATTTAGAAAAGGAAGGAGGGGTGTCAGGGATAATTTTGGCAACCACGAAGTTGATCTACTCGTTTTAAGATATTCAAGCATCTAGCTGGGCAGTCTTTTTAGAAATGTCCACTGTAGCAATGGAAGTAAACACCATGGCTTAGGCAGCCTTTAGGTTTACCCTTTATTGCATGTTAAAATTGTCATTTTTCATATTTTCTTGACAACTTAAAGTTGTGTTCCTATCTTTAGAAATTTTTTACATTATAGAAAAAATTGATATGGTGGAATATTAGTTGAGGGGATCAACATTAAATGCAATGCTCTTTTGAGATTTTATGACTCATAATAATTTTTTACAAAAAATCAAGCATATCAAGACAGTTCCATCAAAAAAGCCTAGGAATGATTTTAGTTTTAAATGTAGGCCATGCATTGGACTACCTTTCTGAGCTCCTTCAAAGCCTTTTTATAAGTAAGTGAGAAATGGTTTGCTTGTTAAAAACTACTCTTTGATAGAACCCTTTAGCTGAACTCCGGTAATGGAAGCATTGCATTTTAGTGTAAGTGGTGTTTTGTTCTTTGTTTCTCAAACACAGAGAAAATTAAACAAGATTCATAAAAATTCCAGTGTTTCTTATACTCCTGATATTCATCATCCTATTTTTTTTTTTTTTTTTTTTTTTGGTACTGGGGATTGAACTCAGGGACACTCGGCCACTGAGCCACATCCCCAGCCCTATTTTGTATTTTTTATTTAGAGACAGGGTCTCACTGAGTTGCTTAGGGCCTCACTAAGTTGCCAAGGCTGGCTTTGAACTCGTGATCCTCCTGCCTCAGCCTCCCAAGTGCTGGGATTACAGGCGTGCGCCACCATGCCCGGCTTCATCATCCTATTATTTTAAGGTGCATTTCTAGGGGCTAAGATTACTACTCTTGCTCTAGTTAGATTAAGTTGATGCCTGTCTAAATTTGTCTTTCACTGAGACTCAAAGATGTTTCTTTTGCATTTTTATCAGGTCTTGAAACTTTTTTAAAAGTAGGTTTGTGAAATATCCCAAAAGACCCTCTTTTAGTGCTACCTCAGTTACCTGAATAGCAACAACATCTAGTGTGATTGTAAATTGTGTTGTGTTAAATCTAGTCTACCGAGTGGTTGCAGTAGTAAATTTTACAATTATGTTTTCTCAAGTCACCCTGGAATAGTAATGAAGGATTTAATTTTTTTTTTTTTTTGAACCGGTGTTTGAGCTCAGGGGCCCTGGGCCACTGAGTCACATTCCCAGCCCTATTTTGTATTTTATTTAGAGACAGGGTCTCACTGAGTTGCTTAGCGCCTTGCCCATGCTGAGGCTGGCTTTGAACCTGCGGTCCTCCTTCCTCAGCCTCCTGAGCCACTGAGATTATAGGCGTGTGCCACCACGCCTGGCTAGGATTTAATTCTTGAAAGAGCTTATGTGATGTAAGATTAGCTTTTAGGAAGTTATTTTAAGATGTCCAGGGCCAATTTTGATCAACCAAGTTATTTGCTGAATACTTCTACAAGGATCTGTATAGGATTTGACTGGTCTGCTCAAGGAGTGTTATCTTGGGACAGAAAACAACCATCGTTTAGCTGGAAACCAGGACTACTGCATGCTAATGAGTTGATGGGATCATAGGAAGAGTATGCAGTGGAGCTTCTAGAGAGGGCCAGCTGGAGGAAGTAGGATTCAAGGTATTTCAACCATGATTCATTCAACAGAAATGTGTTATGCAAACTCTCTATGCCAGATGCTGTGTGACCTTATGGAATTGCAGTAGTGAAGAAGACAGTGATCCTGTGTGTATGGACCTCTGTCTGGTGAGAGATCCGGACAAAATCAGGCAATTCCCTCAGAAATAATATCCATGCTGGGTGAATTATAGAGAATTAAGGGGTCAGCTTGGTTTGGAGGGGCACTGAAGATTCTTTGAGGACATATGAAGCTGAACTGTGATCAGAAAAGAAAAACTCAACTTTTTAAAAAGAAATCTTCTAAAATATAATAAGCTCTTTGTAGAAAAGACTTCAGAATTTTAGAGTGGCAAGGGATGTTGGAGAAATCTAATCTACTTAGCCTACTCGTTTTTAGCTCTGGAAAGGATAAGAAACTCAAGATTTCCAAAGAGGGCTAGTGGGTCAGTGTGTTAGCTTTGCGTTACTGTAGCAAAATACCAGACTAATCAGTTTATAAAGAGAGAAGGTTTATTTTGGCTCCTTGTTTGGGAAATTTCAGTTTATAATCAGTGGCCCTAATGCTTTGAGTTTGTGGCCAGGCAGTACCTCATGGCAGAGAGTGTGGGGGAATAGCACTGCTCACCAGGGAGCAAAAAGAGGAGGAGACCAAGGTCTCATTGTCCCCTAAAATAGCATGTCCCCAAGGACCTAAAAGCCTCCCACTAAACCCCAACTCTCAAATATTCCACCACCACCTAATAGCACCACCCTGAGGACCCAAACTGTAGCTGCCAGGAGTACAAACTTCTCTGGTTCAGAATATTGTGTTCAGTGAAGATTGTACCTCTGTGCCTACTACCTTTTTTGTGTTTTGAGAAAAGGGTTTATTTTATTCCTAACACTTCCATAGTATTTTTATCAGACCTCCAGCTTTCCAGCATGTGTTTGTATATCCTTTAACAGAGACCAAACAGGGAAAGAAATTAAAGAGTGGTTGTGGCAAGCTGTTAAGAAGTACAACTGAAATTACGGCTGGCACCTGTTCACCCTGAATTAATTAATCTGTCTTCTGCAGGACAGAAAAAGTACTGTGGCAAATGCCCCCCATTCGTTTGGAAAGCTTGGATGTGCTCTGCAGACACATTATTTCTCAGTTAGATGTTCCCCATTAGATCCTGCTGACGGCTCTGACTTGGCACCTTAGCAGAAACACTATTTTCCCCTCGTTGGTGTAGCTTCCTTTCACAAACCACGTAGCATCCATTATTTCCAAAGAGCTTCTGGAAGAATTAATTCTTCCTTACGTTTAAGAAAGGATTGAGAAGCAAACTCAGGTCTTCCAAGCTGGTAAATTTTTCCTCCTCCTTGATAAGAATGATTTTTGTTCTGTTGTTTTGAGATGGGGTCTTGCTGTGTTACCCAGGCTAGCCTCAAATTTGAGATCCTCCTGCCTCAGACTCCCCAGTAGTGAGCAAAGAAGGATTAGTTTTCATGGTATCCATTTTCTTTTCTGAGACTGATTTAGTGATCTGTCTGATATTTTGATGTCAAAAACCCCAATTTTTAAAACTAATGATAAAAGGAACAAATGTCATTAAACTTTAAAAAAAATGGAATATGTTGTAAAACATAAAAGAATTATCCAAGTGTCCAAATATCTGAGGTCTTTTAAAGATACCGAATGTCTTAAGAGATAGGGTTTTCCCAAGTCATTCTTCCTCATGCTCCTTCATTTCCATAACACACTAGGACTCTGTTGTAACATTATGAACTATAATTATTAGTTTTCTTGTCTATCTCTACCCCTAGGCTGTGTCCTGCTCCTCTTTTATGTCTGGCATACAGGAGGTGCTTGATTTAATGTGAGAATGGATGTACAGTAGTTAATCAATATAACTCCCATTGGTGGAACAGGATTATTTTAGTTTATGTCAAACACTGGGCACTTGCTCAGATATTTCACTTTGAAAAGCGTCTACTGCATTTGGGGCACTACTTGGAACAGTTAAGGTACATAGTCCCATATATTTGTGAAATTATCTATGTTTCAGTAATTATACGTCTTCTATTACTGTAAATATAATTTTAGCATCACAAATGATGATGGTATGCTTACAGTTCGGTTTGTTATCTAAAAATGCATGTAGCTTATTGTTTTAGTCAGTTTTTTTTGCAGCTGTGGCTTAAAGGACCTGACAAGAACAATTGTAGAGGAGGAAAATTTATTTGGGAACTCATGGATTCAGAGGTCTCAGTCCATAGACAGCCAGCTCCATTCCTTGGGGCTTGAAGCAAGGGAGAATATCATGGTGGAAGAGTGTGGTGGAGGAAAGCAGACTCATCTGGTGATCAGAAAGCAGAGAGAGACTTCAGATATAGGATATATACCCCGTGCCCCCAATGCCCACCTCCTCCAGCCACACCCTACCTGCCTTCAGTCACTACTCAGTTATTCCTGTCGGGGGATTGATAAGCTGATTGGGGTAAGGCTTTCACAACCCAGTCATTTTACCTCTGAATGTTCTTGCATTGTCTCTCTCATGAGCCTTTGGGAGAAACCTCACATCCAAACCACAACACTTATATAGATAGATATCAATATATAGATGTAAACCAGTGCTTTGCTCTGACAGACTACACTGAAGTCTTTATGATTTTAAGGGGCAGTTGGTAGAATCTATTCCTTATGCATATAAACATTAGATGACTCACTTTTCCACATAGGATTTCTGAGAGCATAAGATATCTCAATTTTAGTTTTTGTTGTTGTACCTAAAGGCTATCAGTGGAATGTTTCTAAGTTGTCAATAGTATTTTCTGGGCTGGAGCACACTGGAGCTTGTTCCTCCTGTCTAACTGCATTTGGTCCCCATTACTGTGAACCTCTCCTGCCCTTCCTAGCTCTAGGAATCATTACTCTCTTCTTTGAGGTCAACTTTTAAAACTCCACGCGAGTGAGAAGAAGTGGGTTTTATGTCTGTGTCTGGCTTATTTTACTTAATGTCTTCCACTTCCATTCATTGTGTCTCAAGTAACTATTTCATTCTTTTTGTGGCTGAATAATATTCCACTTTATACCCACAGACATACACACCACTTACTGCATTTTCTTTATCCATTCGTTTGTGGACAGACACTGCCATGTCCTGACTGTTGCGAATGGTGTTGCAGTGAACCTGGGCTTG
Organism: Glaucomys volans; assembly: GCA_020662805.1. Lineage (NCBI taxonomy): Eukaryota > Metazoa > Chordata > Mammalia > Rodentia > Sciuridae > Glaucomys > Glaucomys volans. The sequence goes on from JAJEJO010003897.1 coordinate 310,753, forward strand.
TAGGTGTCTCTTTGACATGTTGATTTCGTTTCCTTCCCATATGTACCCAGAAGTAGGATAGCTGGGTCATCTGGCAGTTCTATTTTTAGCTTTTTAAAGAACCTTCATACTGTTCCCCATGACAGCTGGATCAGTTTACTTACATTCCCACCAATAATACATAAAAGTTCTTTTTTCTATGCACCTTTGCCACCATTTAAATGTATGGGTTTTTGAGCCATTGTGACTGGGGTGAAATGATATCTCGTTTGCAATTCCCTGATGATGTTGAACTTTTTTCCCATATACTAGTTGGCCATTTGCATAGTATCTTTTTTTGGAGAAATGTTTGTTCAGATCATTTGTCCATTTTTAAATTGGATTTTCTTTTTTCAGTACCAGGGATTGAACCCAAGGCAAATGCTCTACCATTGAGCTCATCCCCAGCCTTTTTTAAAATTTTATTTTGATACACAGCCTCCCTGAGTTGCTGAGGCTGGCCCGTAAGTGGTGATTCCCATGCTTCAGCCTCCGAGTAGCTGGATTACAGGCATATGCCACCATGCCTTGCTTGGATTTCTTTTTTTTTTTTCCAGTTTCTTGAGTTCCTTCTGTGTAGTCTTAGCACAGTCTGATCCTGTTCAAATGAGAGTCATGTTGTGGTAGTCTTCTGCTTCAAAGCGGCCAGTGGTTTCCTGCCACTCTAAGAGTAAAGCCAACGTCCTTACTAATGATGAGCAGGGCCCTTACACAAGCTCCTTCACCTCACATTACCTTCCTTCGGAGCTCACTGTGTTCTGGAACCTTCTTGCTGCTGCTTGTGAACATGCTCAGTCTAATCTCTCCACGGGGCTTTTGCACATTCTGTTGCAGTGTCCTCTGCTTGGAACACTTCCCCCACAGATACCTTGCCTGGCTTGCTCTGTTACCCTTTTACTGCTTTGTTCAGATGTCACCCCTGCAGCGAGGCATTCCCTGTCCACCTAGTTAGCATCACAACCGCCGGCCCTGCATGCACTGTGCCCCTCACATGCCCTCTGTTCACAGCTCTGCTGCCTCCTGACATTGTATAAACAGACCTGAGCATCTACTGGTTCTTCCCAGACATGCTCAGTGAAGCCAAGAATTTCTTTTTCCAGGACTGAGTGGTGGCTCAGTGGTAGAGTGCTCACCTAGCCTGTGTGAGGCACTGGGTTCCATCCTCAGCACCACAAATAAATAAATAAATAAATAAATAAATAAATGTCCATCAACAACTACAAATTTTTTTAAAAAAAAGTAAATAAAAGTATTGTGTCCTTCTCAAAAAAAAAAAAAAAAAAAAAAGAAAAGAAAGAAAAAAAAAATCCTTTCTCCCTCCCTCCTCCTCGTTCTCTTTGGACTGAGGTTTCTGTAGCACCTGGACTATTGCCTGGTTTTGGATGAATGGAGGCAGCAGCGGGTTCATGTTTTGGGTGGGATGTCACTATCCTGAGCATATACCTGCTTTAAACCACATCACTCAAGATATGTGTTTTTCTCAAGTTGTCCCCTTTATTCATTTGTTATCTGTCACTTCTTAAAAGTACTGATGGCTTACTTCAGGCATAGCTGCACCTAATCGAAAATTATTTATTTTGGTTAACTGATTAACCAAATATGCATTCAGTGACTAGAACCTGAATCAAAGGGAAGCATACTCTTTGGAAAGGCAGTTGACAGGTGACATCCCTGAAAGATGATTAGGAAGTACTAAATAGAACTGTGTAGAAAACAAACCATCCTTTTGATCTGTTGTGTTTCTGGGAAATGTTTTGTACTTTTATTCTGTATAGTAAGTAACTTGGTTATTTGTCATTCTGGTCAAATGACAACAAATTCAGTGTCAGACAAAATATTTCCTTGTAGAGCCGGGCGCGGTGGCGCACGCCTGTAATCCAAGCGACTTGGGAGGCTGAGTCAGGAGGATCTCGAGTTCAAAGCCAGCCTCAGCAACTTAGCGAGGCCCCAAGCAACTCAGTGAGACCTGTCTCTAAATAAAATACAAAATAGGGCTAGGGATGTGACTCAGTGGCCGAGTGTCCCTGAGTTCAATCCCTGGTTCCAAAAAAAAAAAAAAAAAAAATTTTCCTTGTAATAAGATGAATTAAAAATGAATTAACTGCCAAATGCCATGACACTCGCCTGTAATCCCAGCTGCTTGGGAGGCTGAGGTAGGAGGATTGTGGGTTCAAAGCTAGCCTCAGCAATTTAGCAAGGCTGTAAGCAGCTCAGCGAGACCCTGTCTCTAAATAAAATATAAAAAAGGGCTGAGGATGTGGCTCAGTGGTTAAGGGCTCCTGGGTTCAATCCCCAAGGGCGGGGGTGGGGGATGAATTAACTGATTTTTTTACAAAGACACATTCATTCAAGTGTTTTAGAAAATTTGGTTCTTTTTAATGCTAAACTTTTCTTTCTCAAAACACTGGATTAAAATTTAACGGATATCTGTTTTACTCAGCCAAGGATGTAAAACTGAGTTCAAACCATTTATTGAATGAATGTGTGTAAAAAACAAAACACTTGGAAATATAAGATAGACATAAATTACTAGAAAACAATGTGAAATGAAATTGGAAAATGAACTACGGGATTCCAGATGAGGGAAAGCAAAATGGTGTTCACATTAACACAGAGGCCAAGGGATGCCTGTCTAGCCTGTGAAGACCCTGGGTTCAACCCCTGGAGCCAGAGAAAAACAAACAATACCAACAAAAAGATGAAAGCAGAGGGCAGGGTTGGGGTTCAGTGGCAGAGTGCTTGCCAACCACACACAAGGCACTGGGTTCCATCGTCAGCACTACATAAAAATAAGTAAATAAAATAAAGGTGTCATGTTCATCTACAACTTAAAAAAAAAAAAAAGATTAGAACAGAGATGTGGAAGTGGAGGACCCACACAGAAATTCCTGTGCACTCATTCATTACCTGGGCGAGGGCCCTTTGCTCTCTCTAGATCTGTTTTTTGTTTGTAAATAAGGAGTGACTGTAGTATCAATGTCAGGGGGTTGTTGTCGGGATTAATGAGGTAATGCATCTCTTAATACAGAAAGAGAATTCAGAGAAGTTAAGTGATGTGGTGATCATCAAGTCCTAAGGTGAGGTGATGATGGCCATGAAGGTTGCAGCTGTGGTCCACTTGCCCCAGAGAAGTCATTCCGTGTCTTTTACTCAACCCCATGTCACAGCCTCAGTTGACTCAACAGACATGTGTTAGGTATACAGCAAAGCCAGAAGCTCTCGGGCCCTAGGGGATCATGAAAAGGAAATATTCATGCCTACCCCGGAAGTCATGGCACTAAAGGTGATCAGAAAAGCCTGAGGGGCAGCATGGTGTCAAGAGCCAGCACTGAAGTGGAGGCAGCCCCCCACATTCATCACCTGGTGAATGGATAACAAATGTGGTACATCCATACAGTGGAGTATTATTTAGCCCTGGAAAGGAACAAAGTTCTGATACATGCTACAAAATGAAGTAAGTGTGGCAAGTGAAAGAAGCTGGTCACAAAATATCACATACTGTGTAATTCCACTCATATAGAATATCTATAATAGATAAGTTCATAGAGATATAAAGTAGGTTATGGAACTGGGCATGCTGGTATACATCTGTAATCCTAGCAACTTGGGAGGCTGAATCAGGAGGACTGCAATTTCAAGGTCAGCCTGGGCAACCTAGTGAGAACCTGTCTCATAAAGGTTGGGGATGTAGCTCAGTAGTAAAAAACCTTTGGGTTCAATTCACAGTACCAAAAGAAAAAAGAAAAAGAAATAGATAATTATGGGTCCTTGGGCATGAGGATAGGTTGTCATGCTAATGGACATGGAGTTTCTTTCTGGGGCAGTGAAAATGTTAAAAAATAGATTATGGTCATGGTTGCACACTCTGAATACATTAAATACCTTGTGTGGGTGCACTGTACGGTGTGTGAATCATATCTCCATAAAGCTGTTAAAAAAAACTTCCACCACTGTACAGACAGGAACCTACCTAAGTAGGCTTAACTGAGGGGTGAACAGAATAAATGGCAGAAATGAGGGTGAGAAATGAGCATCATCTTATCAAGGAAGAAGGCACTGAGGTTGCAGGTGGTGTGTGGTCGCCCGGTACCTGTGGGAGGCTGAGTGTACCAACCCTGAGGACAGTGATGGCTGAAGCTGGGGAGCCATGGGAGACTGGAGTCAGGCAGCAGGACAGGGCCATGGCAGGAGTCCAGCGAGAGAGGGTGCCTGTGAACCAAGAGTAGATGTAGACACACTTGGGAGCAGGTAGCAGTAGGGAAGGGTTGGGTGTGAGGGACTGATGCAGAAAGGAGAGGAGGACAGCCTCCCAGGAGGCCAGCATGGGGGAAGGGGGCTGTGCCATCACCAGCTGAGACAAAAAGAAGCAGGGGAAACAGAACAATAAGGTGATTCTTCTTGAGTGTCCGATGCTGTGTGGTCTGAACTGAGATTCAGTGATGCACAGCAGCCAGATCTTGTTGACAAGTGTTGGAAGGAATGAGCAATATCCGTCCATGCCTGTTCCACCTGTGGTCTGTGCAGTTTCTCAGTTTTGCAAAGACAAGCGCATCATCTGGGTCACTCAAAGCCTGCGACCTGAGTCATCTAGTTGTGTCTAGTCTTCTCAATGGAGCTTTGTTTTCTGACCCTGTAGTGAGATTTTTTTCCCCCCTCCAGTAAAAAGCTAGTGAAGAAGACATATACTGAGGCTGGTCTGTCCTTCTCAGTACTAGAGCAATTTGCTAAAACCCTATTATTGGGAATGGAATACTTTCCACTAAAGAAAACTTACAGCCCTTTGAAAAACAGGTGAAAGTAGAACCTGTTTGTGTCCAAAGCCCTGAAGATGGTTCCAGTTGTTACCACTGGGACGAAGGGGTTCATGTGTCCCTGAGTCCAGGTTCTGTGGGGTGGGAACTGATACAGCACAGAGCAGAACTTTTGAAACTGAATATGTGACCACAACTCCACATTTCAGCACAAGACCTTGGAAGAGCCCTGGAGCCAGACTCCCATTGCCTTCCTCGGATCTTTGCGATGGCTGAGATGGGTGTTAGCACGTCCATCACGTCACATACCGGGCACCGTCCCCAGCAGTGTTCACATATTGATCTTCAGAACAGCCCAAGGCACTGTACTGGAGGTTGAGAGAAGTCCTGCCCAAGGTCACAGAGCTGGGAAGTGCAGTGTTGGAAGGGGAAGGACAGAGGAGAAAAGAGCCCCGAACTAAAAGCAGGCCTCTTTCAACCCCAGCTTTGCCACCATCCATTGGGGAACCCTAGGGAGAAAATCACGCAGCCTTCCAGTGCAACTTGACTTCACTGGTCAAACTGGAATACCGGGGCTGACAGGAGCCCTTCCTGTGCTGGTCTGGGGTGGGGAGTGTGCGTGGAAGTGCTTGTGAAGGCAGAGTGCCCGGGAGTGTGACCTGATGTCCAGCAGCTTTCTTGTCCTCAGTATTGTGGGCCGGGCTCAAAAATGTTTTCAATTTTGCTAACTTTATTTTTTCTAATATTTCTGATTTCTTGGGTGTGATTTTTTTTTTTTTTTCAGGTTACTTGTCTTCAGGACTTTTTTGGTGATGACGATGTTTTTATTGCATGTGGACCTGAAAAATTCCGTTATGCCCAGGATGACTTTGTCTTGGATCACAGTGGTAAGGCCATCCATGGACCATCTCTATGACCCCTGGCATGAAGGCTGGGATTTAGTTGCCTGCTGTGCCGGATGTCGCCTGGAGTCCCAGTCCTTTGAGCCTGGGACTTCGAGGCCAGCCTTGACGGCTCAGCAAGACCCTGTCTCAAAATACAAACAAAAAATAGATAAAAGGATAATAACCAAATAGTCCCGGTGGTGATCTGAGGTTTCTTTCCACCTCATTGTTTTGGTTGCAGCTTTAAAAGACCAGCAGTGTGCTTTGGGTATCTATAGATTCCTGGAGGGAAAAGATATTTTGTGGGTGAAATTAAAAAATCCCTTTTTCTTGATTTTAGCCAATATATGGAGTTTTCAGCTAAAAGAAGTGATCTCATATTTCAAATGTTGTTTTAGGAATAGGGATTTATTGTCTTAATTATTCTAAACCTATCACAGTAATGATTGTTTTAGTTAATGCCAAAGTCGACTTCTTTAAAGAGTACAAAATTATCTAGGCATAAAATTTTAGAAAAGAAAGATCTTAGAGATAAAGTCCTGCTCTTTTACAAATGAGGAAAGTTGGCTCTTAAAATAATGAAAGGTAGACAACTTCCACCTGTAGGGTGGTGACCGTCCAGAATTAGGGAAATATATCACCAAATAAATAGGGATACATGTGCTTTTTACAACTTGAGGTGGAGGTAACTTCTGTCATTCTTTCCTGTTATCCTGTATCAGTTATCCATGTGTGTGCAGTTTATCTACCTTGGAGATTTGTTTTTCTGTTTTACTTTCCACCTCTACCGAATTTCTTAAAGGGTTTCTGTATTGTATTCCTATTGAAATGTCCCTGCTCTAGGTTGGTAACACCACTATAAAATCCTTAATTGTAGATGGTGTTCTTTTGTGTTATCTCTGTAATAATGTTCTTCCTCATTCCTGTGAGATGGAGGTTAACTGCGATTCATTCACTTATCAACTGCATTTTACATTTTCCTCAATTTTAGCTTTAATTTCATAATATTTCTTTGTCAATATTGGTCATTTTGAAAGTTTGAGATGCTGAAACAAAATGATGTTTTCGAGGTGATAAAGTTTGTTTGGGCTAGGCATGGTGGTGTATTCCTGTACTCCCAGCAATTTAGAGGCAGAGGCAGGAGGATCATAAGTTCGGGGCTGGTCTTACCAATTTAGCAAGACACTAGTCAGCGTTTTTTGCTCCTGTGACTTAAAGACCTGACAAGAACAGTTTTAGAGGAGGAAAAGTTAATTTGGGGCTCAGAGTTTCAGAAGTCTCAGTCCATTGACAGCCGGGCTCATCTTGAGGAAAGAGAGGAGTGGAGGGAAGTGCCTTTGAGACAACACACCAGGAAGCCGAGAGGGAGCTCAGCAAGCACCAAATACAGACCCCTAAGGCCCATTCCCAGGGACCCACCTCCACCAGCCACACCCTACCTGTTCACAGTTACCACTCATTTAATCCCATCAGGGGATTAGCCCACTGATTGGGTTAAGGCTCCTATAACCCAGTCATTTCACCTCTGAAGATTCTTGCATTGTCTCACATGAGCCTTTTGGGGGACACTTCATAGGTAAACCATTACACTCTATTTAAAAAAAAAAAAAAAACCAAAAAAACAGGGTTGCAAGCTAAGGATGTAGCTCAGTGGTAGAGCACCCTGGGGTTCAGTCCCCAGTATTACAAAAGTAAAGTTTATTTGGATAATAACAGCAACAAAACATTTGTTCCTATGTATTTACAGACAGTGTTCGCTGCTTGGGGTGTATGTTGTAAGTTCATCTAAGCTAGTGGGATCCTCCTTTGTGGATGGCCATCAGTGGCCTCCCCTAGGTGAGAACTATTGATTTCTTCCCTCCCAATTTCTAGTTACTTAATCTGATGCACAGAGAAGAATAATGGTTACCACATAAGATTTAGTGAGGATTATGGGAATTAGCCTGTCATGGCAGCTAGGGTGTCTATCACACACTCAGGAATATGTGTCTACCGCTATTTCTATTACTGTTGCTGAAAATACCATGCCACCACCATTACATGGCGAGGTTGTTCAGTGAAAGCAAATCTTAGACCTTATTTACCACAAGTGCATTTATTAGGAGAGAGGAGTTTTTGGTTTGGTTTGGTTTGGTACCAGGGATTGAACTCGGGGGGCACTCAACCACTGAGCAACATCCCCAGCCCTTTTTGGTATTTTATTTAGAGACAGGGTCTCCCAGAGTTGCTTAGCACCTTGCCATTGCTGAGACTGGCTTTGAACTTGAGATCCTCCTGCCTCAGCCTCCCCAACCACTGGGATTACAGGCGTGCACCAATGCACTAGTTAGGAGACAAGGGAGTTTTTAAAAATCAGTTGTTTAACTTGTGATCTTGAAGTTCTAACTGTCCTTTTAGGCTTCTTACAACATCTTGCATTAAAGATTCACAGAATTCAGCTAACCTAATTTTGGTCAAGTAACAGATCCTCTAGTAAGAGATGGATGCAGGGCTGGTTCTGATTCCTACACTGAGGGTATAGTTCTGAATTACTGGTTTTATGTTGACCTGTCCTGCTCATAAGAGTGACAGTGCCTTTAAAATGTTTCTAACTGGTCCACACACTGCACCTTTCACCAAGGAACACTTTCTAAAACCCCCAATGCCAATTAACCAAGCAGAAGTGGCTCCTGCTCCCTTCCTCTGAGGTTTTGATTAGAGTCTTTCAAATGCTAACTAACCTCCCTTGATGTGTATTTTTCTGATTAGTGTACTTCACATGTTAATTTACTGGCCCTAGGGTTTAGATTAAAACTCACCCAAATTTTAATATTTCTGCATAAATTGAAGTATTTTAAAGTATAGACAATGTTATCTAATTCAATCCTTTATAACAAGCCTGTGAAGCAGATTTTATTCTTATTCCAATTAGGGAAAAGAAGAAAAGAGAAAAATACCGAGACTTAGAACATAACCAAGGTCTCCCAGTTAGCGAATGTCAAATCCATGATCCTTCCCAAATCTACATGATTCTAAAACCCATCTTCTTAATTATTCAAATTAGAAGCAATCATGTTCACTGTAATTAGTTCTGGTACTTCAAACACTGACGATTTATAGAAAGACTAAGTTATTGTTTCAAGCTATTTTCCTCATTTTTAATGCCTCACACTTTGGGAAGATGGAAAATAAGACAATGTGATAATATTGATGCTTGAGTTAGGATCCCATGTCCTTTGAAAATAAGATCAGCGAGGAGTTGGAGAGGGTAATAAAATCCTAGTCTTTGCCTGTCAGTGCTACTCGTCATGAAGAATGTGGCACACATGGATGGGCTGTGGATGTTTGTGTGTATCAGGTTAGTAGGATACTAGGTTTTGCAACTGAAGATAACCTCAGGTATACGTTTGGGGCAGTTTCTTTGTACATTATTTAACAGGACTGGGGGTTGTTCAATAGTCCAACCCTGAACTACCATGCATGAAGCTGTTACACTCCCCAGCTCTGCACCCCTCCTCCACCCAAAAAACTAACAAAAACAAAACAAGCTTTAACAATACTAGGGAAATCATGGGGTAATAGTTGCAGACAGTAAAGTGTAGTCTCATGATATGCCTCTGGCCAAGGTTACACCCTGCTTTAGTTTGTGTACTTTTCTTTCTTTCTAGAATGCCGTGTCCTGAAGTCGTCTTATTCTCGAGCCTCAGCTGTTAAATATTCAGGATCCAAAAGCCCCGGGCCCTCTCGTCGCAGCAAATCGCCAGCTTCAGGTAGTTAAGAGAAAAGTGGTGGATGGTCACAGAAGGGGCAGGTCATTCTCCTTGCGTTCTATGAAATGGTTATGAGCTGGTAGTCTTTGCCAGGCTGTGTGCAGCCAGGTTCCAGAACGGCATATAGATAATAAGATTTTAAAGCCAAAAAGTTAAATCTGTTTTCTGGAGTCGTAAGTCTCCTAAGTGACTTGCATGTTTTTGTTCTGACACATTTTCTCAAGAATAGCCTTAATTAAAATGTCTTCTCCTGGTATAACATAGAAGTGTCTTACATTTTGACCCTGGTGTACTACATTTTGAATTTAGTACTAAATAATTCATGGATATTTGTGTTCCTAATGTTCCTCTTATTATAAAACACACACACAGATATGTTTACTTGATAAATCTCCACTGGCCTTTCCTTCAATCAAGCAATATGATAGTAGCAATGACCTTTGCTGGAAAGTTGTACTTATTTAAGAATCAGATTTTTCTAGAATTTTCTTTCAAGTCTTAAGCCCATAGATATGTCATAATTTGGACTGTTTGGGCATTTTTTTAAACAATAAAAACGTCCATAAGTATCTCATTATATTGATTGTATGGACTTGTTTATGGTCATTAAGAGTAATTTTGATTATTTCATTTCCAACTAAGGGAAGAATCATGAAAAACCATTGGACAGGGGGGAAATCTAGAGCAGGAGCAAGTGGAATTGGTGAATCCCCCTTGGGCATGCAGCTCTGGGAAGGTGCCTGGGCCTCCTGCCCAGGGCTTCCCCGCAGCACCTCCCGCACTTTCTTTAGGGCAGGCTGTTCACCTTCTTTCATGTGCACCTTAGACCTGCTAAATAACCACTCTCTTGCTGTCTCCTCCTGCTTTGTGTACACTGTGCGTGTGCAGTCAGGAGGGGAGGCCACCACTCCAGTGCCTATTCTGCAGCCAAGTCCCCAGGTGAGCCACCATCACGATGGCTTTGTTGCTCGGCTGGGCTTCCGTTTCTGTCGTTGCTCCATTTCTGTTTCCTTTTGCTCCATTTCCATGAGTATGTCTGGCCCCTCCAGTGTGCACCTGACACGGTGAGGTGCTTCACAGCGTGCAGGACGCCTCAGCCACCTCTGTCCACGAGACCCAGTGATCCGACTGCCTCCTGCCTGTCTTTGTGTAGCTGAAATTCAGAGTGATCGAGGAGGCCCGGTCACCTTAACGGGCTCTGTTTCTAGTTAATTTTGGAAATTTTTCTGTTACTGTAATAGGCTGATGAGGTTTGTTGATGATACAAAAATTGCCACAGAAGATGTTGTACTTTTCTACCCTCACCCCTGCCCCACCCCAGGGTTAAGCACTTAGGAATCATTAAAACCCTAGAATTCAAAGTACTCTACAGTAACATTTGCTGGAGTAGGACTGTGAGGGGTCTCTGTACCCACAAGGAGGCTGCACTGTGATCTTGCTAGTGGCAAAACAGTGATTTTCATGAAGTTATAGGCTCAACACACTGTGCTGGTGGACACCTTGAATATTTTTACCAAAGATCTCTCTCTGCCATTGACCTTCTTAAATTGCATTATGCTCTCCGTAAACTATCCTGCAACTCAGGAAGCTAATATAATATGAAATTTTCATAAATACAATGAGCTGAGCAAGTAATGTGGTAGATATAGACTTACTGTTAGATTCCTGGATTTTGTTTTAGGTGATATGTTTACGGATATTTATTACATCAGTATAATTAAATAAAAGTAGAGAGAGTGGTTCAAGAATCAGATATAATTAATTCAGTTTTGTCCCCCTGAGGTTCAACGAGGAAAATTAACACGCTGAACTAAAAACGCTTCGCTGCTGCATTTGCCCCGTAGACCAACTGCTCGTTGGCAGACCTAATGAATGCATAAATGAGTCTTTTTAACTTGAATTTGGAATTCTTAAAAACTGATTAGGGAACACTGAGATTCCAGGATGCAAAGTTTTCAACTGAATCCATATTTGGATAGAGTAGGTCTCTAACTCATGGGTAAAAGTTGTGAGATTTTAAAGTCACATTCCAGAGGGCAAGTGGCCTAAGAAGTTAATTCAGAGAGTGTTCAGCACTTATGGTGGTTATAGAAAACCGAGAGCCCGAGTCCTCTGGCATTTCACTGGGACTCTGAAGAAAGCTGCTATACTTAGCTATGTAGTGCTTTCTCCCAATTTTCCATCACCAAGAGGGGAGGGCTTTGAGTTGTCAGAGGCTACAGTGACGGGAGCAGTGTGGTTTGCTGTTACAGACTGCTTTAGCTGTGGAATACCTGCTGCTATTTGAAAACCTCCAAGGGAGCTGGGCCCAGTGGCGCGCACCTGTGTAGCCCCAGCGACTTGGGAAGCTGAGGCAGGAGGATCACTTGAGGCCAGCAGTTGCAGGCCAGCCTAGGCAAACTCAGATCTCATCTCAAAAAAAAAAAAAGAGGACTAATTGGAATTTCAAGCAGAGCTAGTAGCTTTGTAATCATAACATTGGAACAGAAGCACTGCATGGAGTGGAATCTTTTGGTCCACTTAACTCTTCCACAGAACCTACCAAACTACCTAACACAGTATGTTAAAAATGGATGTTAATGTGGATAACAAAGTGGGTTCATAGTTACCATAATTTAAGTCTTAAAAATCCATGATTTAGCTTGTGAATCTTTCATAGTCTATCAGGATAAAAAGTATTCGGAGCAAAGAAATAAACAACAAAGCCCCCCAGATTTCTTTGTTACCTTATAGTTGAAGACAGGAGGATAAATTTTGGGGGGTGGGATCAGGGAAAGTGAGGAGTGGGAATGTTGTGAAGACACTGGCTGGCCTGGTACACCTGTCGGGGGCAGCGACAGTGATGGGTACCACGTGCCTCTGTCCAGAACTCCGTTTAGCCTCCCCCAGATCCCAGGAGAAGTGTGCAAGTAATAGAATTAAAGACTTCTTACTAGTGAACATTTCTAGAACCTTCCAAATGCTGTTGAAAACAGAAAGGGCTACATGTGACTAGTATCTTTTTAGGATGAGAATTATTTTGGAAAAATATGGACATGTAGTTATTGACATGGATAAATCCCTTGCAGTGAGTTTTGTTAAGAAATCATGCTTAGGAGGAGCTGGGTTTGTAACTCAGTGGTTGAGCGCTTGTCTAGCATGTGTGAGGCACTGGGTTCAATCCTTAGCACCACATAAAAATAAATAAGGGTATTGTGTCCAGTTGCAACTAAAAACTTTTTTAAAAAAATAAATCATGCTTAGGTACAGGTGGATTTTTAGAGAGACAGCCATATGCAAGAATTGATTTAAAAATTTTTTCCATTAGTCCTATTTCTATCACCATTTCAGGAAGCCTTTGCTCCCAATGTGAAAGTGATTGATTAGGAACTGGTGACCTGTACAGATTGTAATGTGGGATGCAGGTTAAAATAGCTGGGCATAATGGCGCATGTCCATGATCCCAGCTACTCCGGAGGCTGAGGTAGGAGGATCACAAGTTCAAGGCCAGTCGCAGAAACTTACTGAGATCCTGTCTTAAAAAAATAAAATGTAAAATAAAAAATAATAAAAATTAAAAGGGCTGGGGATGTTGCTCATGGTAGAGGACTTGCTCAGCATACGTGAGGCCCAGGTTCAATCTCCAGCACTGGGGAAAAAAGTAAAATTCAGGCTCAGCTCACAGCAAGTTTACTAGTTTATTACCTATAATAATCTCTTTTTCTATGAATCCTCTTGAAGGAGATATTTTTAGAAACTGTTTTTTGCAGCAGTATTAGGTTCACACCAAAATTGAACAGAAAGTGCAGGCTGCCTATGTATCTCTTGCCTCATCCATTATCCACCCCCACCAGAGTGGTGAGTGTGTTAGCATGTCATCATCACGGATCTGAGGGTCACACTGAGGCTCACTCGTGCTGTGCATTTTATGGTCTGGGCACATTCATGATGGCCTGTATCCTCCTTTATAGGATCATGCACAGCAGTTTCACCACCTTGAAAATCCTTTTGCTCTGCCTTTTAAAGGAAAAAATAAAAGAACAGCAGTTGAAATTAAGAAATATCAATGACTGGTGTTTTCTAATTTTTGTACACACATTATATATATATATAATTATTATTATTATTATTTTTTTTTATTTTTTGGTGGTTCTGGGGATCGAACCCAGGGCCTCATAAATGCCAGGCAAGCACTATACCACTGAGCCACATCCTCAGCCCATAACAAGGGCTGTTAGATACTTTTTATTTTTTATTTCTTTTGCTTGTAGATGAACCCAACACGTCTGTTTTGTTTATTTTTGTGTGGTGCTGATGATAGAACCCAGTGCCTCACACGTGCTAGGCAATCACTCTGCCACTGAGCCACAACCCCAGCCCTTTTGAATACTTTTTCCCCCCTTTTCTCTGTGGAATACTGGGGATTGAATCCAGGGGCCATCTACCACTGCACTACACACCCAGCCTTTTAAATTTTATTTTGAAATAGGGTCTCGCCACGTTGCCTAGACTGACCTCAAGCTTGCAATCCTCCTGCCTCAGCCTCTTGAGTAGCTGGGATTACAAGTGTGAGCCCCTGCACCTGGCTGAATGCTCTCGAATGTTTCCAGTTGAGTGGTTGCTTGTGTTGTATTCTAAGTACCACATGTTTATTAAGAAAATCCAGATAACGAAATGAGCAGTTCAGAATTAGAGAAATTGTAGTTTGGAAATTTAAAGATAATTGGAAAAGATGTCATGTTCATCGAGTTTTTAAAGTGAGCAATACAATAAATAAATACAGCTTCATAAATGTAGATATCCTTGTTTCCAGTTGATTCATCTCAACATAAATACTTCTTGGTCCAGAATTTCTGCCTCTTCTCAGGACTGGTGCTCACTTTTTGAGCCACTAATTCAGAACCTTTACCCTGCCTTTGTCTTTTTATACTTACTAGTATCTAAAATAGTAGTTGCCTCCTCTCACATGTTAAGAAAAAGAAAGGTAGATTTAGTTTTTTCTTTCCATAAAGATCAATGGCAGTTTTCATCTCCAGTTGGGCAGAAGCTTTGGAGATTAATAATAAAAGAAATTATAAATACTCCTTAGAAGAGAAAAAATATATACTAGTTCTAAATGTTAATTACCAGCTTTGTGAAATCACTGCACAAATAGATTGAGGTGGTTATGATTAGGAATGAGCAGGAGTGGTATTGAAGGGTTTGGTTAGCATTCTGTAGAATAGAATCTGAAAATGAACCTTCCTTCCAAACACGAGTGGCCATACTCTCCCTAGCATAGGATCTCAATTGAGATTTCTACCAAAGAAGCATATGGAGGCTGGGAGGGGTTGGGTAGAAAATGACCAAGATTTGCTTAAAAATGGGGAACTTAAGCTGTGTGGGGGTGCAGGGGAGAAGGAATGAGAAAAAACTAGCCTCAATAAACAAAGTTGAAAAATGTCCTTTATGGTCTTCAAGCAAATAAGTAAATATTGCAAGGAAAACAGCCAGCCATTTTTCCTTTCCATTAAGAATATCCTTAGAGAACAGGGGTGTAGCCCAGTGATAAAAATGGGTTTTGCATATGTAAGGCCCTGGGTACAATCCCCAGCGTCCCCCCACCAAAAAAAGGGAGTCTATTTGGAAAATGTGTTTGGGTTATGGTGGAGTTGTTGGGGAGAGCCCAGGAACTTCTTGGTCATTCAGGTTGGTATATACCAAGATGGGGGGATACTGGAGGTCATGGAAGAGCCTTCTAGGTATCCATTGCAGAGGTAACTGCCAGTCATTTATTTTTTCTGGCAGGCAGGATATGTGGACAAGTTGTCACACCTCCGATTCCATAATGTCTTATATATTTGTTTATATCCCTGTTGGAAAACTGTTATTGAAAATGATTCGAGTTTTACTCCTTGTCCTTTTATTTTTTAATTTTTTGTCTGCAATGCAGTACAGTACATTATTTTTGCTTCCTTTGCTGAGTTGCCATCTGCTTTGAGCTGATTGGAGCTGTGTTGTGCATGCACTGAGTGTTTTTGCACAGCCTGGTCGTTGCGGGTTTTGATGATTTCTGTCTCCTTTATTGTCTCATGGTCAGTTAATGGAACTCCCAGCAGCCAACTTTCTACTCCTAAATCTACGAAATCCTCCAGTTCCTCTCCGACTAGCCCAGGAAGTTTCAGAGGATTAAAGGTATGAAATAGAACACGTGGCATGCTTGTGTCATTTCTGTTATATTTAAGGTGCGTAGTTGAACAGTCTTAATTTGCTTAGGGGCTTGAGTACAGGGACAAGTTAAAAATGGAAGTTGGATTTGGAGCCAGGCAGACCAGGCTTTGAAAGCTGTGTCCTGTTGTAATACTGGCCAACTTCTCTCCGCAGAAGTGTTTTCATCTCCAAAATGGGAATACAAGCTTGTCGTTAGGATTGAACAGAATGTGGTAAAATATAAATATTTTCCATTTATTGTCAAAATGATTCACAATGGTAAAGCTGTGGAGAACATTATAATTCTTTTTTTAAAAATCTTATTTTAAATAATGATAGAAATATGGCTACCTTTTGACTTCGTTGAAATCTAAAGTAGAGTGAAATTCCAATATCTATGATAATGCAAAAAAAAAAAAAAAAGTGTGCCAGGCGTGGTGGCGCAGGCCTGTAATCCCAGTACTTGGGAGGCTGAGGCAGGAGGATCGCAAGTTCAAAGCCAGCCTCAGCAAGGGCAAGGCACTAAGCAACTCAGTGAGACCCTTTCTCTAAATAAAACACAAAATAGGGCTGGGGATGTGGCTCAGTGGCCAAGTACCCCTGAGTTCAAACCCCGGTTCCAAAAAAAAAAAAAAAGTGTTCATTTTTGGTGAAGAACTTAGAGATAAATCTTGTGTTGACTATGATGACCTAAAAATGTAAATAGCAACAGCACTATAAGCAGGTTGTTCAGTAGGCAGTTACCTAAGAAGGAGAAGAAATGATGGGCAAAACTGAATTTGTAGAATTTTGTCAAGTTTTGTTGTTGTTTAGTGGATCCCAATAATATAAATTTATAAAATGTGCTGGTAAAATAGCACTAAATACTTGGGGTGAAAGATTGGATGTTTCCCCTATGGGAACAATCAGAGTGTATGGTAAAGTACTCTAGAAGACTGAAGTGTACACGAAGCCATGTATGTGTATGTAAATGACTTTAATTCTGAAATTACTTGGTGTTTGGTTGATGCCAGATATACCATTATTAGGAATGCCATCTCCAAAGTTGGTTTCTTAAACACTTCAAATATGGTCCAAGATGTTTCCTTTTCTTTGAGGATGTTCAAGAATGTCTTTCATTAGTAAAATGAAGGGTAAGACTCTTCACGGTGAGTGAATGAGGAGCCAGTACCTGCCATGCCTGGCAGCCTGACGCTACCAGAGCAGTGTGGGCGTCTGTGGCTCCCCCACTTCTGGAAGGTTATGTTCTCTGTGTGTTCCCCCATGAACATGAATGATGCTCATCTAAGATTCCCAGGAAAGTTGTTGTATCATGAATGCAAAAAGGTAGGTGGCTTCTTGTGCCAGTCACTGTTAAACTGGATTAAACTGTACGCTTTCCAGTGAGCCACATGCAGAAGTCATTCCTATTTCTCTGCAGGCAGGGTTGCAATTCTTGATCTAGGGCTGCATGTGACCATCAGGTGAGGCACCTTTGTCCTTGCTTACCCTGGGTCTTGGCCACATTCCCCCTTTTTTATCACCACTAGTAAAGTGGGCTACCATCTTTCTTCTTAGTACATTCTCAACTGTAAGCCCAAGACTGTCCTTTTCTGCAATTGCTACTAGGATTCTGGGTTCATTGGGTTCTACTTATTAACAGTGGGAACAACTTCAGGACTGGACATCTAACATTTTAAGTGGGCATACTAACACTGTGGGCACATACCCACTCCACACATGCGCGCGCACACACACACACACACACACACACACACTCATACTCTTACACTCACAGGAGATCACGAGCATGTATGGAGTGAAGATGCACGGAATGTTTAAAACATGGTAATACATTGCATTATTGCTAAAATATCAGGAAAACGTGCTTCTCCTATGCTGAGTGTATATTAATTTCCATAGTAACCCAAGCACACAGGAAGTCCTCACGGATTAATCAGCAAAGACAGGAGAGAGTAAGATACATCATTGGTTGGTAAAGGGAAGTATCACTACTGGTCAGGAATGAAAATGAGATTATAAATAAAAAAGTAAAAAAAAAAAAGTAGTGGTCCTTCCGTGACCCTCACTTTCCCACCACACCTGAGACCTAAGGGCGTTAACAACGGTGTGACCTTCTCTGGATTTTCTTTTTCTCATCTGTTAAATAAGGGCGATTGATTTTAAATGACCTCTAAAATATGAGGATTATCATTGTCAAAAGAAAAAAAAAAGAACTAAGAAGTTGGGGAGTCTCTTCCTTTTCCTCTCCCTCGAAAGCTCATTTAGAACCACCACGTTTACCTTCCACATTAGTGGCAAGGTGGGTCTGCCACGTGGAGCCCCAGGCCACAGTCCAGACGTCTCCAGCCACTGCCTCTCTCATGGGCCCTGCCTCGTGGAAATCCTATTTCATTGCACTTCTCAACGAGCTGTGGCATGTATTTTCACTGAGATGAAAACTTTCAAGAAAAAAGTAAAAAAAAAAAAAAAAAAAAATTTTTTTAAAAGAAAACCTCTTCCCACAGATTTATAGTCTAGTTACTTTTCTATACCAAGCGCCCTAATTCTGATGCCCTGGTAACACTCTGCTCACATCTGTCCATGCTTGCATTATTTTTTTCTTTTCAGTGACATTACAAATGGAAAATTACAGATAATTATCGTGTGTGCGTCCCATGCTTTCCCCTTCCTCTTCATTTACAGTAGCTTATTAAGATCAATTAAGAGGGAGCCTCTGAGTGGAGGCCTGTTTCTCAGGGGCAGGAACTATTTATCCTAGTGAGATGCTTTGATGGTCTTGGGGGTAGATAATCTCTTTTTGCCAAAGAACCAGAGAATTTACACAAGCAAACAAACCAAGCCCAGGCTAAGGGTGCAGGTGCCAGTTCTCACATCGCTATCTTTTGGGACACAGCTTTGGGCATAGATTTTTTTTTTTTTTTTTAAATATCTGAGTGTTACTCTATAGGAATTAAGTAAGGTGATATCAGGGGTAAGCAGAATTTGATGTTCTGTCACAATTTCCCCCCTTTGTATGAATTTTTGATATTTGTGTATTTTGGAGGAGACATGGAATAAAAAATGAAAATGAGGTGGTTACGTATGATGTTTACTCTCTGATCACATTATTAGTGCCACTTTTGTTTGCTCATTGAAAAAGAGAAAGGTAGAAGCTGTCCTCTCTGCAGAAGGTACTCACTTTTTAAAAAACTACTATCTTCATAAAGAAGATAACTCTGCTCCATTCATACGCAGTTAAAGATCATGTTCTTTGAGAGAATGAACCAAAGCCAGTAGAGGAAGCAAAGCTTCAAATTGGGAATAACTTTTTAGAGTGGGAGTCTAAAAAATAGGTGTGGTGACCAAGTAATTTTCTTTGAACCTAAAACTAAAAGATGTCAGGATAACAGAGTTAATTGTACATCTGTGTTAGTCTTCTGTTACTGTGACAAAATACCAGAGGTAATCAACATAGAAAGTGAAAAGGTATGTTTGGGCTCATGGTTATGGAGGTTTCAATCCATGATCTGTTAGCCTGATTGCTTTGGGCCTGTGACAACGCAGTGCATTTTGACAGCAACATGTGGCAGAGCAAAGTTGCTTACCTCATGGACAGGAAGCAAAAAGAGAAATGAAGGGACCAGAGTTCACAGTCCCTTGTGAAGGTACATCCCCAGTGACCTAAGAACTTCTCACTAGAACCCACCTCCTAAAGGCTCCACCCCCTCCCAGCAGCACTTCCCTGGAGTGCAGCCCTTTACCACATGAACCTTTGGGGGACACAAGATCCAAATGTAACAATCTCAATTATAATTTTTTTTATCTTGCCCTTAGTAGTATTAAAGAAAAAAATGAGTGAGTCCTGCCTTTTGTTAAAGATGGTAAGGCAGATTTCATTCAGAGGGGCTGGGGAGGGCAGGCAGTGGTGGTTGGGGGTCATGCAGCAAGAGAGATTGGACTCAACCCCTACTCCAGCAAGGACAGGTAGGATTTATAACCAAGGAACCAGGGTGGGGTTGGGGGAGGCAAGAAGGCACGGGATAGATTACAAAGAGGAAGCCTCAAAGGAAAGGGTTTCTTGCTAAACTGACTTGACAGCATTATTGGTAATTATTGGTAACGTAGACACAGGAGATATATCAAGGTCAAGGTCTGATACCGGGGTGGAAGGTTTTCCCTAAATTGACTTAGCAGTGTTTATTTTTGTTTGTTTGTTTTTTTAGTACTGGGATATAAAATCGGGGCATTCTTCCACTGAGCCACATTCCCAGCCCTTTTTATTTTGAGACAGAGTCTCTCCAAGTTGCTGAGGCTGGTCTGGAACTTTTGATCTTCCTGCCTTGGCCTCCTGGTTGCTGGGATTACAGGTATGAGCCACCCTGCCTGGTTTAGCAGGATTCTTGCTCAGGATCTCTGACTGATGTTCCAGGCCCTGCTCTAAGCTCTGTGCTTCTGCACTTTCCCATGTCACTGGTGAGCCTGCTTCAGTGGCTCTCCTAGGAGGAAGCTGATGATATGGATACAGAAAAACTGTGCCCTGTAAGTCTTGGAGAAGAGTAAGTGCAGAAGAGTGGCTTACTGCTGAGTTCCTGGGTTCACAAATGTAAAAATTCTGTGTAAAAGAAGGATGAGCTGGGCATGGTGGTGAACACCAGTAATCCCAGCAGTTTGGGAGGCTGAGCAGGAGGATTTTGAGTTCAAAGCCAGCCTCAACAATTTAGGACCTAAGCAATTCAGCAAGACCCTCTGTCTAAATAAAATATAAAAAAAGCACCCTTGTGTTCAACCCCCCCCCCCCAAAAAAGGAAGAAGGATGAGAAAGACTAAATGGGAGGGGCACTAAGAAGGGAGGGTTGAGGAAAGGGAGGAAATCCTGGGGTGGGGAGGGAGGTAGAGAGATAGGAAGAGAGAGCTTATTGGCAGCTCTTCCTGGGGGAGGTGCTTGCTGATAGCATCTGATAGAAACCTGCAAAGTGAGCCAGTCTATACCATTTGCCCAGCATTTATACTTAACCCTATAAAGCTTTCCTAAAATGACAAAGTTCACAGGTGAAGGTATTGGTTTTCTTTGTAAGCCAGTGATGGGGCTAAGGATTGTCAAGATTGGCATAGTCTAGAAACACGCAGTGTGGCCCCGGTCCATCAGATGCACGGGGTTTGTGAATATAAGGTGATATTACACGGTGGGCCTGTGATGGAAGCCACATTGTTGGCATACATAACTGGGATTTGAAAGCAGAGTCCCTGCTCGTAAGCATTACTAGCCCAAGGACACCACGAAAAAGCAAGGCCAGCATGTTAAACAGAAGATTGCAAACACAAATCAGAACAAAACTTTTAAAATGAGTCATTAAAGGGTAGAACACCCAGCAGGTCCCTGTTAAGTCCCCAGAACTGACTCCCTAGGGATTAGGACTTGGCTTTTGTTTGGACTTTTTTCCTGAAGGGCCAGAGTGGAGGTAGTTACCTAGGTAGTTACCTAGGGAGGAAGCATTCTGCAGGCCAGACATGAGCCTTGGCTCCAGGGTGCCTTCCACAGTTAGCACGTGGGGAGCCAGAGGCCTTTGCAGTGAAACCAGTTCGTGCCAAGTTGCACAGTAAGGGTGCACAACTTCTGGGACTCTTGTTTATTTTTCCTTTGTCCTCCTTTAATTATTAAAATTTTTTGTGAATGTTCCAACCAGCCCTGGTTAAGCTAAGGACAATAATGAATTCCAGTATTATGTATAATTATAATACACCAATAAAAAAAATTTGAAAGTATTTTTATTTTTTTTTTATTTTTTTAATATATTTAGTTGTCACTGGACCTTTATTTTATTATATTTATTTGTTTACATGTGGTGCTGAGAATCGAACCCAGGGCCTCACACATGCCGGGCAAGTGCTCTACCACTGAGCCACAACCCCAGCCCTGAAAGTATTTTTAAAGGATTGTTGTAATACTAGACTAACAAATAATGTCCCTCCCTGAAATTAAAAAAGTAAAACTGCTAAGGGCAACAAAGACAAAACAAGTCTTTGGTTCGCTTAGGTGAGAGGATTAAGGTAGAACTGGTGCCCCCTAGTGTTCAGCCACAGGGGCCTCAATGGTGATTGCCCCAGGCCCTTGCTGCTCAGCTGCCTCCCTCCTGGGGAGGCAGACACAGTGTGGTGTCCAGAAGCAAGGGCTCTGAGGTCAGTGCTGGGTCTGGTCCTGGCTTGCCACTCAGGCTGTGTGACCTTGGGCAAGTCACATCACGGCGCCCTTATGTGTGAACAGAGAGTCACAGGACCTACGGCACAGATCGGAGCTTGATTGAATATACAGAAAGCACTCAGAATGGCTCATTATGCTCACCACACACCCTGGGGTTTCCAGACTGTTTTCACATGAAGGAAGTTTCGCTTCCATAAAGATGAGCATGTGGTCATGTCTGGGAAGGAAAGTGAACGTGAAAGAAATTAGTCTCTGGATTTTTTTTTTTTCCTTTTGTTATCTTTTGTATTTTATGTCTTTAGAACCATGCTGGGAAAGGTCCCATGGCACCAAGAAAGTAAATGTGTTAAGCCTTCAGGCATCCAGAGTCCCCTTCACAGAGGCCAGGAGGCTGCTGACCACAGCACCCGGGGGTCTTATTGAAAATGCAGATTCCGGGCCGTCACTGGCTAGGTCCTCTGTCGAGCAGACTCAGAGATGGAGTGTAAGACTCAGAGGGTTTATTAGGAAATGCTTCTGGGAACCACAATTGAGGATGGGGAGAACAGGAGGCAGGATTGGGCAGAATCCTCTGCTGTGCTCTGACTGACCTCCCTCCCAGCTGTACCTTTTGTCTCTGCTTTCCTGCCCTCTCCACATACTCTAAACCTGTTACTAATCTATAGATGATTCTATTAAAAACAGGTTATGTCCAAACTTAGCAACTTAGCACAATAATAAACGCTCATCTTCTCACACAGCTGTTGTGAGTCAGGAATTCCAGAGCAGTGTAACTGGGTGCTTCTGGATCAAGTTTCTTGACAAGGTTACAGTCACAATGCAGAACAGGGCCAAGGGGGCCCAAAGGCCTGACTGGGAATGGAGGATCCACTTTCAGGGTGGCTCCTTCACTTGCTGGCAGGTTGGTGCTGGCTGTTGGCCAGAGGCCTTGGTTCCTCCCCACATGAACCTCCCCATAAGTTGGCTTGAGCATCCTCAGGACCAAGTGATCAGAAAGAGAATACTATTGAGAAGCTCTGGTTTCTGTGACCTAGCTTTGGAGGCCACATCCCATCATTTCCATAATGTCCTGGGAGTCACACACATTAGCAATTTCGTGACGCAAGTGCGTGGAAATCAGGTGAGGTGCATGGGGGCCATTTGGGAGTCTGGCTACCACACCAGCCTTCTGTCACATCAAACAGCCACCCCAAATTTCTGCCTTAGGCTCTTCCTGCTCCCCCATCCTGTCCTCCCCAAGCTTCCTGTCCATCTTTCTCTTTGAAGGCTGTCAGAGTCTCTCCCCATCAATTCCATTGCTTTGTTCTCCTTCCAGCCCTTTGTCTTCCAGACGGCTCCCTCCCCATCCCTTCTTTTCCTTCTCTTCGAATCCACCACACACTCTGACATTGTTTTCTTCTCTTAATCCCCATCTTCCTGCTTTTCTCCTTGACCTCAGCCCCTGATCTGTTTCCTCTGCCCGGGCTCCTCAGAGTCCCTTCGATCTAGCTGATAATTTTCCCCTAGAGGAATATTTACTGTGCTTAAATCACAGCATTTTCTTCGGGACGGATAGGCAATAAAGAGTACTAAATGTGTCATCGGCTGCCAGACAGATGAAGAAAGCATTTCCCCTGCACTTTAATTCATCATCCATGTCCCAGTTTAAGACTTTTAAGGCGGTCGTAACTAAGGGCTTCAGAGTCACGGGCACATCTGTGGACACGGAGGGATAAAATGCCTTGCGTTTTGAGGCTGCGATGTCTGCCTGGGGGCTGTCTGCTGTGAGCATTCTTGTTGGTTGAAAGAAGGAAGAGAAAAGTACATTTGGAACATTAGCCAACATCTTGAGATTATAAACTGTCTGATGTGCTGATATTTTATCTGATGTCGTCTCCCGGGTCTGCTGGTGGTGAAAGATCTCCTAGATTTGTGAAGTGCGATGAAAGCCCTGGCAGTATCTCATCCTGATTGGCAGAGCTAAAATGTAACTCTTTGACCCCGTGAACTTGAAAACTTCTTTTCGAAGCTGTGAAATGTAAATCCACGGTAGCTGCTGACCTTAGACGTTTTTGCTTTTCCCTGGAGCTTTGGCTTTTCTGTTGTGTTTAAAACTGGTTAATAATCTTCGGTACTAAGCCACTGACCACTTTGATGCTGTTTTCATTACCCCCGAACATTGGGTGGTGACTTCATCTTTGAACATAATTGATTTTGTTAGAAACCAAAACACAAGGAGGGACTGAGCAGTTCTGAAGGCTTCAGTTCCCGAACAAAAAAGTCATAACGTTGAATCCCAGACCCCAATTGAGGAGAGTGAGCTGCATGTTGTGGTTGCTCAGTAAATCCTGGTGCATTTGGGGACAAGTGGCTCATTGGGGCTGAAGCCTGTCTTCATGCAGATCAGCGTGTCAGTTGGATCATTCGTAAGAACTTCATACGAATTTGAATAACGTGTTCACATTAAAGGTCCCCTTATTCATGCAAGCGGTACTGTCAGAACATTCCTCTTGGTGGTAACTGGGGAGAGGTAAGACAGGGGTAGTTGTAGTGGCCGACTGTGGTAGCCTCCAGGGTTGGAACTAGAGAGGCAGGTACCTCTCTGCCACCTTGGCGTGCTGGAAGTCAGTAACACCTCAGTCATTTTTACTGCATGCAGCCATTTTTACCAGGCAGCATGATGCTACTTCCTGTCTCTTGAGCAAGAGCCAGTAAGCCAGCACTTACCTGAAAAGGCTCACTAGGATGTGACAAGGTCCTGTGCTGATGTGGCAGGCCACGCAGTCTCCTGAGGTGGCAGTGATACTGAGGGACAGAAAAACAAGCCAGCAGATTCCACCAGCCCCTTGGTGGACCACTTAGTGGGCTGTCTTAAGCCTGTGTTCACATGCTCAGTGGATTCCATTTATCACAGTTAACCAACCACAAACCTCAAACGACACTGATTTTGTCACACGAAACCAAATCTGAGGAATGACTGCAGGTAGGAATACTTTGTTACCAACCCCTTGGTGCTGATTCAATTCATATCTCATTACTCACATTGAAATACTTCAAGTGTTTTGAATGATCAGAAATCCAGTATACACAAAGGGACCTTTGTGTTCTTCAATGCAGTCCAAATTCAGCATTTGTAGTAATTTACATCAGCTTTTCTTCTAGTTAATGGAACTAGTGCTTTTGTTTAATAATAATAAACCCACAGGAGTATAAAAATGAAGCAGATCTTTTCACAAATACTTTTCAATGTACTTTTTCCATCTGCAGTAAACTTCAAAAGTCATCTTTTTAAAGAAGTAATTTTTCTGGAAGTTTTCTTTTTGTGAAGAAGGGTTATAAACATCAATTTCTGTATCATGAATTTCAGGAATGTTACTATGTTATGCAATCTGAAGACATTCTAACTATACTTCTATATTTTGATTAGTGGATTTAAAATTTTACTGCATCCCTTAATTAGTGACATCCCTTAATTGTTCAATAACCTTGTCGGACTTCTCTTGCAATCTTAGAAAATAGAATGATAGCGTGAGAATAGTGGAAAAGCTCCTAGGTTCTGGAGTTAGACCGGGGTTTGGATTCTGACTCCACCTCTGCTGTTGTGTTTGGGGAAGTTATATAATATTTCTAAGATTTGATTTCTTTACTGGTTGGCGGAGATGCTGATAAGAACTAATTTGTGTCAAGTACTCGTCTCGGGATTTGGCACAAAGTAGGCATTCATTGAACAATAGGGTGTTTTCTTACAAAGCAAAGATTATTGTTTGGCTGTAGATGACTTGCAGTGCTTAGACTATTGATGAGTGACACAACTTAAATCATTCCGGGCAAGGTGGCACATGCCTGTAATCCCAGCAACTTGGGAGGCTGAGACAGGAGCATAACAAGTTCAAAATCAACCTCCACAACTTAGGCCCTAAAGCAACTTAGAGAGACCCTGTCTCTAAATAAAATTTTAAAAAGGGCTGGGGATGTGGCCCAGTGGTTAAGTATCCCTGGATTCAATCCCTGGTACGAAAATGCAAACAAACAAACAAAAACTTAAATCATGGTAGCTGAACAATAACTGCCAAAAACTTCCTCCACAGATGTTGTCCACCGTGGCTGTATTTGGACCATCTGTGGAGCTTTAGAAGAGACTGACTCTACCCTTAATTAATCTTGGGTACAGCCTGGTAGTAGAACTTTTTAAAGCTTCCGCTGTAGTTCTAATATGTAGCCAGGCAGAGAGCTGCCTCTTCATAGCAACCAGCGTACCCTGAAGGCTATTCTGTTCCAAAGTTAAGAGAACAGTGTAAAAAGTAAGTTGCAGGAAAAGCTTTCCTAAGAAAGTTCATGCGGACCACGTTGGCCCAATTCTGCCCTTTGTGTGTGTGTGGGATTCTATTATTGGGACCCAGCTGTGCTCATTGTTTTGCATATGGTCTCTGTCTGTCTGCTCAGTTGCCGAGTGGAATAGTTGCAACAGAGACCATGTGACCCACAGAGCCTGAAATGTTCCTTTCTGCCCTTGTTAGAAAATGTTTCTGGCCCTTGATGTAGATCACTTACCAGCTGAGCTGTGAGCCCATCTTCAAAATACGTTTGAGGAGTTAACTCACTATCCACAAGCAGCTCTCAGATGCTTCTCAAGAAGTTCTTCCTTTTTTATAAAAAAATGGAAAGGAAACCATGTCTCGCCTTCTGCTGGAAGTCAGTAATGTGCTGCACTGCCTTGAATAACCATTGTTGCTACTTTATTCTGAGAAGCCTGTTTCTGAACAAAACTTCACCTTTTTAGTGTAGTACTTAACATTCCTCTCTAAATGTTAAGTTTTGTAGAAATCCTAACAATCCACTTATCAAAGGAATTTCATGCAGGATGCTGACACAGGTCCTGGCTAAAAGCATGGACGGCTGGGGGTCGTCATCGAACGTACTCTGTCATCTGCGGAAGCCTTTTCA
Organism: Glaucomys volans; assembly: GCA_020662805.1. Classification (NCBI taxonomy): domain Eukaryota; kingdom Metazoa; phylum Chordata; class Mammalia; order Rodentia; family Sciuridae; genus Glaucomys; species Glaucomys volans. The sequence continues at coordinate 337,427 of JAJEJO010003897.1, forward strand.
AATGAGGCAGTCGAGAACGCCTTCTTGCTTTTTTTCCTGCTGTTGTCAAGTCTTTTATAAGATGCTCTTAGCAGAAGAGTGCTCTGGTACATTTCCCTTCCTTGCTTACTCACAGAAATGGAGCTCTTGTTGCCAGAGGGGTAAATGGGGGACACAGCAACACCAGGCCTTGTCTGTCACTTGTGCTCCTTGGCCCACCAGGGCCTGTCTCAGAATTGCATACCCTCTCCTCCCACTCCTACCTAATTCCATCTTTCTGAGCCCACTAGTAGTGATGGGCGATGTCTTGGAAGAGCTGATGCAGCCATCCCCGTGTGCTCATTGAGGAGGACCTCACCGCTGGCCACTCTGGGGTTGCAGATGGGAGCGTGGACGCTCATTAACCTTGTGGGAGATTTTAATAAAAAATGGTTCTTTCTAACAAGAAATGGCACAGGTTTCATCACAAAGGCCACGTTCAGTTTTTCTGGTACTGATTTAATCCCTGCTTCAGTAAGGGAGTAATTCTCCTGCGAGGGAAATACCAAACATTCTGCAGGGGAAGCCGAGAGGATTCTGTGCAGTCAGAGCTGCATCCCGCATCTTCTGGCTCTGTCTGCATGGCCCTGTCGTGGTGCACTCAGAATGCTCTGCCTTGTGCTTTCGCAGGGCTGCCTCCCCTTTGCCAGTGGCCTTTCCAGGGATCTTGGTGAATACCCAGCTTTTCTGGTATCTCTGGAGAGCCAGGCTTCATTCCTAGGAAGTCAGATGAACCTGATCAGAAGCCAAGTGACTGATGGACACAGCTCAGGTTCATGCCCTGGCAAGAGGGCTCCCTGGCATTGTGTGTGACCATGAGAACCTGCCCTGGACTGTGGAGGCTTCATGGAAATGTTTTAAGTGAGCTCCTATGACTCCCACAGGACTGTGAGCTTCTGGGCAGGAGTAACCCTCTCTCTCCATCTTCCTTTTAAAACAGCCCAGGTGTGTGTGTGTTTTTCACTTAATGTGACGCTTTCCAGGTCCAGTCATGCTGTGGCAAATGCAGCATCTCCTCCTCTGTTGTAGGGCTCAATAATATTCCATGTTATAACACACACACACACACACACACACACACACACCATTTTGTCCATTGATGGACTCTTAGGTTGTGTTCATATCTTGGATATTGTGAATAACACTGAAATGAACATAGTAGGGCAGATATTGCATCCAGGTGCTGATTTCATTTCCAGTGGGCATATACCTAAAAGGAGAATTGCTGGTGCTTATGCTAGTTCTGTTTTTAATTTCTTTAGGAATCTCCATACTGTTTTGCATAATGGCAGCATTAATCTACTTTGTCACCCCAACTGGGTATGAGGTTATATCCCATGGTAGTTTTTTCTTTTTTTTTGGTTCATTGTACACAAATGGAGTACAACCATCGTTTTTTTGGTCGTACACAAAGTAGAATTATACAATTTGTGTATACATACATTTATATAGGGTAATAATGTTTGTCTCAAACATTATACCAAGTGAAACAAACCAGGCAAAAAAGAAAAATATATCAGAATCTCACTAATTGAGGGATATGAAATAAAAGCCAAATATTCAATGGTAGAGAACAGTTACCAGTGTGCAAGAGTCAGAGGAAATGGAATGATGGATATAGGTCAAAGGATAGAAAGTACAAAGATTTAGGATGAACAAGTCTAGAGATTAATGTACAACATGAAAATGATAGTTGGGAAAACTTAATTGCATTAGGAATTTCTGCTAAATGAGTAGTGTCTGCTGTTCTCACACACACACACACACACACACACACACAAATGGGATTAATATGTTAATTTGCTTCACTATACTTTTGTACCATTTCTGTGTGTCCCATATCCCTCTGTCGTATACCTAAATGTACACTGTAACATTTATTTTAAAATAAAGAAACTTCGATATGTAAAAACAGAAATTCAAGAGTATTTGTAGTAACTATTGACTAGCATCTCATTCAAATAGTTTTGCTAGTCAAAAAAAAAAAAGAAAAAATAACCCAGGTGGTTGTTATAGATGTTACTAAACAGTGAGGAGGGAGAGAAGAGAATTGTCTAATTCTGACTCTGTTCAGCTGTGCTATACTAAAATTATCCTCTTTATATTTTCATGTTCTCCATGAAAGTCTTATTTTCAAAGAAAGGCAAGTGTTGGATAAGTCACTCTTATTATCTTTACATGGGATTTTTAAATGCTTGAGGTTCAACCCTTTTAAAAAACCTTAGTCAATTTTGGAACATGTTCTTGCCATCATGATTTGCCGAGGGGGCTGCACTTCCTGATGGTTTAGGGAGGCCTTTGTCAGATACACATGGAGGTGGCATTTACTTGGCCCCAGGCCCTCGCCCTCCACGAGGTCCCACCTCCTCTCAGGTTCAAGGCTTCCGCCCAGTTGCCGTTCTCTTTTTGTAGCCAGAGAACCAGCTTCCACCACCTGTTCTATTTCCTGGTCTGTCTCTCTCTGCTTTTTGTCTCCGTGGAATCCTAAACACAAACCAGGTTTGTAATCACTGGGCTGGACAGGGAATCAGGATAGGGTAAGAGTGGGGTTTAATCAAAATAAACACTGGGAAAGTCACAGTGGTTCACAGGAACTCGGTGAGTGACCACTGGGAGGGGTTCCACGCACACATGTCCCTGGGAGGAAGAAGGCTGTTTCAGCCCCGCTGGGACTTCCTTCCCAGTCCTGGAATCAGGCAGGATAGCACAGCTTGCAACAAAGCAGAACTTACTCAAATTAGATCAAGGAAAGGACTTGCAGGAGTGCTATCTACTTCCAGGAAACCTGAGCAAGCACGCCTCAGGCTGGGCCGGACCAAGGTAGATCTTAGGACTTCAGCAGTGGGTGTGGGGACTGCAACTCACCTACCTGAGGTCCTAAAGCCTGAGTGTGGCAGGGAGACAGTTCTTGCTCAGTGTCCACGCCAGACCCAGTCAGCTGTGGCCTGACACTGCGGCGGCCTGACCCAGGATGTGAGATTTAGACTGCCCTGTCAGTCCCTGGTGTTGACCATCCATCTCCCTCTTTGTTGGTTCTGGGGTCAGGCAGTGATCAGCAGGGGCCTCTCTGTTATCTTTCAAGATTTCACTTTCCAGAAAAATTTCATTCTTATTCCTTTAAGAATTTGGCCGATATCAGCTTAATTGGGATCTTTTCTTTCTTTGACAGTTTTCAATCTAGAACAGTTGGGTTCAAGGGGGAATCAATTCAGAAGGAATGTTCAGCCAGAGGTCGCCTATAGTCATTTTGTGGTCAACAATTCAAAACACGCAGGCACTCTTCTTCAGGTTCTGTGCTGGGTATTTGTGAAAAAGGCCCTGACATTTTGATTTTGCATTATGCTGCAGTGACTCTGCTAAAGTATTTTTTAGATAGAAGCTAATTTTTTTGCTAGCAAATCTCTAGCCAGTTGCTGCTACTTTCTCCATTTTTGAAGCAGAAAATTAAGACTTGGAAAGTTTAACTTTTTTAAGAAAATGAAATTATTTGAATATAAGTATGAGATGCATGAGAAAAGTGGCAAGAAATGTGTTGGTCAGGTAGATAGGGGGACAGGTTGTGGCCTGATGCTGTGTTGAAGATTTTGGGGTTATTCTGTTGGTGACAGTGACCCACTAGGGTTCTTGGATCCGGGGTGATAACTCCCCTTAGGAAAAGTCTCTTTGGCAATAATGTGTGAAAGCGGAGAGACTAACAGCCACTAAGAGACCACTGGTGGGGGGCCCAGGAAGCAGCGGAGGACCTGAGCAGGGTGGTAGCTGTGGATGGGGAACAGAATAGAGAATATTGTGATTTTCTCCTAGGCCTAACCTAAGTCCTCTCTCTGGGCTCTGGTTTTTAGCTTTTAAACATTGTTTCATAGAGTGCTACTGATTCTAGAGTTGCCTTCCACTTTAATGCCAAGAGAAGAGGACAAAACAAATGAAAAAGTTAAATATTGAAAAATTTGATGGTTCACTATTACCTATTGTTGTTTGGCAGTAAAATGATTGAACTCTTAGGAGCGAGGTGTTTGACTTGGAGCGATTAGAATTATCTATAGTTCTAAGCCTTATTTTGCCACTGATTAGAACCGTGATCAGCTGTGAGGCCATGAAGTCTCCTTTATTGCACTGAAGTCAAAAGTAATGCAGTTTCAGGGCGGTTGTCGCTCAGTGGCCTACCACGTGTGAGGCACTGGGTTAGATCCTCAGCACCACATGAAAATAAATAAAGGTATTGTTTCCCTCTTAAAAAAAAAAAAAGGCAATAGTTTCAAAACAAAAAATGTCAATTTTCCTGCTATCTAATCTGAATTGAAAACATAAGAAAGAAATGAGCTAATGTGATGTGTATAGGAAGAACGGTGAGATGAGAAGAAAGGAAACGTCTCCTCTCTTTCTGCATCTTTCTGTTTTACATAGTCTGTTCTCAGGGTTCATGAGCCCGAGATCTGTGAATGTATCCTAATAGGTAACTCTGCGGTCATTCTTCTCTTTCAGCAGATTTCTGCTCATGGCAGATCTTCCTCCAATGTGAATGGTGGGCCTGAACTTGACCGTTGCATGAGTCCAGAAGGTAACTGCCAATATCATCATTACTTTTATAAAGGAAATCATCCACGTGAACCTGGTAGTCACCCAAAACCCACTGGTGCCAAATTATGATCTTCCAAACATGGATGTAGTCATGTCACCTATTATCCCAGTTAGTCTAAGTGGGTGGTGGGGTTGGGGTCACTTCACAGTGTATAAAACCTCATTATCATTAACTAGGCTATTGCATCTTCAAAGTTGAGACTTGGGCTTCCTTTATTTTTCCTTGATGATGATCTGCTCATAATTCCTAAGTGCATTTCCTTTTTCTCAAATAACAGAAGTGTTTGTCTGCTAAATGCTGGGTACTGACACATTGTGATAAGTGGCCTCTGAACCCATGTCCTCCCAGACACACACCTTTTTGAGAAGGCTTTGAGCCAGATGTTAACCTTCAGAAGGCATCTTACCTGGGTAGAACTTTCTTTACTAGAAAATTTTGAGATATCTTGCTGGTTGCAGTGGTATACACCTTGTAATCACAGCCATTTGGAAGGCTGAGGCAGTAAGATTGCAAGTTTCAGGCCTGCCTGGGCAACTTAGCAAGACCCTCAGCAATTTGTTAAGACCTTGT
>JAJEJO010003897.1:342993-381839 GCA_020662805.1 Glaucomys volans
TGAGAAGTTTAGAACAAGGAAGGTTTGACAAGGCCCTCAGCAAGAACAGACCCCCTAGTAACAGCAGGGAAAGCAGTCAGATGGTTTTTCCTGCTGTTTTTCAGAAATGTTCATCCTAAAACAGTAAATTGATTTGATCTTGCTTCTAACTATAGAAGATACAAGTTCTCTTCTCTGGATGCTGCCTAGTTAAAACTCCAGCAGCTTTCAAGAGGTACGTTAAGAACGGTGAGGGACCTGAGTGTTCAATTTCAAGCTTCCAGTAGTCTTCCAGCTTCATAGGGTTGGCAGACGACACAGGATGCCTGGGTCAAACAGCAGGCTCTGTGCAGCAGGCAGCATGAACTTCATGTTTGCTTTGGTTCCCCTCAACTCCCAAGTTCCATGGAAGTGATAGGAAGGGGTCCCATTGACAGCCGCACACACAGTGGGTTTGTGTCAGATCTGAAGATGCACAGGCTTAGGAAACCCCAGCCCGTAGAAGGAGCTGCTAACAAACCTGCCCAAACTTTTCCCTAGAGGAAAACTTTATTTTTATTTTCGTGGTCATGAATGAAATCTGCCCTTGGCCCCTAAGGGAAACCCTATCTGTGTTCTGGGGTGCTGGCTGTAAAGACATCCTTGAAAAGATTGGAACAAGTGCTGGTGAAGATGTTTAAACACCCTGCAAAGCCATATTATCAACACGATGGACATTTCTTCTCCCAACTCTCATAGTGGGGTGGGAAAAGATGAATTGATGAAATGTTAGAGTACTGACACTTTAACTTTGTTTGAAAAAACAAATATTCACTGGCAGTGATTACATGAGCTCTTATAGATTCCTTCCTGGTAGGTAGCATGTCAGTTAAGAGAGCAGGCTGGTCTAGAACTGCAGGGTCCAACACAGGAGCTCCGAGCACTCGAAGTGAGGCAAGTCTGAACTGAAATGTGTAGTAGGTGGAAAATACACATCATATTCTGAAGACTTAGTACTATGAAAAAGAATAAACTATTTCATTCATACCTTTGTATTTGATTGCATGATCATGTATTTTGGATATATTGGGTCAAGTTATATTTTTAAATTAATTTTGCCTGCTTTTAATATTTTAATGTGGCTATTAGAAAATTTATAATTACAAATATTGAGCACAGTGTATTCCTGTTGGACAATGTTATTGTAGAGCCAGGATATATAAAGTTTAATCCTGGCTCTGCCTCTTCTTGCAGAGAAGGGGTGGGGGTGGGCATGTCTGTCTATTTTGTCGTCTAAAATATATTTACCAATAATACCTAAAACATTAGGTTAGTTTTAATGATTGAATCAAGGAATGGAAAACACATAGAAAAGTGTCAGAATATAATAAGATTGGGGGGTGGTGTTGGGGATCAATCTGAGGACCTTGTACAAGCTGAGTGACATCCCCAGCCCACGTGTTCACGCTGTTAATACTCCAGAGGGATGCAGACTTTATAATTAACAGGATTTGATGTGATAGTAGTGGTTTTATATTTATGTAACTCCCAAACTAGTCTTCACTGGACATCTACAAAATTGTGTATTTTTTTTACAGAGAACTTAAAATGTTGTAATACAGTTTTAGAAAAATCTTCTCAGAGTCCCTGAAATAGAAAAGGCAGAAGGCAAATCTGTCGTTCCCTTTTTTCCCCCTTGTGTGATGGTCAGCAAAGCAGAGACTGCGGATTGTTTCCTTTTTAATGTTTACATTGACGTGCTTTCACTTATTCTAACAATATTATTAGCTTTTTCACTGGTGATAGCCTTTTTCCATATGTGACTGTTGCTTTTTCCATCTGTTGTGTGATTTAAGCAGAATGTTTCATAATTTGGGGAGCCAGGTTCTATACAACTATATGAACATTTTTTTTTTTAGTGAAAAATATTGCTGTGGTAAGAATATTGTTTACCTGATTAAAATTTAAGCAGCTGTTTTTGTAGTTGAAAAAAGATCTTTATGTACTAAAAAAATTTAGTCTGCTGTGCTGTGTACTGAGACAAAGGGGTCATTTGGAACCCCGGGTCTTGTCTTTCCTTTGTATTGAGTGTCACTCTGTTTTTATAATTCATACTCATCTGCTTATTTCCATCTTTACCTTTTGCTTATTTGAACAACTATTTCCCCATTAAGACTGTATCAAATTATACTTTTAAGACAACTTGATTTGTTAAAAATAAGTCAGTTTTTTTCACGATGAAAATTTATTTTTATTGGTTTTTTTTTTGCAATACGGGGAATGGAGCGACATTCCCCAGCCCTTTTTTGAGACAGGGCCTCACTAAGTTGCCAAGGCTGACCTTGAATTTGTGCTCCTCCTGCCTCAGCTTCCCAGGTCACTGACATTACAGGCCTGTAACACTGTGCCTGGCTGAAATTTTACTTTCAGATAAAATGATCTAGATGATGCACTTTTTAAAAAAATTTAGGTGTGCATTGAACCACTATTTTGAAATATTGTCGGTTACCTCTACCTTATGGGTTGTACACAGAAAGTTAATTATGCTGAAAATTCCTGCCATTAATTAAAATATATTTTTTATCCCAGTGTGGATGTATTGGAACTTTGTACATTGCCTTCAATGACGCCAAACATGTGCATGACCTTTTGCAGATAAGGAAGCAGAACTTCAGATTAAATAGCTTCCCAGAAGTCAGAGGCAGAGTAGTGGCTGGAATTTGGGGCTGTTTGTTGACTATACATTGCCAATCTGCCATGCACCCTCTCTGAGTTCAGTTTGTTTCTTCATGATAAAAAAAAACCTGTGAAAAATTCTCATCTCTCTTGCCTTCTGTTTGCTCTTCTTTAATGTACGTGTGAGCATTATTAGGTTAATTTATTAACCTAAAATTTGGTGTGTGTGCTGTGTGTGCAAGACACTGGCTAGGAATGGATAATTTAACTGATGAATTATCACCAACTCTGCAGAGAGTTATGGGAGTTCACAAGAAGCATGTGACCAGTGAAGATGCCCTAGGGCAGGAAGCAATTCTGGCCCTGGAACCGTGGTAGGATTTCAGTAGGCGGCCCTGGAAGCGAAGCCTACCAGGCAGTCAGAACAGCTGGGCCAAGGCTCAGAGGACACAAAGCACATTCCGTCCTTCTAAGTGGGAGATAATTGCAAGATCTGCCTTAGGGCCAGGTTTAAGGAGGCCGTTGAGAAGGCTGTGGGTTTGTGAAGGTTAAGGATTCTTCTAATTTTAATATTTTCTTTCATTCTAAATAAATATTTCTTGAATCTCCACTGTGAATGACGTCCGGGCTTTCTGTTATAGTACTTAGACATGGTCCTTCTTTCCCTTCCCCCATATAGATTTGCATTCATCACCGCATGTTGTGAGCCCTGTGTTGGTCAGCTTTGCATCACTGTGACAAAATACCTGACAAGAACAACTCAGAGGAGGCAAGGTTTATTTGGGCTCACAGTTTCAGAGGTTGAGTTCATGGGTGTCTGAGTCGATTGCTCTGGGGCCAAGGTGAGGCAGAACCTCATGTCTGAATGGTGGAATGGAAAAGTGGTGTTCTCTTCATGGCAGCCAGGAAGCAGAGAGAGCCAGGTTAGGAGAGCGGCCATGACTATTTTAACCAGTATGGCCAAAGTGGGGAGGCTGCTAAGCCCATTAGAGGGCATATCCCACCATGTGTCTTGGATGTTGTATATGGAGTTGTGGGACCCGTTTTCCTGGCTGGGTTTTGGTACCATCCTTTCTTTCTATGCCTCTCTTCTTTCCTTTTGGAATGGGAATGATTACTCTGTGCCATTGGATGCTGGACACATGTAGCTTGCCTTTGATTTTACAGTGGATTTTATAGTCAAGAGGTTGCCTTGAGTTTCAGAGGAGACTTTGGACTTTTGGGCAAGGCTGGAACTGTTAGGACTATGGGACTCTTGGAGATGAACTAAATGCATTTTGCATTCTGAGATGGACATGAGCTTTTGGGACCCAAGGGCAGAATGTTATGGTTCAGATAAGAAATGTTCCCCTATGTCTCCTGTTAATGCAGGAGTACTCAGAGATGAAATGATTAGATTGTGAGAACTGTAACCTCATCAGGCCATCCCAGTTTGAATGGACTGACTGGGTGGCAGTTGTAGAGAGGTGGGCATGACTAGAAGAATGGGTCACTGGTGGTGTGCCCTGGAAGGGTTCATCTTCCCTGCACCACCTCTGTCCTCTGCTTTCCAGCCATTATGGGTTGACAACTTCCCTTAGTCAGGCCCTTCCACCATGATGTCCTGCCTCATCGTGGGCCCAGAGCAATGGAGTCAGCCCACCATGGACTAAATCTCTGAAACCATGAGCCAAAATAAACTTCTTCCTCTTCTGAGTTGTCTCATCAGGTATTTTGGCCACAGCAATGCAAAGCTGACTAACACAGGCCCAGACAGTACACAGATCCCAAAGTGTATTGCATTAGTTTTCTGAGGCTATTAGAGTAAATCACCACACACTTGGTGGCTAAAAACAAACAAAAAAAATTATTCTCTCACAGTTCTGGAGGCCACGAGTCAGAAATCCACACTTCCTCTGGGGCTTCGGGGGTGGATCTTGTCTCTTGCCTCTGAACAGTTTCAGGTGACAGTGTTCTTGGGCTTGTGACTGCATCACTCCAGACTGCCTCCATCTCCATGTCCCTTCTCTTCCCTGTGAGATCTCCTGCCTCTATCTTGGAAGACACATGTGATGGCATTTAGAGCTTGTCCAGATAATTCAGGGCTCTCTCTAAATTGCAGAACTGTAATCACATCTGCAGAAGCCCTTTTTGCAAATAACAATCATATTTACAAATTCTAGCGATTAGTACTTGATATCTTTAGGTGGTCATTGTTCACCCCAGAAATGGTTCTCACGGTGCTTGGAACATCGTGTCTCTTCAACCGTATTGTCCTCAGTGGTGTTTACTAAGCAGTATGGTTGTCAGCTGCAAGGCCGGTGCTGAGCCGGAGGATTGCATGAGGCGTGTGATCCTTCACACAAGCTCTTCGGTGCCTGCTCTGTGTTAGTAGCTATGCTGGTTGCTGGAGCATGCGCCCTTAGTTCCAGAGGAAGCACACAGACCACTGGAAGACAGTGGGAGGAGACTGGTGCAGAGCAGGGGACAGGGAGAGCATGTGGGAGGCTTATCCAAGCCACCCTACTGAGCAGATGAGGCTGCTCAGCAGTCTGGTCCTGGGGAATAGGTAGGAGAGCACAAGAGGTGGGTAAAGGTCCAGATAGGAAATCACCTGTGCAAGTGCCTGGAAGGTGAGACATTGGCGGGAGGGGTAGAGAGAGCTGAATGGGTGGATTCAGAGGCTGCTGAGGAGGTGGAAGGGCAGGAACTGCTGAATGACGGGATGTCTTAGGGGTTGAGGGAGAAAGCATCAAATTGGGTGGGATTTCCCATTCTGCTAGGGGCAGCCAGTGAGAGAATAGAGGGGGAAAGGACTGTTTGGTGAGGCTGGGAAGGATGGAGAAAAGATGATTAGTTTGTTTTGAGAGAATTGTTGCCTCCCATAATCTGTTTCTCTGTGTGTTAAAAATTGCCTTGCAGGACTGGGGCTGTAGCTCAGTGGCAGAGTACTTGCTCAGTACACGTGAGGCACTGGGTTCGATCCTCAGCACCACAGAAAAATAAATAAATAAGATAAATGTATTGTGTCCATCTACAACTTAAAAAAAATTTTTTTTTTAATTGCCATGGCCACCAAGTGTGGTGGCCATGCCTGTAATCTCAGTGGCTCGGGAGGCTGACGCAGGAGGATTGCAAGTTTGAGGCCAGCCTCAGCAACTTAGCAAATATCCTGTCTCAAAATTAAAAAAAAAAAAAATTAAATGGAAAAGGGGGTCTAGAGTTGTAGCTCAGTGGTAGAGTGACCCTGGGTTCAATCCCCAGCACCATAAAATAAAAAACCTATTTTACTACGGCGGTAGTAAGTACCATTGTCTCTGCTTTACATCAGAATGAAGCAAATCCTTTTGCTTGCTTTTATATGTAACTCTGCCCTTTTTTAGTGCGACTAGGGACATCCTTAGCACAGATAATCTAAGTGCTTCAAAATGTGTGAATAAATGTGGAAGGTTTGCCAAGCCTTTCCTTTGTGACCACAGCGTGGGGTGAACAGCTGCCTCTCAAGGGAGGGACAGGGCGCTGGCCACCTGCTGCAGCGTGCTGCTCTGTAACTTAGCAGATGGTCCTTGGAAACAGGTAGGAGGCCCTGTCCCTCTTCCCAGCAGTGGTTTGCTGGGGTCTGAGGACTGCTGTATTTCTGGGAGATTTGGAAGTGTTGGGCGAGTCCCAGCCTTGTTCTCATGTGGATTTCAGATTTTTCTTCTTTCTTGACGGTTCTCCACCCCCAGGTCAGGGTGCTGCCACTGCTTGTTCCTGCCTTTTCAAGGAATTCAACATTTTGTAGCTTTGTAGCTGTCATTGTCATTTAGAAAAATTCTAACTTGAATTTTCCAGAAGCATTCCCGTTTGAAAAGCCAGGTATAGCATGAGGGACGTGGACTTGGATGTGGGAAACCTAGGTTTGCATTCCTACTTCCAAGGACTAGTCTCAGGATGACGGGTTAAACATGACACAGGAACCTCACAGGGCCCCACAGTGAGCAGATTTCTAGGAATTGCTGGTTCCTTTCTTCCCTCTGCTTCTGCTTATTTGCAGTCACCTGCCAATATTTACCACGTGACTTCTTGGACAAGCACAGTGCATTCCTTGCTCAAGAAACACGATTTGCCATATGCAAGAGCTTGCAAGAGATTTTTCTCTGCATGTTATTTATTTGTCATAATTAATATCTCCAGCTGTTGTCAGAAAGGATTTGAGACGGCTTAGAGTAAAAATACATATATACATGGAGACTGGAAGACAAGAGAGGCACATGGACAGTATCCTAACTAGGGATAAAATACTACCAGATCAGAACACTGAATTTAGCTCTGAGATTCATAAAGGTGAAGGCAGAAGGGCAATATGAGTGATATGTATGCACATATCTGTATAGATGTGTATGTACATGTGTGGTTAGGTAGTGAATGATATTTCTTATAAGGTACATTTTATGTAAAAGCTATCCTGTTTGAATACCTGGATTGTGGTAAGAAGGCAATTAACACTTTTTATAGAGTGCTCTCTAAATTCAAAATAATTCATGGTTGAAGTTAATGAGGATCAACAAATGTGGAATTACCAAGGGGTTTTCATGTCTCATTTAAAATAAAGCAGTCATTGCTCGTGATTCATGGCTTCATGTCCCGAGAGTAATTCCTCAATTCTGTAAGTAAACATTTTGCTCTAGCATTGATCCCAGTGGCATTACTCACCCAGGCTGATAACCAGGTGGCATTTTAGAGGAGCGATTAGAGTTAAAATGAGAGTAGTGGTCCCCCTGGCACTGTGTATTTTCAAATTTCTGAAATATAAGATGAGAAGGACCATCCGTCTGGTGAAGGATTTCATATCCAGTCATAAAGGGAGGAAGTTTGTGAATTTCAGCATGGAATTAAAATTCATATTGGTAACATTTAAAAACTAAAAAATGTTTAATATCAGTTTACCAAGTTTTCCTATGTGCCTTGATGCCTTGTCTTTTTTTGGTAGAGTTTATGGGGGAATTGAACCCAGGGATGTTTAACCACTGAGCCACATTCCCAGCCCTTTTTATTTTGTATGTTGAGACAGGGTCTCCATAAATTGCTTACAGCCTTACTAAACTGCTGAGGCTGGCTTTGAGCTGGTGATCCTCCTGCCTCAGCCTCCTGAGTTGCTGGGATTACAGGCGTGTCACCAGGCCCTGCTCTATGCCCCATCCTTCCTTTGTAATTAACAGTGGTCCTGCTGACTTGCAAAGCACAGTGCTGGATGCCCACACTCTCATCCAGGAGTTGAAGCAACATGCTTTATGTTCCAGAGCAGCCCCTCTGAGCTCCTCTGGGGCACCTTCAGAAGTCTGGTTCTTTTCAGTAGTGGCACTAAGATGTCCACACTGACCTGTCCTGTCCTGGAGGAGCTGAGTAGGTAGGGGCAAGGTTGCCTCTTGGCCTCAGGTCTACCGACCGAGTGGTGCCCTCAGAGACAGAGCAGAGGGTGCTGTGGGCTCTGACCCTCTCTGCACCCTTCGTGACAGGAACACCTGATTGAGAACGAAGTGTCGATCCTGCGCAGAGTGAAGCACCCCAACATCATCATGCTTGTGGAGGAGATGGAAACAGCAACTGAGCTCTTTCTGGTGATGGAACTGGTCAAGGTAAGAGGATGAGAGTTTCTTGGTACCTGATCCCAAGACCTCACAGTATTCCTGGAGGGCTGATCAGGAATGTGTTTTGCTGCCTGTAACTGTCCTTATCTGCAGTCATCAGTTTTAGTGGCACTTCCTTCATCTGCCCCAGACCCATGGCCCCCTCTCTGGCCTTCAGTGGACTGCACTGCTGATGTTTTGCTGTGTTCTTCTCCATATCCCCCAGGGTGGAGATCTCTTTGATGCAATTACTTCTTCGACCAAGTACACAGAGAGAGACGGCAGTGCCATGGTGTACAACCTGGCCAACGCCCTCAGGTATCTCCACGGCCTCAGCATTGTGCACAGAGACATCAAGCCAGAGAACCTCTTGGTATGTCTTCTGTTTCACCTCATGCCACTTGTCCTTTAAAACGATCGTAATCCTGTGCAAGGAAGCAGTGACATACTAGGGTCTGGACCAGTCCTGCAGTAGGAGCTCAAGTCCTGCAAAAGACTCAAGTCAGTGACCTTAAAATACTGAGTTTCTTGAATTGATTTGCATTTACTGTTTACCAGACAGAGATGTTTTGATCGATTTTTCATTTGTTTTTTATTTTTATTTATAGTTTGATAAATTAGTTAGCTTCAGGTTACTTTAATGAAATATCTGATGTATTTAGTTCACGAAGAGTCAAGTTTTATTTTGGCTCATGGTTTTGGAGGTTCCAATACAAGATCACATGGACCCACTGCTTTGGGTCTCCAACTGGCCATTGTGGGGACCATGTGGCAGAGAAAGCAAAGAGAGGAAGAAGGAGCTGGGGGTCCCCAGAATCCCCTTCAAGGGCACACTCCATAATGACCTATGGATCTTCCTTCCACCAAGCCCACCTCCTAAAGTCCTGCCACCTTCCCGTAGCCTTTAACACATTGACCTTTGTGGGACATTCCACATCTAAACTAGAGCAGTGATATTGACTGAAGGAAGAAAAGCAGGAAGTCTATTTTATGGAGAAAAAATGTCTGTAAAAACATTGGAGAAGGAAGTAGAGGTTCATATGAGACCAAAGTAGAACTTGGAGGTTCATGTAAGTGCAGGAGAGAATTTTGGAAATAGTCCAGTCAATCTCAGTTTTACAATGTGGAAATTGAGACAAAGAGACACTAATTTTCCTTGAAAGTGCTATTATTCTACTGTTCTTCAGGAGGAAAAGCCTTATTTTCCCAGTACTGCGGCATTGGGGAACTTCATAAACTGGTGCCAGTCTACCTTTCCAGCCTCCTCTCCTGTTACCACTCACCTTCACAGTGGGCCTTGATAGCTAAACACAGCGTGCTCGTGGGGAGCCGGTCCTTATGAGCGCATTGCAGAGAGAGTTTAGAGAAGCTTCTGGAGTTTTGCCCACACACATCCCTCTGAACACATGCTAGACAATTGAATTCTCTCACCTTTTTGGGCTGAGTATCGTACTTATTGCTCGGGAGGCGAGCTTATCCGAGTGTTTTGAACCATGTCCATCCAAACACAGGTTTGTCCTCCTCAGCAGTTCAGACTCACCTTCATTGATCCTGTCCATCCTGGCCTCTCCCCCATAGTGTGCAAACCTGCTCCTCTCGTGAGATGCTGAGAGCCAGAGTTAGATCTTCAAGTTGACCCCAGACACTCTAAGCAGGGTTTAGCCACGTCACCTCAGGCTTCTGCTATATTTGCCATGTGTTGGGGTTTTAGCATTAGCTTGTCCATCTCTTTCAGAGATGAGGTTTATGTCTCAATTTCTTTTTCACCTCTAATGCCTTGGACAGCACCGTGGGAGCACACAGTGGATGTGCAGAGGTCACTCAGCCGGCCAGGAGCTGGCACTTGAAGGAAAGTCTGTATGGCCTGCTCAGGCTTCACCACACACATGATTATTTAAAGGAGTATGTTCAGGCTTTGAAGCCATCCCACAGATTTAAATTTTTTTTTTAACTCAGCTTCCGTTTTCCTGTTTTGGTAATAGTGTTTGATAATTTCTCAGTGTCCATCTAAAAGTATGTGCATTTAAAAAAAAACAAACAAAAAACTATCATCTGCTTTGAGGGAATTATATAGGTTGGGCATCCTGAATCACAAATCCACAATCTGAAATCCTCCAAAATATGAAACTTTTAAGTACCAACATGTTACACTATTCTACACCATGAAACTTTGTTTCATGCACAAAATTATTTGAAATATTGTAAATGAAACATAAATTAATGTTGTGTTGAACTTGGACCTCATCCCCACAATATTATATACATATAAATATTCCAAAATACAAAATATTTCTGGTTCTGTGCATTTTTAAAAATAAATAAATTCTTTAGTACCAAGGTTTTACATCAGCTGATGGGGAAACAGATTTACTGGCATTTCCTCCCCCACACTTTTTTTTTTCTTGGTAACTAGAACTTAATAGTTATATGTAGTAGTTGGGTTCATCCCAACAAATTCAGACTGCATGGAAATTGATTTTGGTTCATGATCCCCCCTTTTTCCTCCCACTTTGTCCTTTTTTTTTTTTTTTTTTTTTTTTTGTACCAGGATTGAACTCAGGGGCACTCAACCACTAATCCACATCCCCAGCCCTATTTTGTATTTATTTAGAGACAGGGTCTCACTGAGTTGCTTAGCACCTCGCTTTTGCTGACTGGCTTTGAACTCGTGATCCTCCTGCCTCAGCCTCCCCAGGCACTGGGATTACAGGCGTGCACCAGTGCACTGCTTTGTGATCTCACTATGTTGCTCAGGCTGGCCTCAAACTCCTAAGCACAAACCATCCTACTGCCTTAGTTTCCTGTGTAGTTAGGACTATAGGCATGTTACCTTGTTCAGTAATATGGCTCATTCGTTAAAAAAAAATTTTTTTTAACAGTTCTGGGATGAATCTCAGGACCTTGAACATGCTAGGCAAGTTCTCCACCACTGAACTATGTCCACAGCCCCCCAAGCCCTTGTGATAAGGAATATTCAACTTGTATTTTATTTCTACATGTTCCTATTAGGAAGAAAAATCCCTGCTGTTTATTAAAAGAAAAAAAAAAAAAAGGAAGGTGTATTCTGACTCTGTCACTCTGTCTTTGTACTGAAATGAGGAATGGAGACAGAGGTATAAGTTAAGCCTCAGGATAAGAGCAAAAGTGTGGTGTCCACGTCTCCAAACAGACTTCTCACCATTATGACCTGGCAGCGTCTTCCAGGCCCCTCCACCATCTGTCTGAGCTTGTCCAGGGGCTTTACAAGCAAAGGTGACAGGGCTTTCTCCAGATGTGGCTACAGTTTCCTATTATTGAGAATGCCCCTTGACTCCTTGCTCTTGCCCTAGTGGGCCCAGTTCTTAATGTTCTCTGTGAATGTGGAAGCCACAGATTTCTGGGGAATGACTGGTGACTCTGAGCCAACCTGTCCCACAGCTCTGATTGCCAAGGCCCAGGGAGGAAGAAGCCTGAGCATTACAGAGTGTCCATTTCCCAACTCATTGGTCCCACTCTCACCTCCACTTCCACTTGTGGTCCCTCTCTCCCACCGCCTGTTGTTTGTTTGTTTGCAGTGCCAGGGCTGGAACCCAGGGCCTTGTGCATGCTGGGCAAGTGCTCTACCAGGGGGCTCCACCTACTGCCTGCCACTCAGTTTAACACACATGTGAAGTCTCCTTAGAATCTGAACCCAATATCCCTTTTCTCATGTCATACATCACTGGTAGACAAAGTGATAATAATGGATGTGTCCAACATCTTGAGTCTCAGAGAGTGACCAGGAAATCGGAATCAAGTTCATTATCTAGTCCAGTTTGTCCTAAATGAGTATTCACCTTTTCCAAACCCTGAACCAACCTCCTTGGGCTACCCAAAGGGGAGAATGAAGATGATAAAACTGACATTCAGGTGATGCTGGTGTGTGGTGTAGCAAGGCTGTGGGGTCAGGCTCCAGAAAGAGCCTCAGTTGCACATACATAGTAAGTACGTTAGCCGCTGAAAACCTAACAAAACCACTCCTCTGCCTCTTGGCTTAGTCAGCCTTGGAAGAGAAAGTGCCATCGGGGCCCTAGACAGAAACACCCAGAGCAACTGTCAGCCTCTTCCTGTCTAAGAACTAATTCAGTTTTTAAACACCAGAGCATTCAGACATCTGATTTGCATCCCCTTCCTTGGTAGCAGTGTCATAATTTAAAACCCTGCCAGCAGAGATGTATGGGTCGCAGTGTCAGGGAGCACAGGGGTGGCCGTTAATGTTGTGAGTTACAGCCTGGCAGTGCCCTGTCAGAGTTAACTATAAGAGACCAGTGATAAATTCCACCTTTTCCAGGACTTCTGAGGACAGGGGAGAGAAGAGGGTTGGTTTCTCGTGTTTGAAGTCCTTCTAAATCATTACCTTGACATTTTATTTAGAGAGCACGCAGTGTTCACTTTGTATGGGGGACCTGCATTCCTCACATATTTTATTTTTGCATTCCAAGAGCAACTTATGTCAGAGCATCTCTGGGTGTGTGGTGGGGCATTTGAACGCTGCAGGGTGGAGTTCTCAACGGTTGAAATCCACTCAAAATCTGTGCACGTGCAGGCTGCAGTTAGCGTTCTGGCAGTTGTTTTCAGAGACAGGGTGTACTACAGGATGGTGTGGCAGTAAGAAAGTCGATCGGCACGGTCCTGGCTGAAACCCTGTTTGTCCACTTACCAATAGCCTGAGTTCTGCGTGTCTCAGTTTCCTCATCTGCAAAATGGAGATCATTGTTCCATAATTGCCCAGTGGGCTCAGTACGGAAATTCGCTAAGATAATGTTTGGGACATATTTATATCTCCAGAGTCCTTGAGAATGCCTTTGGAGTCCCTGTTTATTTATTCACCTGTTTATTAAAGTCAGTTGTCAGCTTCTTTTCTTCTCTCTCTTTTTTTTTTTCCCTGGTGTTGGGGATGGAACCCAGGCGGGCATGCATGATGCTGGGTTCCACCACTGAGTTGTACCCCCAGCCCGAAAGTCAGTTTTCTTTATTTCTTTTTGTAGTGCTGGGGATTGAACCCAGGGCCTTGGGGTTGCTGGGCAGGTGCTCTATCACTGAGCTACACCCTAGCCTTAAAGTCAGGTTTTTAAAGGAATGCTATAAATATAGTATATATTTATTTTTTCTTCCTTCTTTGAAGAGAATCTCCAGCTAAGGTTTGAAAGTGACTCATATTTTACATATTTTCTGTGTGTAGCTTTGGGGAGAGATGAATCAGGCTTGTCTGCCCCTGAGGACATGTCCCTTTTGGTGTTTGCCAAGGAGTGCCACTTGCCCAGATATAATTCAGCAACTCTAGTCTGTTCAGTCCCTCCCTACTCATGCCCCTGCATCTGACTCTGAATTCTTCATGAGGATGTGAAAAATGGGGCTTCAGGGACTTCTGAGATTCTGACAGCAACCCTAAATACCCCTAGGCATCTCCAAATGGAGTGTTTAAAATAAACACTATTTTTCAAAACTGGTACCTAATGAGTGTATTTTTAAGTTGTAAAAACAAAATAACAATGACATCAGTAAGAATTTTTTTTTTGACTCACGATACAGACATTTAGGAAATTGTGCTTATAAGGTTCTTATCGCTGCAGTTACTTAGGGAATTTCTAATGTCTGGGTTTCAGTAAATGCATCATAAATCCTAACTAATTATATTAGGCTGTTCTTGTTAATGTTTATGTTTAAGTCTCATGAATGGAAAGTTGTCTGAAGTCTGTGGCACGAGTAAGAATGGGGACTCTGGGACTTTAGGCTAAATCATTAATATCTTTGAATATGTTTCTGCTGACTCAAAGTAGGAATATCTGAAAGACGTAAAATTCTTACCACTACTCCTATGGCACTTTTTGGTCCTAAAGATATGAATGTAATAAGTAAGCATGGAAGAAGCTATTAAAATACCAAGGTGAAAACTGTTCTTCTCACTTGGATGGGGTCCTTGCAGTTAAGGGAGGTGTTCTGGTGGTTGTACTTTATAAAATACCTGTAAAGCTTAGGGAATCCTTGGCGTGGGGAGCCCTGGGATCTTGAGGCTTTTTGTTGATGACTGTATAAATCAGCCATCGCCAGGTATCGAACTCACAGATGACATCGTTGGTATGCTTGTCTGGAAAAAAAAACCACATAATTTTTCTAGACTTTTTTCCTCCTCTAGTTAGTAGTGGTTGAGATGAAAATCTGGTTCAGTCCATCATAAAATGAGAGCAAAATCAAACGAAATATATTTAATATACAAAAAGAGAAAGGCAGTGTAGATGAGGTCTCTGAAATTATTTTTCTCTAAAATTCATTATTTTCAAAGCAGATATCCAAGGGACAGGATGATATCAGCAAATTAAAGACTACGTGGTCAAATTCAAATTATGCTGTCATGTATATATGCTTGTTTGCTTCCCAAGCTATCAATTTAGAATGCAACTTTTAGATTTTTATCCGATAAGAGAAGGTTGCTTATATATATAAAAATCATTTTTCTTAATTATGGAATGAATACATGCTCATTATAAATGTTTTGCAAACTACTAAAAAGCATAAATAAGAAAATTAAAATAATTCTTAATGCAACCACTTGTTAACATATTTGGGGACATTATATTTCATATATAATTTTATTTTGTACTTCATGTAATATAGTGAATATTTTCATATATTTATTTGAAAAGTGCTTACTAGCAACTACATAATATTTTACTATTCAGATCACCATCAAGACCACTGCCCTGTTAGATGTTTGTGTTGCTTCCAGTTTCTAATAATTACACATAAATTCTGATTAACATCCTTGTGTGTAGCCTTTGGGTCTGTCTCTTTTCCCTTAGTGCACATTTCTTACATGCAGATTTACTGGGTCAAAGGTTATGAACAATTTTAAGATTTTTGATACTTATTGCAGACATGCTTTCTACAAAGGATCCCTCAGTTTAAACATAAACGTTCACCTCTTCACCAGCATTTTTAACCCTTTCCCCATGTGATAATTATGTAATCAGCCAGTTGTCCCAGGAACTGAAGGGAGCCATTTACTGAACCCTGATCTGGGCTTTGTCTCAATACACCTTCACACCAACTCCATGAGGAAGGGCTGAGTATCACCTATCGCACTTCACAGATCCAGACACCTGCTCAGAGAGGTCAAGTGATGTTCACAGGTCATACCGCCAGGAGATGAGTAGAGCTGTTTTTGAGATCAAGTCCACTTTCTTTCTAAACTTCCAAGGTTTCCCCCTTGTTTTAGTCAGCTATTTGCTGCTGTGACTAAGTGACCCAACCAGCACAACTGTAAAGGAGGAAAGTTTTATTTGAGGGCTAAGGATTTCAGAGGTCTTAGTCCAGAGAAGGCCAGATCCATTCCTCAGAGTGCAAGGTGAGGCTGAAGTTCATGGTGGGGGAGGGAAGCAGCCCACATCACAGTGTTCAGGAAGTGAAGACTCCACTTGCCAGATACAAATATATACCCCATAGCGACACCTCCAATTAACCCCTTCCCCCAGCCACACCTCACCTGCCTCCAGTTATCACTCAGTTAATCCCATCAGGGATCCATTCACTGACTAGGTTTAAACTCTCAAAACCTAGTCCTTTCTCCTCTGAATCTTCTTACATTGTTTCACACATGAGCTGTTGGGGGGCACCTCACTTCCAAACCATAACACCCCTGTATAATATTTGCATTTTTGGCTGGGGGTATAGCTCAGTAGTAGAGTGTTTGCTTAGTCCTGGCTTCCATCCCCAGCACCACAAAACCAAAAAAAAGTTGATGATATTTATATTTCATCATTTTCTGGAACACAAGGCTACCATCCTCACCCCTCCTTTTATTTTCTAGAGTAAACTTTCATGGCTTTTGGAGAACATCTAGTACTTTGGTGGTTTAATAAGCACCCTTTCTTGGCTGTCCAATACCTTGCACACAGCAAGCACTAAATAAAGGTCAGTTTCCTGTTTCCAGGAAGCAGGAAACATCTCAAGCCCATCACATAAGCAGCCACCTGTCCATGTGAGCAAGTACAGGGGTTCATTAGGTTCCTAGGGAAGGTTACTTTCTGCAAAGATGGAAAAATAATGTCTTCCAAATTTTGCACAGCCAAGCAAAAGAAGAATTAAAAGAACAGAGGTCACTCATGATGTTCATATCACATGGAGAAAATTCTTTTGACTTGATTAATAAGTGTGTCTTTTCTGCCTCATTATAAGGGCCCTCTGGAAGTTGCTTTGGGGGCACCTTCTAACAGTAGGCTGGTTTCTGTTGCAGGTGTGTGAATATCCCGACGGAACCAAGTCTTTAAAACTGGGAGACTTCGGGCTGGCCACGGTGGTGGAAGGCCCTTTGTACACAGTCTGTGGCACGCCCACTTACGTGGCCCCTGAAATCATCGCTGAGACGGGGTAAGAGCCCTGGTGGTGGTTAGTGCCTTAACTTTGGTGCGGGGGGAGTACATTTTTGTGGTAACTCTGCTTGTGTGTTCAGTGCCTCCTGTGAAGGTGGAGAACGCCAGGCAGCGGGAGACCGCCACTCTGACGTCAGGAACTTGAGTTTGTGCTTTTCTGGCCAACAGCCCTATGCTGGGACTTTTGTCCCAAAGCCAGTGTTAGTCATTGAACCG
Organism: Glaucomys volans; assembly: GCA_020662805.1. NCBI lineage: Eukaryota > Metazoa > Chordata > Mammalia > Rodentia > Sciuridae > Glaucomys > Glaucomys volans. The sequence goes on from JAJEJO010003897.1 coordinate 359,819, forward strand.
TAGTCTCCAAGATTGTGGTTAGGGTGAAAGAGAAACAGATGGCTTTGACCAAAGGCTGATTCATTCTTCTACATGAAAGGAACAGTTCGATGACCCTGATTTGTTCCCTCCGTGAAGGGTGTCTGGGGGCTGTATCATGGTCCTTCCTTTGTTTTCCCAGCTATGGCCTGAAGGTGGACATTTGGGCGGCTGGTGTGATCACGTACATACTTCTGTGTGGATTCCCACCATTCCGAAGGTCAGTGGCATTTGGGTGACCAAATTGGGATTATACATCCTCGGGATGCTTTATTCCTGGCAGTTGGGACCAGAAACTGGTTGGCCAATAAAAATATCAGTTAAACATTGTAAATGCATCCTTTACTTTTTCATCTTAATTTCCAGCCTGTTGATGTGTATTCCTTGACCACACCTCTTTTTGGTCTGGTTTGGTTTGTTTTAGGCTTTGGACTTCACGCATGCTAGGCACCGTTCTCACCACACCCCAGCCTGAACACGCTTTGGATATGAGACAAGGCCTCATATATTTGTATTACAGGGTCTGCAGTTTCCAGATTCTTAGTCTTTTTAAATGAGAGTAAGACTTAAACGTCCCTGTGAAGTAGCTGAATCCTTCCAGTCAGACTTTTTTTCAGTTCTTAATAGTTGTCACTTTCACTTAATTTTGATAGATTTTTTTAAACAACTCACTTTTTGTACAATCTTTACAAAGTTTTCAACTTTGTTCTCACAGAAATAGGGACTCTCTTTTTATATTCATCTCAGTCCTTCACATGGTATCAGTGAAGAAGTAGAATCACAGATAACTTTTGGCATTAGCATGCCTGGGAATGAGCTCCTGGCGACCACATGCCTCCCCTGGTGGAGTGGAGGTGGTCATGGATGTCAGTCCTGGGGTATCCACCCCTGTTAACCTAGCAGCCTGGGTCCCGGGGTGAGTTGAGGGGCCCTGGCCACAGCTCTTCTGATAGTGTCATTTCTCCCTCTGGAGCAAGTGAATGACTTGAAGCAGAAGTTCATCTAACAATGCGTGGTTTGATTTTCTTCTGTTTTTTTGAGTGGTGTTTTCGTTTTAATGCCTTTGTTCATTTTAGAACCATTTGTTGAATAGCTGCTGTAGGGCAGCCACTCTTCTAAGTGCTGGGAATAAAATGGTGGACAGAGCATAATCTCTGAGGTTGTGGTGTGTTTAAGTCCATTTGTGCTACTGCTATAATAAAATGCCCTGGTCTGGGTGGCTTATAAGCAATGGAATTTAATCCTCACTGTTCTGGAGATGGGAAGTCCAAGATGAAGGCACCAGCAGATATGGAGTCTGAGGGCACACCTCCTATGCATACACGGCCATCTTCTCCTTGCATCTTCACATTGGCAGAAGGGAAAAGGGGGCCCTTTAGGATCTTTAGGATCCTTTACCAGGACACTAACCCCATTCATGAAGGCTTTGCCTTAGTGATCTGTCACCTTCCCCCTCTTTATGCAATCACATTGGGGATCAGTGTCAACATATGAATTTTGGGGAAACATCAGAATTTGGTCTTGGTGTTTATAGTGTTGTTTTGGGTCAGCAAGTGAAAAATAGCTTTATCTTTTCTCCCAGTTGAATATGAAAACTTTCAAGCATACAGAAAAGTTTAAAGTTTTTTTTAACTGAGTTGAACAGTCTTTCTTTTTTTTACATTTGCTGTCAGCAGAAGATTGGCACAGAGATGTTAGTCTCTGCTTTTGAGAGTTTTATGGTGTAGAAACCTATCTCACAGAAATATTGATCAAGAAGAATAAACCGAGCTTGAGGACCTGCTTAGTTGAGGGTTGGAAATCATAAAAGTTTAAAGCAAGATGGAACAGTGGAGTGGGACCTCATGGTGAGAGCCGGGTTTTCATGGGAGGACAGTCTTTCCATCTGGCCATTGCTCAGGTGGGTTGCATGGACTGTGAGATTAGCGCACATGACCGTCAGCTTTTGCCAAGTAACTACTCCACAGTTAGGGGTATGAAACACTTCTGTGGATTGATGAGGTGGTGCTGTACTGACATAGCAGGACACGGTGGTCTAGTGTGGCCTCACGTGCCAGATAGTGGGAGTGATGTTGGCTGGGACAACAGAGGAGACTTGGTCACATGCTTTTTTATCCACTGGGCTAGCCTGGGCTTTGCATGATGTCGGAGGCAGGATTCCCAGAAGCAGCCACAGAGGACAAATTCCACTACCCTGTCCCTTTCCCAGTCTCTGCTCAGCTCACCCTCATGAGTGTTGACCAAATCAGGTCTAACAGCTACTTCTGTAGTAAATGGGGGAGGTGAAGAAAGTGAGTATGCAAGAGCAAGGGCAACAATTCCTGGCCATTTCTGCCTTCACACCGGGTCCTGGCTGGTTTTGGTGATGACCCGTTGGGGGAGCTAGTCTAATGAGAATGGGAGCCAGTTCTGATAGCAGGTGGTCCTGGGGCTCCATACAGCTGTTCTCCTGGTGGCTTGCCAAGTGGAGCTCCTCAGGGAAGGACATTGGGATCAGGTTTAGAGGAATGTGTGCTCACGACTCCCTCTAGTGTTTGTAGTCACCAGTGCAGCCTGGGTGGGTCCTTGCTTTGGGGGTTTGCTGTCTTTTTTTTTTTTTTTTTTTTTTTTTTTTGTGCCAGGGATTGAACTCCGGGGCACTCAACCACTGAGCCACACACATCCTCAGCCCTATTTTGTATTTTATTTAGAGACAGGGTCTCACTGAGTTGCTTAGTGCCTTGCCATTGCTGAGGCTGGCTTTGAACTCCTCCTGCCTCAGCTTCCTGAGCCACTGGAATTACAGGCATGGGCCACCACACCCAGCTTGCTGCTTTTTTTTTTTTTTTTTCTTTAAAGACTTTTTTTTTTTTTTTTAACTTTTTAACAAAAGTGAAACTTGGATGGAGCAGTATGGGCTTATGAATTGCTGCCCAATGGGCAGCAGCTTCTTTGTGGAGTCTGGACGCAACCTTGGCTAATGAGAAGTGGTAGGCTACACTGAAAGCTGCCCTGCTACGCAAAAGCAGGCCCACGGCCCCAGGGAGCCTGCTTCTAACATTTAAGAAAATGCTTTCCTTCTTTCATTGGGTCAAAACAGTATCCATGATATTAAACACTAGTTTCAGAAAAACCTTTACAGCATACAGAGATATTCTAGGTAGATTTCATATCATTGTAATATAAAAAAGTATATGGAAAGTTATGGAATGGTAATTTAAAGGATAAATGATTATGATATAAAATCTACATGAATTTGTACCTAAAGTAAAAAGTCCTTTAAACAAATATAGCAATTATTTATTTATTTATTTATTTATTTATTTATTTTTGCTTTGTACAAAAGACAACTTCAACCTAAAACTTCTGAGCTGAAATTATTATTTGGAATTTCCAGTCTGTGTGTCTGACCACGGTGTCTCTCATTCTTTCTTCCTCCAGGTTTTTTGGGGTTTAGCACTAGTTTGATGTGTTCTCCACTTTTTTTCAACATCAGATTCATCTTTACTAGGAAGGAGATTTGTTTTGGGGAGTACCCCAAATTTCTGTTGTTGCCTATGCAAATCTGTTCTTAGGACCACAGCCAAGAAATATGGCCAAATGAAGATTCTTGATTCTCTTAACTCCATAACTGAGGCACTCGAATCATCAGTTGTGAAATAGCTTGCCTTGTCTGACCTCGGACGACATGTCTCGAAAAGGGGGGCTGTGCACAGATTCTTCTGCTGTTTGAGGGTTTTCCTAATGGGCAGTTTTAGACTTCCAGCACTTGCTTTCAAGGGCTATGTTGTTTTAGAATTAAAACGTGCCCTGAAGCATCTCAGCCAGGTGGCAGAGTGTAAATGTGGTAATAAATCCATTGTGAATTCAGTCAGAGTAGATTTTATTATGCGACTACCAAGGCGATGGATTATCTTTGGGTTTTATTCTTCCCACGGGTGCTGCAACTCTTGCGGTCACTGCGTTGACACTTTAGGTCTAGTTGCCGAGATGTCCCAGGGTTCTGTTGGTTGACTTGGGTAATATCTCCAAGTGACTCAGGTAATATCTCCAACAGTCCTGCTGACAGCTTCCAGTTATTCATGAACAACATGACAGCTAAATGGACTGACAAGACATAGGCCGTTTGAGATCCCAGAGAAAATCGAGGTGAGATGAAGGAACAGGGAGGGATGGCTTGAAGGAACAGTTTCAGAAATAGGTGATTTTTTTCTCTCTCCTCTGACGCTGTCAGTTGTCCTCTGGTTTGTAAAGGTTTCGGTGAACCTCATTGTGTCCCTGCGTGTGTGCTTCACTCATTTTGAAGGGGTGCTGAGCTGAGCACAGTTGGCAGGGATGTAACTGTGAAAGAAAGAAGCCTGTAACCTGGGAAGAATCCATGCCCTCCAGGATCACTCTTCAGGCATGCGGGGTGGGTCTCCTCCACGCCTGGCTGTCTGGCCGGACCACCTTGGTGTGCCTTTGACCACAGATGTCCCTCACACTGGGCTTGGTTAAAGCATGGGTCTTCACAAAACTCACCAACTCTTCTCTTCTTAATAGAACAAAGACGAGGCTGCCTTATCATCATGGAGCTCTAGAATATGTCTCTAGACCCTGCCATAAGCCATCTGTGCCTGGAGACCCCACAGTTGTCTTTGTCCCTCTCTCAGGGTGCGCAGCAAAACCCTACAGGCTGGGTGGACAAATCCCAGGAATGCAGGCACTTGCCAGGCCCTACGGCTTCCACTACTGGGTGTTGACGTTGGTGCCAGCAGTCCATTCTGAGTTTTCTAATGGGGCTCAGTCAAGGTCCCAGAAAGATAGACAGGTCCCTCACTCCTGCCATCTGTGCCCCACTGAGCGCAGGGGTGCTGTGGCTGCAGAGAAGTTTCTATTGGCCTCAGACTTTCCCATTTCCCTGGTACCTTCCATCCGAAGTCAAAGGTCATTTCTCCATGAGGCACCACCCTGTGTGCAGTGCACCTGTGGGGTGGGACAGGCTGCCCACCTGGGAGGGGGCATCTTGGGAGAGGCTCTTCCTGTAAGTGAGAGTGGGGTCCTGGCGGTGAGCTAATCCAGTCCTGAATGTGCTACCAGCTTCTGCGCTCCCTGACGTTTCAGTAGGCCGGCCGTGTCACTGACCTTGGCTGTTTTTTGGAAACAGAACGAGGACAGTCAAGTAGATCTGACTGAGGTTCGCTGCTTTCTACTCTGCTGTGAGAGAGAAGTGAGGACAGATGTTAGTTTTGGGTTTTTGTTTTCATTTTTCCCTGAAATGAAAATTTCCATTTCTTGTAGATTCCATTTTTTTCTCCTGAGTCTTTTTATTGTCGTCAATCTCCATGAGACGGAATTTGCCAGCACAACTACCCCTGCCCCACTCATCCAGGCAGGGTCTGTCTGTGTTTCCCAGCCTTATCTTGAACCTGTGGGCTCCAGCAAGCCTCCTGCTTCAGCCTCCCTCAGAGCGGGGACAAAAGGCACGTGCCACATGCCTGGCTTGCATCTTAACTGTTTTTAACTGTATGCTTAGAGGCATAAAGAACGTTCTCATTGTGCAGCCGTCACCACCATTTGTCTCCAGAACTTTTTCATCTTCCCAAAGTAAACTCTGCATTCACTCAACACATTTCTTAAGTTATCCTCTGTTTCTCTCGTTCCCAGGTCTGTAGAAATGCTCTGTGTCTCCTTGTCTAAAAGGAAAGATTGCGAGTGCAGTTGTGACACACACTGAGACATGAAATGCCCCAGCCAGGGAGACCGCATCCTCCTCCTGTGAGCATTTCCTTGAAAAACCATTGGGTGACTTGACTTTTCTCCCATTTTTTTTTTTGTCACTTAGTGAGAACAATCTCCAGGAAGACCTCTTCGACCAGATTTTGGCTGGGAAGCTGGAGTTTCCAGCGCCCTACTGGGATAACATCACGGATTCGGCCAAGGTACCTGTCTAGGCCTGATTCTATGGGTTGAGCTGTCATGGGTCCTCACCTGTCACCTGGGTTGGCAGCTCATGGTGTTGGGGTCCAGGACTTCTTCGACCTTGAATATATGGTCCTTCTTGAAGTCCATCCTGTGGTATAGTCCCTGAAGTTCTGACCAAATGCTGAAAGGTCAACTGTCTTCCCAGTTTGCCATACTACCTTGTTCTTCTAATCTCGAAACATTCATTCTTTCTTTGATTCAAGAAGTATGTATTGGCAAGTAACAATAAATGTTGGTGAGGATGTGGAGAAAGGTATGCTCACTCATACATTGCTGGTAGGACTGCAAATTGGTGCAACCATTCTAGAAAGCAGCATAGAGATTCCTCAGAAAACTTGGAATGGAACCACCATCTGACCCAGTTATCCCACTCCTCAATTTATACCCAAAGGATTTAAAATCTGAATAGTACAGTGACACAGCCACATCAATATTTGTAATAGTACAATTAAAAATAGCTAAGCTGTGGAACCAACCTGGTGCCCTTCAACAGATGAATGGAAAAAGAAAATGTATAGATACACACTGGAATATTACTCAGCCAGAAATAAAATTGAAATTATGGCATTTGTTGGTGAATGGATGGAACTGGAGACTATCATGCTAAGTGAAATAAGCTAATACCAAAAAAACCAAGGGCCAAATGTTCTCTCTGATATGTGGATGCTAACATGCAATAAGTGGGGGAGGGGGGACAATAGCAGTTCATGGAATTAGACAAAGGGGAATGAAGGGAAGGGAGGGAGGATGGGAATAGACAAGACAGTAGAAAGAATGGGATATAACTTTCCCTTGTTCATATATGAATTCACAACCAGTGTAACTCCACATCATGTAGAACCACAAGAATGGGGAGTTATACTCCATGTATGTAGGATATGTCAAAATATATTCTACTGTCCTGTATATCTAAAAAGAGCAAATTTTAAAAGAAATGTGTGGGTGCCTATCAGAATATAGGAATAAACTTGGGAATCTTGCTGAATTGACAAAAGGAACAGGCTGCGGTGGTACATTGTGGCGTGGTAACAACGCGGAACTCTCAGGATGTCTTGATTTCATGGAGGCCTGAGAGTGACCTTCTCCTGCACTGCTGCTGACATGAGGCCGATGGCTCTGGTAACTGCCTGGTGGCATGAGGAGTGTGGCTTTCATGTTCAGTGGCTGAGCAGCTGCGTGGCCTATTCCTTGAAGTGCTTGGTGCAAACTCAGGTTTCTGTATTTATGCTGAAATGTCCCCTTTTCTCCTTCTCTGTGGTCTTTCTTTCTTTCTTTATAGGAATTGATAAGTCAGATGCTTCAGGTCAACGTTGAAGCTCGGTGTACTGCGGGACAGATCTTGAGTCACCCCTGGGTGTCAGTAAGTACCCGCATTCCCAGGGAATAGGTCTTGGCCCCTTGCTGTGTTTGCAAGTTCTGCAGCAGCTGGAATCCCTGTAGCATGCAGAGAGCTCTCTGGAAGAAGGTAGTTGACACCAGGATGCCAGAGTCTTAGATCCTGCTCTCTGAGGAACTGAGGCAAGTCCCCGTCCCTTCTGGCCCTCAGTGTCTCATCTTCACAGTGGAGGGACTGGCAGTGCTCTCAGGAGCCTTATATATCTTGCCTCTGTAGTTCTGGGGTTTGAGAATTTTCAGGATTTGCCCAGAGATGAGCATGCTGCAGACTGTGATCTCTGTGTCCTCCTAGTCACAGGAGAGCCCTGGTGGGACTGAGAGTCAGAGTCCCTTCCAGAGGCAGGTGGAGGCGTGATGTGGACTAGTATTTCCTCTGGGCTTAGTGTAAACCCAGGAAACTAAATTGCTACTGTGGGCGTCTCCGGAGAGAGTTCATGGGTAGCCAAGGACTCTTGTTGACTTGTGGGCTCCGTAGGTCTCTCCCTCTACGACCCTGCTGGCTGCTTTCCTGGACTAAGTGACATGGCTCTTGAATCAAGCAGCTGAACTGCCACATCTTTTTGTGGATTCCTTTTGTATGTTTGTTTTGGTGCTGGGGAGTGACCCAGGGCCTCATGCATGCTAATCACATGCTCCATCCCAGCTCCACCCCAATCTCCCACTGTCTTTTTTTTCCTTTTTTAACTGAAAAGAGGGGTTCTTGCTAGGCTGCCCAGGTTGGCTTCAAGCTTTTGGGCCCAAGGGATCCTCCTGGCTTAGCCCCCTGAGTAGCTGAGGCTGTAGCCACACACTGCCACGCCAGGCAGAATTGTTGATGAAAATGATAAACAGTTGTTTTTTATGTTGCCGCGGGAGGGATCTTGCTAAATTATGTGCCTTGGAAGAGGGTCTCAGAAGACTAGCGATCATCTTCCTTCGTCCACTGGAGACCTATGCTGGCTCCTTGGTCTTTTCTAGTTCTCAGGATTGGAGTGATTGGTCTAGGGTCTTTCTGCGTGGATGGCATTACTGAAGAACAATAAGAGTGTGTGTGTGTGTGTGTGTGTGTGTGTGTTGCTGGGATCAAGCCCAGGGCATCATGCATGTTAGACAAGTGTTCTACCACTGGGCTACTTCCCTGGCCCCAATAATAATTTTTGTAAGATTGTTCCCTCACTCCTGTGGGAATAGGATGGGCCTATTTAAGGAAGGGGAGGTTGGTGAGGTGGTAACTGTTACAGAAAAGACGGCTTCCATGTGAGGATCAGAGACCACTGTGTGGGGTTCTGTTCTTTTCTGCAGGACGATGCTTCCCAGGAGAACAACATGCAAGCTGAGGTCACAGGTAAACTAAAGCAGCACTTTAATAACGCGCTTCCCAAACAGAGCAGCACCACCACCGGGGTCTCTGTCATCATGGTAAGTGGAGTGCGGAATCTGCCGTGGGGACTTGTGGCATCTGGCCTGACTGCTGAGCTGGCCTCGAGTCCCCTGAGTCAAGAGCTCAGCTCACGGGAAGTCGGGCCTTCCACATGCCTGCGTTCACGCAGATAGGCTTTCCCATGGAAGGCCCTCCCCGTGTCCCTCTCTCAGGCCTTGGGCACTGCAAGCTGGTTCCCTGCAGGTGCCAGGAGCTCCTGGGCTGAGGTCTCCTGGGCAGCAGCCTCCACTCTTGTCCACTGTCTTGTTTAGAGAGAGATTTCCGGCCCCGGGATGTGTGGGGGTGTGCATTGTGAGGAATTGATTCCCTGCCTCTTCAGGATTCGCACAGATTATTCTAAGGGACAAGAAGAGTCAAAAGTAGACAGATTTCATTTTTTAAAAGTTGGTGTTCTGCAAAAGACTGGGGACTTTTGAAAGTACAGAACAAAAATTTTATACAAAGGCAATAATGAGAATCACTGTTTTTTTCAGACTTTTTTTTTTTTTTTTTTTGCAATACTGGGGACTGAACTCAGGGGCACTGTACCACTGAACTTTAGCCTCTGCCGATTTTAGTTTTTATTTTGAGACAGGGTCTCCCTAAATATCTGAGACTAACCTGGGACTTGTGATCCTTGTGCTCTACCTCTGGAGTCGCTGGGATTACAAGCATGTGCCACTGTGCCCAGCCTTCCAAAATGTTTTTAAAGAAGCTTACCTAAATAAATAAACACAACAAATAAAAATGAAAAGTAACAAAGTAAGGGAAGCCAAAGGAAAGGGCAGAAAAAATTGAGTCAGAAGTGAAGTCAGTACACCCAACACCAGCAGTCCAACCTCAGGGGTGGTCTGTCCCTCTGGGAAAGGTTCTGTTAGTTTCCTTCCCCTTGAGAGGGAAACCATGGCTGCTCCTCAAGGCAGCTTGTAGTCTAGGAACTTTATCTAGGAAGATGCAGAGCCCACACACACACCCAGGTGAATGGGACCTGCTTCACTATCATGGTTGAGGTCCTCCCCCACATTCCCAACACCTGCTGGCCTGTCATTCTCTCCGCCCCAGGGAGGCTGCCTTCACTGGGCAGCCCTCTGGATGTCCTTGCAGTCCCAGTCCCCTCTGCTTCCCTGGCAAGTGTGCTCTCCCCTCCTTCCCCAGACAGAGCATGAGCCCTGTGACAACTTGCAAGACTTCGGGGTGCTCCATGCCAGAGACACAGGGAGGCCTCTGCAGTCATGGGTCTTCCCCTAGCAGTTTTGGCAGTATTTTGCTGGAAGCCTGGAAAGCCCAAGTTAATCAGTCACAGAATTACAGCTTAAACACTTTGAGAAGAACCATCCTGACTGAACTGACAGTGCGAAAGCTTTTTCACGTGACTCACTCATGAGAGCTGGCCCCAGGGGTGTACTGAATAGCATGCAGCCTTCCTGGGGAGGTTCAGAAAAATGTTAAAAATCAGCATGCGCAGGCTGAGGATGCAGTTCTGTGTTAGAGCATGTGTTTGGCATGTGAGAGACCTAGGTTCAGTCCCCAGCACTGGAAACAAACTTGGCACACTCCGCATGCAATGAAAAAACCTTAAGAGAGATTCATTGGCATCCAAATAACTGTATGTTAATAAGCCTTATAATCTTCTCGAAGGAAGAAGCTTTACATCCATGTACTCAGAACTTAGGAGAATTCACTCAGTGATCATCTGGGTGGGCCACCTTTCAACTTGGACCCAGACAGGGATCAGTGAGGTTCTGGGATGACTGACTGCACTACCTCATGGCCCAGTGCAGCCTTGCTCTGGACAAGGATGCAGACAGAACCCATACTGTGTGGTTCACAATTGGTGCTTTTCCATTTGCTGATGAAGGAGTTCACCAGTCAAATGTCAACCTTCTTGGCTCCATAGAAGCTTGTGTGAATGCATGACCCCTTATTTGTAATTCCGGTGGTGACTCTGCAAGCTGTGTGTTGGCATGCATGCTCTCTGGTCATCCTGTGCACGTTGGTAGGGTCCCGTCTAACTCCGTGTTCCCCACACAACTCTGCAGGTTGTCAGCTCTGAGGAACTGCTGAATGGCACTGTCACAATTGGTACCTACAGGAGAGATCCATGAAGTTTGTCCGCAGCAGTACCCATTCTCAGTGGCATAAAAGTCGGCCTGTGAATTTGGCTTATTCCCAAAAGTAGCGGGAAGAAGAGGCCTCCTGGTCTTCCTCGCCCAGTCCAGACCTGGCCTGGGGCATGGTTGTATGGGGGACATGTGATGCTTCTGTGCCTTCATCCTCATCACCATTACCATGTGTCTGGGTGTCCCATCCACGGGAACAGTTTTAAGCACATTTTTATTTAAAAAAAATAACCACAAAATGACTTTCCCTGACTTGTATGTGTCCTCCTTATTGGAGTATGTGAGCTAATATCATTTCTTGCAGACCCAGATGACAGTAGAAATGGTTGAATCATTAGACAATTCTTGTGTAACTGCAGACAGGACCTTCCCACCCCATCACTCCAGTGTTTCCTTACCCTCCATCCCCGGGGTTGGTGCCTGAGGCTCCACTGAGAAAATGATAGCCTAGGAATTGGTGAATAAAGGTGCAAGAAGTAAAGCTGATGCTGTTGTCTGCATTTTGTTTGACAGTTTGATTTGACAGTTTGAGAGGCACCTCAGAGTTCCCTCCTTTACCAGTTGAGACTGTGGGAAATCCCGAAGCAGAATGCTGGTATTCAATGTGCTGTGTGCTTATTCGGAGCAGCTCCTAATTCTCAGCCCTCTTCCACCTGCATGCTTCTCAGAGTCTCATGCTCCCAGGCAGCCCTTAGCTTCTTCCTGATGCAGGTGCTTCCTGACATCCTCCCTGCCAGCCAAGCAAGCCCTTGGAAACTACGTGAAAACTTCTCGGCTCTCCACTCTGCCTTCCTTACCAGATCAGAGGTTGGCTAGAGCGCGGGAGGATCCCAGTAGTTATGCTGTTTTTCCCTTAGGGGGAAGAGCGCCCTTTAGTGAATGACAGGCGTCTTACAGGTGTTCTGGTGGAGGTTTTGTTGTGTTTCTCCAACTGCATTTCCAAAGCGGAATTTTTATCAATAAGATGGTATGATGGCAGGTAGCGTTTGGGATAAGAGAAGGTAATTACACTGGACAAGGCCCTGATTTCAGAGAGGACTGTGTTTTGGGATTCCACTTCCATTTTCTCTGACTAGTCGTTAGCATGCTTAAGAAAGGACAGTGCATTCTGCAGATGGCTTCTTTGTTCGCCCCGGGGCTCATCCCGGCCTCGGAGACAGCAGAGGCCATCTGGTGGCCGAGAGGGGAATGACGAGGAGGAGGCAGCCTGCCTCCAGCTGACCGGAGAAAGGCTGCCGCCCAGGGAGCGCCTTCTCCGCGGGGGCGGGGCGGCTGCCTGCAGGGGGAACTGGGGGACATCTGGGGCTGCTTCCTCAATTTAATATAGACAAAACTGTCAACCGTGTTGCTTCTGTTGAAAGTAAGTCTGGTTTCTGTCCCCGCTTCTCTCCTCGCTTCTCGCGCTCCGCCGCCGCCTTGCTTCCCCTGCCTAGGTCCCGGGCGATGGTACGTACTAACCGCACCGCAAGGCTGCCCTCTGCCGCTCACGTGCTGTTCCCCCGGGAAGGGAAAAGGAGAAATAACCCAGTGGCTCTCTGGCTGTTTTCTTCTAGTCCGGGGGGGAAGTTTGATAGGAAGATGGGCTTTTGCTGCCCATTTCGGAGTTGGAGTGCACGGCCGCCTCTGATTGTAGGAGCTGGGAGCTCCTGGTTGCCCACCAGGCTTTGCCGCCTGCCTCTTCCCCAGGTCCTGGAAACGGTCCTGGGGAAGTTAGAGCAGGTCCCCCTGAGCCCGAGGCCCTGGAGCAGCCGCGGGCCTCTGGGAAAGGCAGACTGTTGAGGCTTTCCTGTCCCCAGTACTGGAAGAACCTGTGGTGCCAGGGCTGCTCCATGGTAAACTGCCTCTGGATCACTGTCCCCTTTAGCTAACGGCGCCTGAGAGCTGCCATCTCCCTCACACTTAGACTATCCGAGGTGGCAGGTGATGGCTCTTCCTAGACAAGCAAGAAGTACTGGAACTAAGTCAAGGGGATGTGTCAAGGAAGTGTGGCCAGCGTAGGGTGGGAGGGCAGAGTGACTCCCCTGCCATTCTGTGCATTCTCTCTGCTGCGTTGTTGAAACCACTGGGGGAGATGGAGAGTCCCCCTCGGTGGAGGAGAGGAGCAGGTTAGAGATAATGGAGGCCATTGGCTCCATCAACTTCCCAGGCCTTTTAGAGATGACCCAGCCGTTAGGGCTTAGGGCATATTTAAATGGCACGTGAGAAGTTTCTTTAGACTTTAGATTTAGTTATCCATCAAAGACTGAGTGGCCCCTGAGGTTGGCTGGCTGTCCCAGGAGTCTCCTGAGCAGCGAAGCTCAGGACTCAGGTGCAGCTCAGGTGCAACTCAGGGCAGAGAGGACCCCGTTTGCCACCACGTGGTGCCTGGCTGGCACCAGAGGCGCCTTTTCCCTGGGCCACTAGGCTGGGTTGTGGGAGGGTCAGAAGCAACTGGGGGGTCCCCCAAACCATCATGCCCTTAGGCTCTGGCAGAAGCTGGGGTTACTTCTCTTCTGTTCCCGGGTCCCGTGCATGCCCTGTCGTGCTCTGACTGTGGCCGCCTCGCCCAGCCTGGGCCCGGGTAACGTGTGGTCTCGCTCTTTCCTGCAGAACACGGCTCTAGATAAGGAGGGGCAGATCTTCTGCGGCAAGCACCGTCCCGACGGCAGCAGGCCCGTGGCCGAGCAGACCCCGCCAGCGCCGCCCCCGGCCGAGGCGCCCCCTGCCCCTCCGGCGTCTTCCCCGGCCGCCTCTCCCGCCGCTGCCAGGGGCGGGGAGCGGGCCGGGACGTGGCGCCGCCACCGAGACTGAGTCCTCCGCTGCAGAGGGGCCTGCCACCTGCCGCGCCGCGCCGAGGGAGCCTCTGTCCTGACTGCCCGTTTCCCAGTGGCTGGCACCTTCCGGCTGCCGGGGACCAGAGCCGCGTGCTGCAGCTGGGCCCGGGCTTGGCCTCCAGGCTCTGGGCCCGCCTCTGGTTCCTGGAGGGACGTTCCAGGCCTGGGCTGAAGGGGCCGCGTTTCCCACGCAGGGCCACCAGGGCGCTTCACCAGGGCCCATAGCGGTTCTGTGATCCTTGGGGACCTTGAAGCGCCTCGGATGAACCAAGGCCCTGGAGAGCTCTTTTTCAAGGACGCTCGACGCACTGGCTCCCATTTTCTTACAAAGGACACAGACCTGCATTTGTCCCTTCCTGACCGTCCAGTGAAAGGTGACATGACACCTTCTCTGCTGAGGGAGACTGGCAGGACAGGCTTCCGGGTAGAAGCGATGAACACCTAAGAGGACAATCCGGTCACTTGTCACTAATTCAAGACTTTGCCAAGGACGTTCAGGTACCTGAGGAAGCAACCAGGCCATTCCTGGAGGCGCCAGGGCACCTGAGACCAGGTGGGCTCCTTATCTATATGCAACCCCGGAGGCCGTGTCCTCCCTAGTGTCTCCCTGGCCACACTGTTAGGAAACTTGAAGGAGATTGCTGGCTGGGTCTTTGGCGGCAGGCTGGGCACCTGTTGGCAGTATGGTCCCCTCTCCGCCAGCCAGCCCGAGTGGAGCACAGCAAACCTGGGGTCTGGAGTCGCCCCCTCTCCTCATCAGCTGCTATTCATCAAGAGCTGGCCAGGAACCAGGCAGAGGGACGCACCTGAGGCACAGCCAGGACCCGGTGGGAAGGTGCTCCTCCACACCCGTTAATGAACCTTCTGGAAGGCTGCTGGCAGTTTTTCCTTCTTTCCACCACTCTGCTCTTTTTAATAATTGTACATAACCCGTGTATTTGTTTTACCTGTTCATCTTCTAAGCGGGGTGGGGGGTGCATAGTTTATCTCATTGTTAGATTTTTTGCCTTCTTACGAGTGTCCCCAACCTGCAATAAATTCTTCCCTCTTCAGAAAAAGCCATCAGAGATGGCAGAGGTTTCTGTGTGGCTGGCTTGGAAAGGATGTGGATCCAAGCACTCCTCTAGGCCAAGGCTCCACAGGCGCTGGGGTCTGAACGCCAGGTGAGGAGGGAAGGCTTGGGGCGAAGGTGAGAGGTGCCTTGGCTGGTTTGTGTGATCACAGATGCTCCCAGAAAAACGGGCCATCCTTTCACAGTAGAGAGAACTGGGAGCAGGAAGGTCAAGCTTTGTGGGGGCCGGGAGCAGGGGAGCAGCTCTGGAGGCTCCTGTGTCCCTCCAAGGCTGTGCTGGCAGCTGTCTGGGCTGCACTGGTGCCTCGAAAGCTGCAGTGCTGTCTGCAAGGCTCAGGTTTCTGTTCTCTCAGGTCTGCTCACCAGTGACCCTGGTCCTGTCTCTGCCCCCAGCTTCTCAAGGCTTTCCAAACCCGCCCCACCTGGCTCTGCATCTCTCAGTTGCGATTGCTGAAGGAGCGAGCTGAGCTGATAGGCTGGTGTTGACCCCCGATCCAGTCCACAGGCTGGTCATAAAGTGCAGGTGGGTTTCCCGGGCCCATAGCTATAGCAGGGAGAAGCTGCAGGAGGAAAGCAGTTTCCAATTAATGAGGCATAGTTCTAGAACATTCTGCCCATGTCTCCTCACTGGTTAAAGAGCACACTTTCTCTTAGCTTTCCACAGGAGTACTTTTGTTCATGCTAGGGAAGAGCTAATGCAGAGGGAGGAGGCCCCCACCCTGCTCAGAGCCCAAGACCTGCTCCCTCCCTCAAGCTGCTGGGTTCACCAAAATTTGCCAAACTTTTAAGGAAGGAGGCAGACAACCAGGGCAGCCCCAGTCCCTGGTGTCAGGAAGAGGGACCCTTCCTGTGCAGTGCCAACCCCCTGCTAGATGGGATAAACAGGAAGCAGCACAAACCAGGCTCAGTCACACTGCCCAGCATCCTTAAATAACTGATTCCTCAGAAACCTAGTGAAGGATGAGGTGGTAGAGGAGCAAAGGAACATGTCCAAGGTCACAGAATTAGCACGAGCCAGAGCCATGATGCAGTTTATGTTTCCTGACTCTGAAGCCCATGATATTTGGGGGCGTCCTGTTTACCCAGGGGCAGCAAGGCCCAGAGGCAAGCGGTTATCTAAGTAGTGACCCTATATAATGGTTCTGCTACCACAAGCAGATTGTTCATTGCCCATTTGCTGAGCAAACATTTATTAAGTTCTGATTGTGTTAAAATCCAAATTAAATACCAGTACTCAATTGCTGTGCTTCTCAGGTCCTGTACAGAAAAATGGCATGTACTTGTTTTCTGATCAATGTCTGCAGAAATGGACCTTTGAGTGGGGTCAAAAAAGGAAAATGGTGACCAGCCAGCCAAAGCCATCAGTGGGTGCCTGCTGGGCTCAGCAACTGGACAGGTGTCTTATTCTCTCATTGTTTCTTCCAGTTGTCATCTCTCTTTTCAAACAGGATGCTACGACAGAAATACAATGAACATATGGATTGAAGGCATTTGGCAACCCCCAGAATATTGCCAAGGCTCAAATGGTGAAATGTGAATTGGGGGATAGGACAGTTCAGGGCAGATTAACTGCACTGAGACAAGGAAGTGCCACTTACTGTTGTCTTGAAGAAAGCCTTAGAGCAGTTTGCCATCCCATGGGACCCTAACAGAAGTGGCCTTCTCACAAGTTGCCATTCTCTAGTATTGCATTAAAAATTTAAAAGAACAGGTAAAGGTTGTTTTCTTGGTATATTTAAACCACGCGTGCCTGCCAGTTGTTATATAACTAGCAAGGTGTTGGTCTGCGACACTGCTTCATCCTGGAGGTCTGAGAGTGGAGAGTTGGAAGAATCACTGGTTCATTGGGAGCCAGCAAGTTGCTTATGTGTAATTCATCTTAAACCATGTGTTGGACACCTGTGCAGATCTGAGTGCTAGGAGCCAAGCCCTTCAGGTGTGCAGTTCTGTTCTGGGCCTTGGTGCATGAGGTGCAGATAAGGCAACAATTACCCAAAAGAGGGCAGCTGGAGTGGTGAGGGGGCCAAAGCCCTGGCAGCCATGGAAGAACAAACTGCAAGGTATTAGAGAACCAAGGCACATCATTCTGTGCCCTCTTGCCACGTAGAGAACTGTTCTGAGCCAGGCATGCTAACGCACTCCTATAGTCTCAGTGACTCTTGCTCTCTCCCAGAGATCTGGTGGTATTTCTTAAATAACAGATTTTCAGATCTGTTTGGTCATATTTTAGTGAGAATTAATAAGGAAAGGAAACAATTTCTTGGTGTGAGACATTTTAAAACCAAGCCCAAATTACCATCAGGGAGGGGCCCACAATGCAGCCTGTCAGTTTGGCCTCCGTTGGGGGTCCCATAGCTTTGTCCTCAACACCTCTAACGCTGACATTTTTCTCCTAATTTATTTTTTTGAAGAAGTTAAAAATTGGATAAAATACGTGAATATTTAGTGAACCCTAAAAAATACCATGCTAAACAGAGTCTGTCAGTAAGCTAGCTGTCCTATGCTGGTGCCTGCGTGTTTGTTCTGCTGTTAATATTCCAGAGCTGTGAGCTCTGAGAACAGCAGAGGCAGGGCAGGCAGGGCTGTTTTTAAGGTTCCGGGAGGAAGTGGCTTTGTCACCCTTGCTCCTGTAGGCTTGTGAAGACCGGGAGGAGCGTGCTGCCTGGAGCGACTTGGGTCGGCCAATTATCCTCTACTATTTTCCTCCAAGTTTCTAAAGCATAATATTTGTACGTTTAATACCAGTGAGGATGTCTAGTATAGTTCACCAGTAGCTTGGTATTTCTGTGGTTTTAAGATGTACCCCCCAACACACACACACTTTATTGTTTTTCTTCTTACTGGTGGCACTTAGATAGAATGGCAAAGAGTTCCTTGTTTGGTCATTTGTAAGATTCAGGCCTGGGTCACTTGCAAAGGTCCCAGAAAGAGACAGACATTTAGCTAGAGAAAGCCAGTTTTCATCAGCAAGTGGCTCAGAGCTGGGCATTTTCTTTGTGAATAATCATTTTATCCACATTTAAAAATAAGGGGCGAAAAATATTGTAAACAATTCTGTTACAAATTCCATTTTATTCACTTTTTCTGTCAAAGTGTTTCAAATTTGCTTTTAGAGAATTTACGAATGTGGGTGGGGAGGAGGGACCGCTAGGCAAGCTGCAGGGGAAACAGAACTGCGTTGCACCTGGAGTCACAACATACAAAGAATTTATTTATGTAATACAGACCTTTTCTCAAATATTTTTTCACAGATTCCATACAGCAATCTACTAGAAAAGTAGAATTATACAACACCAAAATAACATTATTTCTTAGTACAAATCGCTAATCAAAAGGAAGGTAGAGAGTTTAATAACAAAGAGAAGGTAGGACGGTGTTGCTTAAGACAGCAGCTGGTGGCCTCCGTGCTCAGTCCTCAGTGGCCCTGCTCCCTGCAGGACACAGGCAGGCCTCCTGAGCTTTGGTACTTGCATTTACTTTCAAAGAAAAACAAAGGCTGTGAGCCCAAGAGCGTCTCCACCACTTCATTTTGTTGTGCTATGAGGACAGCAGGTCAGGAAAAATGGTAACTACTTCACACTTGCTATAACTTAGCTCCTTTATGTTCACCACACGATGAAATGAAACAGCCTCCCCCACACCATAATTTTCTAGACCTAAAACATGCTTGAAGAATACTATTATAGAAATAATTCATTGAGATGTTTTAAATTACATTTACCATAATTTAAACATTACTATTTAAATCCCAGAAATTTCAGCACTGAAGAAGCACAATTGTTCAGAAAAATACAGGACCCAAAGTACACCATGAAATCCTCCTGTCCCATTATTATAACCCATTTCCCTGTTGCTAAAATCATTTCTCAAGATCACAGATAAATGGGAAACGTTTTTTCATAATATAGCTAGGATAAGTGGGCTTATTTGTTCCACTGTGCATTTCCATAATTGGTGAAAATAGACTTCTCATTATGACTAAAAATATAGATTTTTTTTTTAAAACTACAGAACCCAGCAGCCAGTTTTCTGCTTTGCTGCACACCCCCCCCCAAAAAAGTCAAGCAAAGTCTACAAAAATAGCAATTAACTTTAAAAAATAGTTTGCTTATTCAAGCAAATTTAAGTTACATTCAGGTGTGATAGCTATTTCTAAGAACAATGCTCGGGGATCTCCCCTGCCCAGGCTGGTGGCAGGCAAGGTGCAGCCGTCACCATCAGTAGCGGGTCTGGTATTCATGATGCCACCGGTTAAAGTCGTTGTAAAACAGGACGATGCTTCCTGAAGCCATGCCAGAAATGATGCACCTGGGGAAACAGAAGACGGGGTTACACACCTGTACTGCCCAGGGCTTGCTGCCAAGAACTGCCTTCCCCAAAGCACAGGGCAGAAGGCCGAAGCAGACCTGCAACTGTGTGTCAACTGCAAGTCTGAGGAAACTCAGGGTGCCGCCTCTGAATCCACAGGGGCCACAGCCTGCATTTGTATGGATGGGGCAAGTACAGCCAGGTGTGCAGAATGAGTCCATCCAGCCTGAATCCACCCCACTGTTCTCAGGGGGACTGGCCTGGTAGGGTGGACTTCTTCCTATATGTTATGAGATGTAAAACGACTACCTGTCCAGTCAGGAGGCTGAGACTGGCAGAATGGATAAAAAGTAGGCTCCAATGTGCTGTCACAGAGACTCATTTTAGATGTAAAGACACAAAGATGTTGAACGTGAAAGAATGAAAAGATTCCATACCAAGAGATCAAAAGGCTGAAGTGGCTGCACCAATATTAGACAAAATGGGTTCTAAGTCAAAACTATTATGAGACAAAGACACTTATTGATAAAAGGGTCAATTAATCCAGAAAATAGAATAATACATATGCACTAAACATCTGAGCCCAAAGATAGGTGGAGCCAATATGAGATCTGAAGGGAGAACTAGTTCTACAATGATAGGTCGGACACTACAATGTCCATGAACAGGGAAACGACCAGAGGGAATAAGGGACCTGAACAGGCTCCAGGATAAACCACATACTGGGTCTTAACAACTTAGAGTGAAATTATACAAAGGATCTTTTCTGATCATAACAGAATGAAACTAGAAATCAATACAGAAGGGAAATTCACAAATATGTGACAAACAATGGGTCAAAGAAGTAGTCATAGGGAGATCAGAAAATACTCCAAGACAAATGAAAACAACATGTTAAAATTCACAGGACACAGCCAAAGTGCCAAGATGAAATTTATTGCTGTAGATGCACTAGAATCTGTAACTTTGGGCTGTACATAGCGGCTACACCCGTAATCAGTGACTCAGCAGGCTGAGACAGTGCAAGTTCAAGGCCAGCCTCAGCAACTTAGCAAGACCCTCTCTCAAAAAAGGACAGGACAGGGTATGTAGCTCAGTGAAGTACCCCTGGGTTCAATTCCTAGTATCAAATTAAGAAACTGAGTCCAAAGCTAGGAGAAGGAATGAAATAAGCAGAGCAGAGATAATAGAAAACAACAGAAAATCAAAACAAATCCACAAAGGAAAAATAACTACTGAAAGAATATTACTATCAATTTAGCAGGAATAACAAAGTTATAAGATTATTAGGAATAGGTGGATCCCAGCAAATTGGACATCTTAGAGGAAATGGACACATTCTTAGAAACAAAATCACTGAAAACTGAATCACCAAGAAAGAGAAAACCTGAGTAGACTTAAAACTACTGAGATCAATCAAACACCTCCCACTAGGGCTGGCTAGGAGCTGGGTTTAGCTCAGCGGTAGAGCACTTGCATAATCTGTGTGAGGCACTGGGTTCAATCCTCAACCCCGCATAAAAATAAAGGAGGCCTCAGAGCACCCCTTGCCTTAAAACAAATATCTCCCCCTACAGGAAAGCCCTGAGCCATATGGCTTCACTGGTGAATTCTACCAAAAACTTAGAGAAGGCTTAACACCAGTCCTTCTCAAACTTTTCCAAAACATTGAATAGGAGGGGCCCCTCCTAATTCATGCAATGAGTCCAGCCTCTCCCTCACACCAAAGCCAGAAAAAGATACCACAGTGCACATTACAGATGAGGTTCTTATGAATATGGATGCTAAATACTAATAAGCTGGATTCACTGGTATATTAAGAGGGTTATACACCCTGACAAAGTAGGAGTCATGACTGGAATGGAAGGACGGTTCAGTGTGCAAAAAGGAACACAATACACCACATTAACAGAATGAACCAAAAAATCCAAATGATCACCTTGGCGGATACTGAAAAAGCCATTAACAAACTTCAACCTCTTTTCATTATTAAAAAGGCTCCATAAACCAGGAATCAAAGGAAATTTTCTCAAATGATAGAGCACTTATGAAAACTCCATAGCTAACATTGTAGTAGTGAAATGAAGTTTTTCCTCTATGATCAGAGTCTGTCCACTTTCACCACTTCTGTTCAACACAGGACTGGAAGTCCTACACAGTAATTAGGAAGACAAAGAAAAGGAATCTACATTGGAAAGGAGAAGTAAAAATGATCTCTGTCAAAGATGACATGTAGGATAATCCTAAAGATCCCACATTAAAAGAAAAAAAGCAAATGATTCAGCAAATTTGAAGGTACACAATATACAAAAATGGGTTGCATTTTTATATACTAACAATGAACGAAAGGGAAATTAAGCACAATCCCATTTACAAAAGCATCAAAAAGAATGAATTACTTGGGAATAAACTGAAGGAGACAAAAAACTTGTATACCAAAAACTATGAAATATTGCTAAAAGAAATAAAAGAGACAAATAAATGGAAACAAATCCCATGATGAATCCATCCCATGGGTTAGAAAACTTGATATTGTTAAGATGTCAATACTACCCCAATCAATCTCTAGATTTATAGTAATCCCTATCAGAATGATTTTTCTTCAGAACTAGAAAACCCATCCAAAAATTTATCAGGAATCTCAAGGGACCCCAAATGGCCAAAACAATTTTGGGAAAGAAGAAAAAAGTGGGAGGTCTCACATCTTGTAGCTTTTAAGCTTACTACAAAGATATGGTGATCAAAACTGTCACAGTGGCATAAAGGTAGACACAGAGACTAGCAGGATGGAAGACAGGGCTTAAAAATAAGCCCACACTACGTGGTCAAATAACTTGACTAGGTGCCAAGACCATTCAGTGGGGAAAGGACAGTCTTTCAACAAATGGTGCCGAGAAAGCTGGATCTCCACATGCAGGACGATGAAGGTGGATCCCTACCTAAAACTAGAGAC
>JAJEJO010003897.1:382239-530769 GCA_020662805.1 Glaucomys volans
CTGTGGCAGATGCTTGTGACCTTGGATTCTGCAATGATATCTTAGATATGACACTAAAAGCACAGGCAACAAAAGAAAAAATAGGTTGGACTCTGAAAATGACCATCTAAGAATGCTGAAGAGAGTGGAAAGACACCACCAGTCATGAGGGAACTACAGAAGCCCAGGGAGACCCCTCCACGCCCATACCCACTAGGACAGCCCTCATAAAAGCAAAACATAATGAGCACTGGTGAGGATGCGGAGAAACCCCAAGTCCAAGCGTTACTGCTGGGACTGTAAAAGGGTGAGCCACGATGGAGAACAGCTCCTCAGAATCACCATGTGATCCAGCAATTCCACATCTGGATTTTGGGTATATACCCAAAAGAACTGTGAAGAGAGACTTAAACAGGTATTTGTATGCCACTGTGGACAGCAGATTATTCACAATAGACAAAAGGGGGCTGGGTAGAGTGCCTTGCATGCACAAGGCAGCACCACAAAAAAACAAAACAAACAAACAAACAAAACACAACAGACAAAAGATAGAAATAACCCAACTGTCCATCAAATGCATAAACAACACAGTATATTCATCCAGCAGAACACCAGCCTTAGAAAGAGATTCTGACACACACCATGACATGAAACCCTTGAAAACATGCTAAGTGGGATAAGCCAGACAAACAAGGAGTATAGCTGGTTATACTGGCAGGAGGGGCCCAGAAGAAGCCAAGCCAGAAGCCAAGCCCTAGAGACCGAAGGTAGAGTGGAGTGAGCTGCAGGGAGGCAGTGATTGTTTAATTGCTTGGGCTGATGAAAAAGCTCTGTAAATGAACGGTGCTGGTGATACAACATTGTGAAAGCACTTAATGCCACAAAATTGTACACTAAAAAAAGAGTGTACGCTGCCATTTTTTTAAACAACCAGGAAATACCTGAATAATAAGAGGACATAAGATACCAGCTAAAAATAATCCTCCTGCAGGATGCAGTGGTGCACACCTGTAATCCCAGCAACTCAGAGGCTGAGGCAGGAGGATCACCAATTCAAAGCCAGCCTCAGCAACTTAGGGAGGCCTTAAACCACTCAGTAAGACCTTATCTCTAAATAAAAATAAATAAGAAGGGTTGGGATATGGCTCAGTGGTTAAGCATCCCTGGATTTGATCCCTAGTAGCAAAAAACTTAAATTATTCTCCCAATTTACTTGAGATTTCAGCACATAAGTCAGTCTCTCAGCAGAATTCCCAGGGGCAGAGACAAAGCATTTTATGTTATACATGTTTACAACTCTTAAAATTTTGCTTACAAAAAAAAGGTGCAGGCTGGGGTTTGTGGCTCAGTGGTAGAGCGCGTGCCTGGCATGTGTGAGGCCCTGGGTTCGATACTCGGCACCACATATAAATAAATAAAAAACCCACTGACAACTAAAAGAATATTTTTTTAAAAAGGTCCTTTAAGAAACATAAAAGGCTTTCAGAAACATAACTAGACCTTTGTTACTTAAATCCTATTTCTTCAAAACTCAACTCCTGTCCATGAGTGGCAATGCCATCAGAAAATAAATCACACTTAAAAATGGTCTTAGATCCTTGCAACTGGGGAGGCTGAGGCAGGAGGCGATTTAGCAAGAGCCTGCCTCATAGAGCGCTGGCGATGTGTATCAGTCCAAGGCCCTAAGGTCCATCTCCAGTACTGCCAAAAAAAAAGGTCCTTGGCCTATATTGACTTTTTTGATTGTGCAGGTGACCCTGCAACTCACCAGTTCTCTCTGAGTTTTTACTACTGTTAGTAGACTGTTCCCATTGTTACCTCTGGTCATGAGACAGTGCCATGGCCCGGATTCCAGCGTCGCAGCCTGGGTAGGCAAAGAGCTGCTTGAGGTCGGACACCTGCCAGACCATGACCACACCGTTGTCTCCTCCTGTGAGCAGGTACTGCCCGTCCCGGCTCAGCTGGATGGCCTGAGAGAGAGAGCAACACTCAGAGGGGGCTGCGGGAGAGGGGCGGGGCGTGTGCGCATCAGCGCGGTGCGGGGCGGGGCACGCTGATCCCCCGGGATTCTTAGAGTCGGAGAAAGCCCACTACTTTCCAGAAAGCAAGGGGACAAGGTTAGGCGATGCTGGAGGTTTGTTTTCGTTCTTTACAATTTGTTTTGATGAAGCGCAAACTCGTTCAGTTCCACAAAAGCTGGTTGGATGGCACACGGCGTCGGGGGGCTTATCGTAGTGGTTACTGGGGGTGCCCTTGGCCCACTTGATGCCAAGATGACCCCCGTGGCCCCAGTAAGGCACCAGTCTTTCCTCCCAGGGCCCCAGGTGGGGCAAAGCAGGCGGCCACAGTTTGCGCACCTTCCCAGGCCTGCTGGATTTTGACAGCAGTGGGAAAAGCTGCAGGTAGAGACCAACAGCCGCTTGGATGCTTGGATCGTGACGCCCGGGACTGCGCCGCAGGGCCCCGCGGCCAGCTGGCAGAGCGCCCGCCCTGCACGCGCAGCGCCATGGGAGCCTGCCCTCCGATCCTGTGAAAGGGGCGGCCACAGACGACAGCCTTTGGGTGGAACGCAGGTGCCTGCCGGCTTCCTGTTTCTGGACGGCTGTTTCCACACTATTTAATGGTTGAAAAAAGAATTTCTCATGACATGAACGTTATATGAATTCCAAATTTGAATATCCATAAATAAGGCTTTATCAGAATCCAGGCATATCATTTGCAGCTATTTACACACAAATGTGTAAATAGAGATTACGGGGTTCTCAAGGCCTAAAATATGTCCTGTCTGTCCCTTTACAGAAAAGGGTGCCTGCTCTCCTCAGAGCCACATTCGGGTCAGGCATTCTGTCCCTATGAATCTCCTTCCTGTGACTGGGAGGCCCTGCTGACACCTGTCATCTGTCCACCTGGGTGCGGTGAATGTTGGAACAGGTTATGCAGCAGCCAGGTCAAAACAAATCTGACTTTAGAATACTGTATTCTGTACTCAGGATTTTAGGATAATTGCCTAAGTCTTTAGTCTACCCTGTGAGAAATTTAAAAATTGGAGAAAAGGGATGTTTCATACCCATTCAGTTCACATTTGTGTACATGCCAATTTTTAGTAGTCTCTTAAATATAGTTTATTAAGTACACAAAAATACATCTGAGAAATACAAACCCATGTGTGGAAGGCAGTTACATATAAAATTTATTCTCAGCCAGGTGCTATGGTGTATGCCTGTGATCCCAGCAACTTGGGAGGCTGAGGCAGGAGGAACACAAGTTCAAAGCCAGCCTCTGCAAGGTAGTGAGACTCCGTCTCAAAAAATAAAAAGGGCTGAGGGAGTAGCTTAGTGGTAAAGCAGGCCCGGTACCAAAACAAACAAACAAACAAACCCAAAAAAACTCACCCAAGTTTTATTAATGAAATATAAAAAGATTTTTCAATTATAAGCAAAAAAAAAAAAAAATTCCTATTTCCTCCATTTCACAAGTGGCAATCTCTAGAAATACCTGGGAACTGCAACGAAGACTAGGACAACTTATAAAATTCAGCTGATGAAACTGTGTTGACCTTATGGTTATTGTTCACTTTGATTTTATACTTGAGGATTTTTACTGGATAAGTGCTACGTTAAAACCATTAATCTTTAATTCTTTGTTCTAATTAAGACTCTAATCCTACCTCTGTCATAAAGGAAAAAAACCCAAGATTTTGAGGAATATGCATTTACCAGCACTCAAAACATGTTAATGAACCAGGTGGAGGCATGTCCTGCCACCTCCACAGGAGGGCCTGTCCCTGTCCTCCAGGGGTGAGGGCCACTTGTAACACCTACTGAGCTGTACTGTCTTCCGCCAAATCATCCTTCACATGGTTCTTGATTCCAACCCAGATTAGATCCAGTGGGTCGTGACCAGAGACCTGTTAATCTCATCCTCTGGGTCCTGAGTGCTTTGGATGACACTGGCTGCACTGGTTTTTAAGGAGGTAACAGCAGGCCACCACAGTCATTGGGGATGACCACCTCTGAATCGGCCCCGGGAAAAGAAAATCATTGAGCTGCTAGGGGTGAGAGGGGGGTCACTGTTGGTGATGGAACAGTCATGCTGCTCTGGACAGGCGCCTGAAGACATCCGCACATTGTCTGGCTGCTCTACTATAATAATGCTATCTACCAAATGCCACCCAGCAATCTGGCGTCTAAAATAAAAACAGGTGTGAAGCCTTGATCAGCACAGAGGTTCCCCAGGCTGCCTGCAGGGTTCTTGGCATTTCAAAGAAACTCCATTTCTGATCTGATTTGCTTCTAACTCTCCGTCCCTTGCACAGGCTCAGCCTTGCCCTGTGATGTCTCTGTTCAGGCCTGTGGTTTCCTGCCTTCCTCCCCAGCCGCTAGCTGCGCCTGTGTCTGCGGCTGGGCTGGGGCACACTCACTGGCGGCGAGCTCACCATGATCGCACAGTTGCTGCTGGAGAGTCAGCGTGATAAAGCGTGGGAGTGCTGGGAAAGCAAGACTGAAAGCTGAAATCCAGCGGGAAGTGTTATGGAGGGCCGCAGGGCAGGCAGGGAGTGCCAACAGTCTGCAGGACGCATCCCTGCTGCTGCCTGGAGGAACTTCCTGAGCCCAGGTCTCACTGAAGTGCCAGGGGACTGTTTCAGCCAGCCAGGGATTTCAATTATTTGAAGATTTATTAGTGTAGCTGACAAAGTAATCACAACTCAAAGTGACAGATTATCAACATTATTATTGTAAAGAAAAGAGGAAAAGAAAATCCTCTGATGTGTGCTTGGTTTAAATAAAGTATTATGAGAAAGAAGAGGAAAATAAAGCAGAGGACGGAGACTGTGTGCTTCCACAGAGAAAACTCAACAGCCAGCAGGAGAGACTGGGGGGAAGCAGTGAAGAATCCTTCCCAGGGCACAGAGCAGCCGGGGCCCATGGGTAGGGATTTTGTTCCTGAAGCTTCCAGATTCTAGTGTTGACCTGGGAATAAGCGTGGAGCAGACGAGACGTGGGGAACTGGGAGGACTTGTGTCATCTCAGCTGCCCGGGGTCAGGCCGTGCACTGCGAAAAATGTCCAGAGCCAGCCCGAGCCCACGCTCTTGCCCCCCACATGTCGTGGGTCCTCTGTGTACAGTCACATGTTCCTCCACCCAGATGATAGGAATCCCACAGCTTCACTTTCCCTCTACCTGCCCCAAGGAGCTTTGGTGACAACAGAAGGATCTTGAAAAAGTAGCTCCCAAAAGAACAGCCTCTTTTCCTCAGCCTCTAGCACTCTGGAGGCCTGAACTGAAAATGAAGGGGAGGGTCCATGAGTGCTCCTGGCTCTCGTGTACCTAAGGGGGAAACACTTTCCCGACTCACTTCATAATCCACAGCCCACCCTCCCTTAGTTCGAGTTGTGCTCTTCTGTCCATGAAGTGGAGTCTGACACCAGTGCTGACCGAGGTAGTGTGGGGCAAGCTGGTCTGCTAGTGTAGCTTTTATGCGGGGAATAACAACAGGCGGAAATTTCCTTAGTCACAAGCACTGCAGTGCCTTCAAAAGCCACCAGGATGGTTTCACAGGCCTTTGAGAAACCCCTGCTGCTGAGGGCCTCCTCAGCTTCCCTGGGGCCTGCTGTGCTCTGCGCCTCATCCAAAGCTACCTCATGACGTCCCACTGGTGTAGAAAAGAGGCCACGACAACCCACACAGATTTCTTCGGCACCCTGTCCCCCTCACTTGCCACACGGAGGTGAAGATGGTGAAGGAAGCCCGTGGAGCACTCACCCTTATGTGATCATCTGTTTCCACAGTAGCCTGGAGTTTCCCATTCACACTGAAGGTGCAGAAGCAGCCATTCTCATAGAAGATGACACAGTGGCCCTCTCGTGAAGCCTGGATGAGTTTTGGTTTCAGACAGTTTTCCGGACCTTCCAAGGTCCTTAACAAGTCTCCATTCATGGAATGTATGAGACACGGTCCTTCTGAGACAGAGGAGACACAAAAGGCAAAATCACATAAGCAAGTCAGAAAGGCTGGGGTGCAGCTCGGGGAGGTGTGAGGCCCTGGGTTCCAGCCTCAGCGCTGTGAAAAGACAAATGTCATCTGAATCTTGAGCACAGGTCAACCAGGACAACAGTGTTACACGACTGTTGTAGAAAGCTTAAAAAAAACCCTACATATCATCTTACAAGTATGTTATTTTGCCAACTCTCTCCTTCATGTCTGCCTTCCGCTGGGAGAGGAGTGAAGCCAAGTCATGGACATTCAAACTCCCTTTTCCTCAAGAGACAGGAAGTTACTTTATGAAATTCATTATGCCAAGAGGTGAAATAAACTGGACGAATTTGGAAAGGAATGGAATAACCGTTAAATCGTAGAACAGAGTCAAGGAGGGCTGAGAAGCAGGAGGACAAGGCTGCTATCAGGCACACTGACCTCACCGTGTACCTCTCAGGGCCCTGACAGTCCCACACTGTGGCTTCCGCAGGGAGAGCGCAGTAGGACAACTGCTGAGGGCCTAAGCCACCTTCCCTCCCATTGCTCACTACACTGAAAGGGAGCCCCTGGTGATCTCCCATCCCCCACCACCAAATTCACATAGGCCACCTCCTGCCACTTCTTGACAACCGAATCTACTTCCCTGCAAGTGTCCCCAAAGCAAGCAGCAGCATCCACCACTGCCAACTCCCCAGGTGACCACCTGGCTGAGATGCCTAAGGAGGGTGGGGAGGGGCTGAGCAGCCCACACCTATCACAGCTTTTCTGTCTCTGTTGAAAACCTGCACATGCAGAGTAAAGGAGCAGGTAACAAAAATTCTTTGTGTGATGACGAAGTTCTAAGAGATACCTGAGTCAGAGGGGGGGGGGAAGCTAGGGTATGTACCCTGCCACTCTTCTAGCTAAATTATGTATAGTCACAGAATTACTGCCTGCTCCCCCTGTGGCTCCTGAGAGCATGCCTTTTGAAAATATGGCTCTCAGGCTGCTGCTCTAGGCCATTCAGGGAGTTTAGTAAAGTTTTTGTGCTCTCAGGGAATGACTTCCTCAATAGGACACCTAAAACTCAGGAAATAATGCAAAGAGTTAATAAATGGGACAGCAACAAATTAAAAAGCTTCTGCACAGTAAAGGGAACAATTTGGAATGTGAAGAGAGAACCTACAGAATGAGAGAAATCTTTGCTAGCTATTTTTCTGAGAGAGGATTAATATCTAGAATATATAAAGAACTCAACCTTCACACCAAAAAAAAAATCAAATAATCCAATTAATAAACGGGAAAATGAATTAAACAGACACTTCTCAAAAGAAGAAATATAAATGACCAACAAATACATGAAAATATGTTCAACATCATTAGCAATTAGAGAACTGCAAATCAAAACTACACTGAGATTTCATCTCACACCAGTGAGAATGGCAATCATCAAGAATACGAGTAAAATAAATGCTGGAGAGGATGTGGAGAAAAAGGAACACTTTCACACTTGCAGGTGGAACTGTAAATTAGTACAAATCAGTATGGAGGCTCCTCAAAAGACGGGGTATGGTACCACTATATGAGCCAGCTATACCACTTCTTGGTATTGACTTTGAAGAATTAAAGGCATTTTACTACAGTGACACATGCATACCCATGTTTATAGCAGCACAATTCACAATAGCCAAACTACTGAACCAGCCTGGGTGTTCATCATTGGATGAAGGGATAAAGAAGTGTGGTATATAAAGTGAAATAAACCAAACTCAGAGGGTCAGGGGTTCTGTGTTTTCTCTTATGGGTGAAACTAGAGAGGAAAAAGGAAAACAAAGGTAGGGGTAGATCTCCTAAAAATCAAAGGGAGATCAGTAGAGGAAGGGGACCTAGGGGAGGCACGGCAGAAATCCTGAGGAGTGATATTGGTCAAATTATATTGTTATATTGTGTGCAGGTATGACTATGTAACAACAAATCCCCTCTATATGTACAATTATAATGTGTCAATAAAAAATGTGGGGAGAAAAGATTTTGTGGCATTCAATATAAATACCACTGGGCTTTGGCCCGGTTTCAGCATGTATGAATTTTAGTTATCATTCCCTGAATAACACCACCCCCACCCCCAACAACACAGTTCAGCTTTCAGGTATCACAGCAGCCACCGGAAGTGCACACTTTGAAGCTGGCTCTTCAGTCTACAAACCACTATGCAAGTAACTGCTGTGCATCATGACTGATGACCAATCACATCACTTTCAAAGTACAGAGGTGACTAGTTGCTGCATATCTGCGGTGCAGTTCATGCTCAGACAGCAAAGACACTAGTTGTGTTGCCTCCTTGACTCCCAGCAATGAACTTGTAAGACATTTTATAAAACCATGGACATCACAAAAGGGTACTGGTCAACAAAGATGAAATTTCAATAGAGAAATAAAAAGAATAAAGCTGAGAGTGGAATCCAAGTTGAGTATAAATGGAGTTAGAAAATGAAGGGGCAGCCTGTGGCTATGGAGATGGCATTGTGGATATGCAGCCAGGAAATGAGGGAAGGGAGTTTATGCACATAAATTAGGAAAGTGCTTATAACAAAACTGATGATGTTCCAGAAGTGACACCAGGAAGACCTTCCATTAAAGGAATCCTATAGGATAGTTCATGATATTGAAAGCACAAAAAATGCTGGAAGCTGGTCCAAACTTAGAAAAGAGTGTGACAATTCCCCATGGCACAGAAAAGATGGATCTGGAGAAGGCCGTGAGGACTGCTCACACTACCCTTGAGTTTTTTACAAAGAAACAAAATATTTTAATTCTCAAAGTTTCTAATATTTAAATTGCAGCATACTAAGTCAAGGTGGGTTTTTTAAAAAATTTTATTTATACATGTATTTATTTATTTTTTTGTGGTGCTGGGGATTGAACCCAGGGCCTTGTGCACGCCAGGCATTCTACCAATTGAGCTATATACCCAGACCCATCAATATTTTTTATGTCCCTAAGGGAGCATCCATGTATATGTAACACACACACAACTAAGAGATTTTTACTGTTTTAACAAAATTTTTATAAGTCATGGAACTATCACAACATTTCCCACTGACCATCAGGACGATTTTGCCAAATGGTTTCAGTTTGCATTTTCACTATTACACTCATGTGCAAAGTGAGGGTGGTCTATAATAGAGCTTCACTTGGATCACAAGGTCCAAGACTCATGTTAACTCTGGATGTGTGACATTATTTGGTACAAGAAGGGGAGGAAGAAATCCAGTAGTCACAAAATTCCTGGTTATCAGTATTATCATTTCACTACTTTGACCAACTAAATCATAAAAACACAATCCTTTGAATATTTAATATGAACTTGTTAGCTAGACTAAGTATTACAGTTCAGGACACAGATAAGGTGGCTCAAATGCTTTACGCTGCCCTCCAGGTAAGCCTAAGAGACATGGGATGCAAGTACTGTTTTGTGCCATCAGACCTCAGCTCAGAACAGAGACAGAGAGGTAGACCAGCTATTAAATGGAGGCAGCTCCGTTCCTGGTCAGAGCCTGATCTGTTGCGTGTGCTCTTGGGAAGCTCAATGTCTCTGGCCTAAACAGGTGACAAGGCTGCCAGCCAGACCCCCGACAGACCAGCTCGGCACCTCCACTGTGTCCTCAGTGCCATTCTGGCCCTGTCTAGCTCTCAGACTGAAAGTGAAGACAGGCAGCAGTTTCTATTGAGGTGTAAGGAACCCTGCCCAGCCAGAGGTCAGAATAAACAGATTACAAAGATCTTCCTTGTTTCTGCCTCATAGAATTGAGAAAATTGATGGGCTGTTGTTTGTAAAACACCTTAAACTCTTTAGATCAGTGCTGTGGAATGTAACTTCCTGCAGTGACAGGAATGGCTGGGTCTGTGCTGACCTGTCCAGCAGCCACCAGCCATGTGTGAATACTGAGCCCTGAAGTGACTGCTGCCACCAAGGAACTGAGTGTTTGGTTGCACTTAATTTTATCTAAATTTAAATGGCTTTATGTGGCTAATGGATATTGAAACAGTCCAAAGCTTTAGGGAAGAGGCTCTGTCTTTGCTGAGTGTTATGGGAAGACACCAAAGAATGCAGACATTGTGCAGGTACCCAGCTTTACCTTGAGAGCCACTCAACACCAGACCCAGCTCAGCACAGACGGCAGCACAGGTGATCTCACAGTCGTGGCCGGTCAGAATGGCCCGAGGGGTGGTCGTCTCACCTTCAGAAAAAAAACAGATAAAAAGGACAAATCAAATCAAGTTCATGCAGATGAAATAACTTGTTCCTAATTCCCTTCATGCCTAAACCTTAATAGTTTGAGAGTTTGTCCAAAAATCCTATCTCAGGACTGGTTCTAAACTGTACGCTACAGTTCAAGACCCACATGTTGTTTTTTAAGGAATCCTTAGGTGACCATCAAGCAACAGGGGTCACAAGCTCAGGGCTGAAGACGTCAAAGCCTGAATTCTAAAATGCCTCAGACAGTCCTGTGTGGTACACAGGCCTGTGACCCCAGTGTCTCTGGAGGCTGAGGCAGGAGGATTACTGGCTGGAGGCCAGCTTCAGCAATGTAGCAAGACCCTGTGTCAAAATATGAAAAAAGAGGAAAGACAGGATGTGGGCGATATAGCTTGGTGTTAAAGTGCCCTTGCGTTCAATTCCCAGTAGCAAAAAAACAAAGCCTCAGATACCTTCCAAATGCAGACCAAATATAGACACGAATCCCTAAATTAGCAATGGTTCATGAGTAGATCATTTTAAAAGTAGGGACTTTGACTTAGGGTACATTTCAAAGAAGGGCCTCCTCCTCTTCCTCTGTGGGTCACTGAAGCTCATCTCAAAATAAAATAGTCAGATGTAGGATTAGGGATATCTCAAAGTGGTCCCTCTCTAAGTACCTGTTACTATTACTAAACTTGTGTATTTTCTTGATAAATTAGTCTCTCAGAGTATATTTCTCTATGATTCATTCATAGAATGGGGGTGGGGCAGCAGGTAGCTCAGCCCTAACGTATCATTCTGATAACGACTGAAAATTAGGGAAAGGAAGAGTGGAGAAGCGGGTACAGAGAAGAAGGATCCAAATAATAAGAGATGTTTCAAAACATCTTCATAGGCAGAAAGAACATCTCTGTCCAAAACTGAAAAGAAAACTCGTGGTGGGTGAGGGACACTCAACATGAAAGACCATGGCAGAGAAGTAACAGGATGATGGGCTCCCTCTGGGGCTTGATTCCTGCTCAGCCACAAGGACAAACTGGAATCCACTTTTAGCCTGAGGAATACTATCTTGAGACTAAACAAGTCCCCTACTTTAAGTCTCTAAGGACAGAGACACAAAGAGCCTTTATGAACAAAACTACAAGGCAGGTGATCCTGTTAACATTCGTAGATTCCTTGATTAGCTCTTGTTTTATAGTAATCCCAAAGCAAATGGCCCAGAAAGTAGGTCACTGCCCCAGCTGTGGAACTCTGGAAAAGAAAACCTTGTCATCTTAACCCCAGATACTTGGCTAGTCTCACAGCAGTCACCTTCTCTGGGGAGAGTCCTGGGAGGTCAGAGAAAACCCATCAGGAACCTACTGTACTTAGGAAGGCACACGCTGCTGTCAAAAAACTAACGTAGCTTCGAAGCAGAGGTCCTTGTCAGTGCACCAGCGGGTTCTCCGACATTTCAGGCAATATAACACACATGCCTGTTTTTCTGAGCGGTGGGGGAGGAAAACAGGTTTCACTGAAGGCACAGAGATCCATGACCCCCAAACGGTGACTGCTTTCCACTATGAAGAAACAAGCCGAGCGCCTGTGCTTCAGCCACACATCACCTGAAGCCAGTGGGTAACTTCATCCGAGCTACAACGTGTACACTGGAGCACATCACATAGCTGTGTCCCCCAGTGTCCTTCACAGCGTTAGTGACTGCCTACGGGTGCCTTTCAAGGAGATTTAAGTCACATTAAACTCTGCACCACTCTGGGCTGTGCTCAGGGAGGCCACTGCTGGAGCTGGCCTCCATGCTGAGTGGTAAAGAGGACCCCAGATGACAGACTGGGGACAGGGAAGAGGAACAGGCTTGCTTTCATTTCATTCCATGTTCCAGAATTTCCCTGAAGAGGAATACCCACCTTAATTAGAAAGTTTACTTGACATTTCCCAAACTAAAAAGAAATTGTCATAGAACATTTTTTTCCTTAAAAAGTCTACAAATGTGGAATATTTTTAAAGGAAAGAAGCAAATAATGCAAATTAATCTGAACTACTTAACTTTCTGTTAAAGAAATCCTTTGCCATGAAATTTAGAAACAAAATGCTATGTTTTTAAAGTTAATACTTTAGCCCTAATTCCTGGGTTCCCCTTTCCCATGAAGTTCTAAATTCCACAAAACAGCATATAATGTTATTTTTGAAATTATTGCCTTATTATATCTATTGGCAACTTTTTTATCAACAGTTAAGAGCTTATGATCTAAAGAATACATCATTGGTGTGATTGATCCTTTGTTTTCCTAAGTTCCCATTTTATGGGGAGGGGGAGTATGGGTTTGAGATTTGTTTTTAACCTAAATTGTCTTGGAATTCCTCCGTGGAAACTGGAGGTTTGAAGGGAAACTGATGGCAAATGAAGGCAATCTATACATAAGCCAAAGTAAACAAAGGACAGATGGATCATGGCGAACCCAGTCGTCACGTAAGCACATCAATGCTTTTTCTTTTCTAGATTTAAGAATATTTTCTCAGGAGCACAGTGGAGGGAAAAGGCTGCTGTCAACTGCATTTCTTTCTTTAATGTAAAAGAGCTGAAATACTGAGAGTTTCCTAGGGCTGTAAAGTCAATTTAGGAAGGCTTGTGATTAGCCCCAGAAAGTGGGTTAAGATGTAAGCATTCTTTTGTGTAAACTCATAATTAAGATTTTTATAAGTGCACTTTACTTACAAAATGCTAGTTTCCAAGAATCCAAACACACCAAATCATTTTTCACTGCACAAATCAGAAGATACGCATACATAGAATAATTTCAAACCGGAAAAAAGACTCTTCTTTTCCTAGGGCCTGATTTCTAAATAAGGAACTGTTCAATGCTAGGACTTGGGCTCAATGTTTGGCAAAATGTTTCCTAGTCCAGGAAGCAAGTTAGACAGTTCAGGAAATACAGGGGAAGAAGGGAGAGAAACAACAAATTAAAAGCATAAGGCTAGGTTTATGATCATTCGGTTCTTCTCAGGTAACTGGTTTCATAAACACTCGCTGGAGTTCCTGTAAAATCACCGTGCTCCTCAACCTCCCTCGTTTATAGGAAACGTATCCTCATGGCTTCTAGAAACCTACATTCTTCAATATAAGCAGGGAGCATTTCTTTTAAGAAGAGGTATTTCCGGTCTTGCTTATGACTGGACTTTGCTCCCTTCATTATTTGCTCTTCAGATGGAACCTTCTTTACAGTTCTCCCTAGCATGTTCAAAAGTTACACTAAGTACGTTCAAAACAAATTCCTGTTGGATTTTTATACCTTCCAATAAACCAAGAGCTTTAAATGTTAAAATTTCACTACAGAAAATGTAAATTCTATGATATGGATTAAAACCAAACAGCTATAAACTGTTTAAATTCAATGGATGTTTTGGAAACCACTTGGAGTGAAATTACTAAGGCGAAAGAGGGACTGGAGACAGAACACAGGCTTTCTCTGTGGCTCACAGAATCTACCTTTCTGTTTCTCTGTAGCTGCGCTATTGTACCTCACCTTGGATCACAGAAGAGCCACGTGGCGACATCCCACAGAGGGAAAGGGCAGAGTCCCTCTCTGCTTCTGTAGAAAGCCTAGACAGCACATGGGAATGGTGGGGCTCATTCTCGCTCTGCCCCTGGGGACAACTGGTCAGTGCATATGCTTAGTACCTGGCAGAAGCCATCGGCTCAAATAAGATCCTAGCCATGTAAACTCCTAAGCTCTCACCCATCTCTCCCTGAAGTCTCTAAACCAAATAAAAAGCAGGGGGAAAAGTCTTCTGATAAATATCAGGTTAATTCTTTTGATAAAAACTTGCAGTAGTTAATGGATACAAACAGTCTTTACCTTCGCTTTCTGAGATAGTATGATCTAGCAAAAGCTAGATCAAAAAGCAGAACAGATTCCCTTAAGAACCTTTTAAAGTCCTACTGCTTGAAAAATCGCTATGGCTTTCAGTTTGCTGAGAGAAAAATTTATCTTGCTGCCAGTTTAAGAAGCTACAATTCAAACTCTTCTTAGAGAAAAATAAAAAGAGAAAGAGGACATTGCTAGGATTGCTTTGAAAAGCTGAGCAATTACTTCAAAGGAAAGGGGGTCTTTGTCCCCAGAGCAGGTTTATGACTACTGATGCAAATCCTAACCAAAGGCTGAAAAGGATACTCAGTGCATCTTTATGGATGGCCTTAGAGAAAGATGAACAAGTCAGATGAGATTAAACAGTCGAATGCTGCCAAACACACAGGATGCAGCAGTTTTTACAGACGTGCTTTTCTCAGTACAGAATGCTAAATATCAGTATTAATTTCTCGATGCTATTTAACAACCCATCTTGCTATAAACAGCACAAGAACTCTTAACATTTATCCTAGACCTACGTTTCAAAACATTAGCAGAACTATTTTAACACCACTGGCACAGTAGCACACGTTTTGTTAAAGTGGGTTTCTTTGGTGCTGGTGTAACACTAACCGTGTTTCTCCACCTCACAGACTCTGAACCACTTAAAATTTTATACCTGAAAGAAGAGAAGGGAAAACAGTAATTTCTCTAGTATCCTGCTCATAAATATCCAGAGGGGAAAATATTTCTTAAGGCCTATCTACATTGAGGCAAAACAGACATTTAGAATCCAGGTAAAAACAGACTCGACATATATTTCGGGTAAACTTTTAATTACTTAAAAAAATATTGGATAAAGTCCTTGCTATTTTTGGCATCATCTCTTCAGTCTTATGAAAATTAAATCATTTTGGAACACACTGTGAAGTTCTCATTAGTGATTTAAAAATGTTATTAGCAGAGTAACTCCCCTGAATTCACCATTTCTTTAATAGCATCAATTATGAAATGGAATGGGTTCAACATTTTCCCATTCTAAGTTTTATTTTTATAAAAATAGAATATTTCTTCCAATTAATTCTTAGTTTAGATGATTCCTAGACCATAAAATAACATACCTTACTTGTTTACTCATTTCCTCCTTCATTTACTTAATAATATACATTGCATATGTATCGTGTGATATATGATGGAAACACAGGAAGGAATAAGAATAAAATATGGTCTTTTATTGAAAATAACTTGATGTTAAATGGTCATTGGTGGCTGGGGGGTGTCACTCAAGAGTAGAGCACTTGCCTGGCATATCTGAGGGCCTGTGTTCCATCCCCAGCAATGCAAAAAGAAAAAAATCTAAAGGTCATTGGATCAGGTTTTGTTGATCTTACTATAGACCTGCAAGTTATAATTATAAACTCCCAACTATAAAGGTCAAAAACACCATACTGATGTCAAACTACTTTTTATAACTTCTTTGTGCAAAATCAATATTTGACATTACTTAATAAAATCCTTAAACAAAAACAACAGAAATATTGTCTTCATTAGCAAAATCTAGTATTGTCTGACCTTTTAGAAAGGTAAAACAAAATATGAAACCTGGTTCTGCTAAACAAATTTTCAATAGAGAACTCATTTTGAAGTCAAATACATGAATTAAAAACTAATCATGAAGTTCTTAACTGTTTATAGATAAAAACAACAAAAAGTCAACATATTATACAACATATGCCGGACACTTCCTTAAGAGGGATACTACTTCTTTTCATGTGCCTTTTGTTCCAATGCAATTAAAGTTTATTACTACAAAATGCTCATGTGAAAACTGAACACTAAGCTTTCTCATGTGGCTCACCATAATGGTAAATCAAGAAAGGAAATGGCTTTGCAGCATGGGAAATGGGGCTAGCTGTTAAATGTTTCTTAAAACCTTTCCCATAACATCTTAGTTTTTCAATGGCAGTTATACTACATTTAATTATGCAAACAAACTATTTGAAATTGTTCTATTCAGTCCATCTCCACCAATCCTTTCCCCTCTCCTTCTCTCCCCTTCCATCCATTCGTCATGGTCATTTTGGTGAAAATATGTTGAGTGATTAAATTTGCAGACTACGACAATATGCCATAGCTGCAATTAGGGTGTGAAAGCCATTAGAAAAATTTGGTAGCCTTCTTTTGTAAACAAGGTTAGAATTATTAACATAAGACAAGTTAATGTTGTATAAAAATCACCTTTAAGTTCCTGGTTCATAACATTTTTCCTCCACTGTCTATGATACATACAAAAGTTTATGACAATGGGATTGCGCTCTAAAAGTACATTTAAAAACTAGTTTGTACCAGGTGCAACTGTAATCCCAGTTACTTGGGAGGCTGAGGCAGGACATTGCAAGTTTGAGGACAGCCTGGGCCACTTAGCAAGACACCTTCTCAAAATAAAAAATAAAGAGAGATAGCTTGAAGATATAGTTTGGTGGAAGAGCGCCCCTGGGTTCAATCCCCAGTACCAGAAAGGGAAAAAAAAAGAAGTGAGTTTGTATGAGCACGTGCTAGGATTGCATGGGTGCTAATAGTTTTTAAAATACAAAATCATAGGGGCTGGGGATGTAGCTCAGTTCTAGAGTGCATGCTTAGCATGAGCAAGGCCTTGGGTTCATTACCCAGTACCCAAAAAACAAAAAAGGGAAAAACACCCACATTCTATCATGACATATGCTATTATAAGAACTCAGTACATCAAAACTATCTTTTTTATGTCCTTTGAAAATATTGAGTACTTTAGTAGTATGACTGTACCAAATTCTCCACTGCTTGTAATCGAATTAAATCCAGTAAAAGCTGCAGTATATTATAGTGATTAAGGGCCTCTGGGGCTCTGCTCAGTGTGAGAGCCCATGCTCAGCATGCCCGAGGCCCTGGGTTCCATCCCCAGCACCAAAAACAACACAAAACCCAATAAAATTGTGGGCGTATCCCTCTGGTCTAGAGTGCCTGAGTTTGAATCCAGACTCTGGCACCTGCAGGTGACTCCCTTGGGCAAGTTCCCATGGTTCGAGTAAGAAGATCTAGGTGCTTTTAGGTCCAGGGTGGAAGGGAACAGTACTTATGATCTCTCTGCGGCTGTCTATAAAACAAGGGATACTAGCAGTAGTTACCACACTGCTAGGAGAATTTACATTAACACAGAAAGTGCTCAACAGCAGCAGCAGCGACAGCAGCAGAATGGTGCTTTTTTTCATGCTATTACAATAACTCTTTTTAGTAAAAATGTAACTTCTGACCCATGCTGCATAATGACAATTAAAAATGATTTCCATACCTAAATTTCAAGAAATTATACTTTGATTTCTCCCATTCTTCTTTATCTTAGACTTTCTAATCTTCTCTGACAATTCATATAAATTCTGACACAGCTACTAACGTCAAGTAGCCTAGAGGCTGAGAGGAGGAAGTGAAGGTATATTATACAATCAGGTTCATTTCCCCATATTAAAATATCTCTGTTGTCTCTTATTACCAAACTAAGACATGCTCATTATAAAACTATCAGATAATTTAGTAAATTATGAAGAAAAATTAAAAATTGCTTCCATATTCCATTATCTATAAACAAACACTGCTAACATTTGTACCATTCCAGATTTTTATGTGCAAAAATATACATAGAATTGTATGCACATGTAGAATATCATCTTATACATGTAGTTGGATGATATTTTATACTTAGAAATACAGAGAACAATCAGTATTATGGAAGTATAATATCTTTGTTAATGGCTGTATAGGACTTCATTATGTGGACATATCACACTCTACCTAACTAATGTACTTCTTTTTTCCTCTTTCTTAAATTTTTTCATTTGGTGATTCCCCATAGCAAGGCTTGGTCTGGTTCTAACTCATCTATAGTTCCCAGAGCTGCATGTGGGTGTCTAGTAACAAAAAATATTGTCAAATTATACCTCCAAAAAAGGTACAGACAGATGGAAAATTAAGATGGAATCCTCTTCAGATTTGTTATGCAATATTGAGTAAAATTTTTGTAAATATAAATTAAAATAAAAATTCTAAAATCTATTTAACCACTCAAATCACTTAAAATTATTATTATTATTGTTATTATTATTATTATTATTTTGGAACCAGGGATTGAACTCAGGGACACTCGGCCACTGAGCCACATCCCCAGCCCTATTTTGTATTTTATTTAGAGACAGGGTCTCACTGAGTTGCTTAGGGCCTCACTAAGTTGCTGAGGCTGGCTTTGAACTCCTGATCCTCCTGACTCAGCCTCCCAAGTTGCTTGGATTACAGGCGTGCGCCACTGCGCCCGGCCTTAAAATTATTTGTAATGTGTTAACATTTTTAAGTTTCCTTTGTTAAAAATGCATAAGTAAGGTGCTCTGAAAAATATCAGAGGGATTTCACATTTTTAGCTATTAAAAACATGTTGACATTTTTTACTCTAAGGAAATAAAGCAATCACTCAGTTAAGGAAAGTTACAGGCTACAAGAATAAAAGCTAAAAATCTCGACAGTCACAAAAGGAGAAAGGATTCTAAGGAACTTTTTGCCTGTCTAAAAGCACATCAAATCTAAAATCTGAAATCTGACCAAATCCACATGAATGCAAGAAAAATTACTTTAAAAAAATTAGCAGGTAAATGACACACAATGACTTATGAGGTAACAGTAGTGCCAAAACCCAATGAAATGGGGCTATCATTGTGGCTCAGTGGTAGAGTGCTTGCCTAGCACGTACAAGGCTCAGGGCTCGATCCTCAGCACCACATAAAAATAAATAAAATAAAGGTACTGTGTCCATCTACAACTAAAAATATTTTTTAAAAATGAAATGAATTCCTAAAAATTTGTTAAAACTTTTAAACTTCTGCAAGCCATGTAATGGGAACAGCATGTGAAAACTGAGGTAATTAGAATAAAATAGGATAATTGTGACTTTGTGAAAGAAATCATTAGAGACACATATAATTCCATGTAAAAATGGCTCTCTTTCCATACATTCTCTGCAATATTTAAAGTATAACATGAGACATTTATACCCAAAGCTGCCACACCCTTTCTCTAGTGAAATGAACTTTTCAGAAGGCAGGAAAGTCAGTCCAGTATGTTGTTCAGAGGTCTTAACTAAATGTGTCCCTAGAAGTGCTATAAGAATGTCACACTTGTGCATTCAGTCACAGGCCCACATACACATGCAGAGCCATGCCATGCTCTAAAACAGAAGAACCCTACTTTTGGATTTAAAAATGGGGAGAGACACAAAACTCATAGTTTTGTGGTATCTTCAGCTTCTCAACTAAATCAAAGAAGACACAACATTTTGAGAGTCTACATGGAGAAACTTAGTTGGCTAGAGGGAATGTGTACCTTCTTAGATTAATTCCAGAAATTGTTTGAAATTAAAATTCCTATCTGAGCATGAAGTATCGGACAACCTTCTTTGGTATGGCTCTATTAAAGTCTACATATGAAGATACTCAGTTTCAATTTGAGGGCATAAATCATCAGTTCTTCTGTTCTCATATTTAAATGACTGTAGCCTATGGGCTGAATGGTATAGTCATTTTTCTCTGCAACCAAACAAGGTAAATAAATGTGATATATTGGCACATCACCCCACCACTCTGCATATGGTGCACATTAAGGTTGTATTCATTTGCCATATGAATATAATTCCTTTTACCACATCTACTATTAGTTACAAGCAGTAAATACAGAGTTGTTTTGCTGGAACTTGAAGGTCTGCATTACATCATGGAGCACTAAACATCCTAGACCTTCTGGAGAATTTCATAGACATAGTTTTAATGTTGCCTGAACTTGAATACTGCCGACATACTGCTTCAAAACCCTACTTGAATCCTTCAAGGAGAAAAGAAAAACACGGGGTAGTCTTGGTATAATGGTATACACTGAAAGCAGGGACACTTGGGATGAGGTACATCCTTGAACTAATGCCCTTGACAAAGAATCAGATCAAGAGTCATATCCCAGGGATAAAATGGCTACTCGCTTCAAGCATTGCTTTCATATTCAAAATCTAGCGAACATAAGGAATCTAAATTTAAAATATCTTCTAAACAGTTTTCCCAAACGTAGCTTACAGAAGACCTGTGCTCAGTAAGATGAGTTTATCTCATAAAAAAAACTGCAGCACTTATTTTATTAGGCATATACTCTGCTTTTTTCCTTAAAATATTTATTGTAAAGTTCCAAATCCAGGTTAGGGTAGGGGTGAACTACAGAATACAGTGGAGGGTTGGGACTGTGGCTCGGTGGCAGAGCGCTTGCCTGGCATGTGTGAGGCCCTGGGTTTGATCCTTAGCACCACATAAAAATAAACAAATAAGGTAAAGGCATTCTGTCTGTCCACTAACAACTACAAATTTTTTTTAAAAAGTGGATTCTCTTTGAAAACTAATATATTTCAACACAAATGTAAACATCTTGGCATTTGTGACCCATAAATAATACACCACAGGCAATTAAAAACAAAATACACCTGTGTTACCAAGTACTGATTTTCCTATTTCCCCATGGTAAGTCCCCAAACGCATCCAGCAGATGGTGCTCTAGGCCACCTACTTACAAGAGGAATACTGTTTGTACTGCATCCACCTATATTTTGGCAAGACAAAGAATAAGGATTTATCAGTGGCTTCAGTAAAACATATTAGGCTTTACGATAAAAGACATAATTCCAAAATATGTGTACAAAATATACATATGCATAAGCACACGTGCACAGAGGCAAACAGTGAATAATTCACACCTGGACATCTTACAATACTACTTTTCTTACAGACTTGATGAGTAG
This sequence comes from Glaucomys volans, assembly GCA_020662805.1. NCBI lineage: Eukaryota > Metazoa > Chordata > Mammalia > Rodentia > Sciuridae > Glaucomys > Glaucomys volans. The sequence goes on from JAJEJO010003897.1 coordinate 403,108, forward strand.
TCTATGTGTGTATCAGTGGTATTTATAGTCACATGGCAAGATCATTCCAAATTCATTAAAAAAAAATTTAGAATGCCTTAAAGTTAGAATTCATTTTTAATTATTGCAGGAATGTCTCATTAGGGTGATACTAGTAAAATTAACAACAGTAGGATTTACGGTAATGACTTAAGTGATTGATGAGAGTATAACAAAATGAAGTTTTAGACAGAGAAAAAGCAGGGCAGTTATGGCATACAGTACTTTAAAAAACAGCTCTGTGGTCTGTTAGTGCTAGCCTTATGGTTAATAAAACCTTCTTTCTAATTAACGGTGCTGAAATATTCTTAAAGAACAGAATCTTGTTGTTATGAAAAAAACTTGAATAGTTTTTTTTTTTTTCAGTAGACGCCATTCCCATAAAGGAGAAAGCTGACATAGATTAGCATGTCTGATTGCAAAGAGGAAAAAAAAAATGCCACCTTTCAATCAAATCAAAACCAGAATGCAAGAATGGAAAACTACTTTACTGAAACACTACACACACAAATCTACGCGACACCCTCACAGTCAGCAACCATTCGTTCCTAAAGTTAATCAACTGTGGCTTTAAAAGAATTACTCCAAGACCTGAAAGTGCCAAATAAGCATTTAATTTTTTAAATCCAAGCTTATGATTTATTAATATAATATAAAAATAGTCAATAAATACTATTTAAATATCAATTGAATGCATGAGGACATATATTCTCCAGCATTTGGAAATGTGCAGTATGAACAATTTTATTCTGAAAGAAAAATGTCTGAGAAAAAGTCCTCTGTTGGACAATTCAGTTCTAGAACAGAGAGAGCCAGTCCTAGGGCAAGGAGAAGTGATGGATATCCTTACAGAAAATATCTGTCATTGAAATATTCTTGGTTAATTTTATTTAAAAATCCACAACTAAGTGAATCTTATTTTTAAGTTTTCTTGTCATTGAGAAAATTGCATTCCACAGCAGATAACCACCACAAGACAACAGAGTGAAAAATGAAAAGCTATCTGGTATACAGGGCAGCGAACCTTTTGCTAAGTGCTCAAGGCAGGTTTCAGAAAACATCTGAATCTTTTTTAAAAAACCCCAAATTATACCATGTGTAGGCTTTATCAAGCTTGAATTAGTCTGATTTTGTCCACATAATATGCATATTAATGTTGGATAACGTATTTTTAAAAATAGTTACATAGCTGTCAACTTTGCATAGAGCCCCATTATCAAATTTCAAGAAAAATGGTATACCTAAGGCTCATGACCCTAGCAAGTTAAATTTCCACTTGTTCTTAGGGTTTTTAAATTCAAAAACTAAATAAGACCTGGATGAGACCTACAAAATGCAGTAAAAGCAATGTCTTAATTTTTTCCGTTTAATAATTTCCCCCCATAACAAAGAAAAAAGTCTAAAATACAAAATTTAAGATTGAGGCATTATGTGCATTTATAGGCCATATTGCAATTAGATGTATATAAAAGCTTGACCACTTCTTGAAGGTCATTTCTACTGCACCTAAGAGACATGCTACAGGAATGAGCAGAACCTACAACTCCCCTCTGAAAAGCTCTGGCTGCATCGTGGAGCCATCAGTGAGCCAGAGGCTTATAAAATCCAAACCAGCTTGTGTGAATGTTTCAGTTTATACATAGTAAAAATGTCTTTGTTTTTGTCATTTTTCTTTCATAAAGCTTATAATGGTCTTTTCATTTTTCTATTTTAATGTGTGCAAATTCTCATAATATGAAAAAGTGCCTATTTGTCTTTCTCCCACATTCATCCTTCAAAGCTAAAGGAAAATTAAATTGGGACATCAGATTTTATAAAAGGGCCAGAAAGGACAAGGTTCACTTTCAGAAAGGTAATTTAATTTAGTGAAGATACATTAAAATTTTCTAAAATTTGTATCAGACGTGTTGTTTTGTTATTCTTTTATTTTTTCCTCTTCATTACCAGCATTACTAGGAGTTAATGTCCACCACACTACAGACAATGAGAGTATAGAAGAAGTGCTTTATGAAAAATATAACATTATAATATGTATTCTAATGCCAACAAAATGGTGTTTGTGTGGTGATTTATTTGATGGGCATCCTGTGCTTCTGATAACACCTTAGGCCAGTTACTGCTGTTGCTTTCATTTTACAGACAAGAGAAAAAGACAACAGCAAAGCTGGGAACTTAGATTTTAGATTTTACTACAAACCCCAGATAAGGTCACTCCTACTTGATTCATTTTTTTAAAGAACATGCATATAAAAACCATCTCTAGAGCAACTTACAACATACTTAAATATATAAAGATACATTTAAATAAATACCCCACCAAGCCCCCATATAAAAACAGAAGAGTTTCTACCTTCTGGAAAAGCCGAAGATTTCTCATTTTAAAATCTATTAAATCCTGCACCAAACAAACTATAGGTAAATTTCTGAAATGCAACAGCAGTTACATATGAGCATAGCTAGTAAGTCTTCACCTCTCAGAACACATATTAGTAATGACTATGCACAGAATACGGAACATGTTAAGTAAATGAGTTAAACAGAAACAATGAAGACTCAGATTTCTCTTTTTGTGGATGTGTGTGTTTAGTTCCTAAATGTTGTAAGATAAATAATAAAATGGTAGATTGATTATCTATGTCAAATCTAGGTTCCCAGAAATAATTTAGTAAAGCTTATAAATGGAAAAAAGAAATCGAAAGTAGTCACTCAACCTAGAGGCCAGAAGGAAGAAGAACCAGAACATCAGTGTCCATATGACAAGAGTGTGAAGTGCGTTCCTACAGAATATGAAGAACAAAATCCCTGAAACGTGCACCTTTAAAAATTGATATTATAACTATGTATATAAAATGGAGATGTCTGTATAAATACATAAAATGCACACGAACCTACTCCACCACCACATACACACTACAATTTGATCTGATCACAAAGACTGTGTTATCCACAGTACCAAAACCATTACGTAAATTTTTCATATTCTATTCATGTATAGCATTATCTCTATTTTGATTAAAATAGGAAGTACATGTTAGAAGTTAACTGAATAAAATCTGTGTTTACCTAGCAGTCCAAATGCTATAATGTACATAATAAGAAGCAACTTTGAAAAATACTTTGCATATATTCCTTCTAAACTCATACTAGCCTTTGACTAAATTTATTCAACAGAGGTTTTGCTTTCATGTAAATATTATCCATTTAAGCACAGCTCTGAGAAGTCAATCCAAAATGTGATGGGCTCAAATATATGCACACTATTTCATAATTTGAGGCTGAGTGACAGAAGTAAATGCCACAGTATTCAGGTAATAAGAGACAACATGATCCAAGCTTAGCCAAAAACATTGTGACTTACTTTAAATTAAGAAACTGTAAATATTTAAGAGCAGTTAAAATGCTCTACCTTATGAAGTAAAAATCTAAAGCTATTCTTGCAGGAATTCTTCACTATTGTCATAATCATTTTAATTAAATTCTCATTTTTCAGGTGGTCCCTTTAATTGTTTTTTCCTACTTCTTAATGTGCTTTCTGAAGCCATTTCTTTTCTGCAGCTGTGTGCGATTGGTTTTAATGGTTGCTGCTTCCTTTTTTGCCTTCTGTGAATTACAATTTTAAATGGTTACACATTTTTTGTTTTACTGCCTTCAGCACAGTTTCATAAAGATGTTTAAGGCTGTTGGTGAACATTTTCATTTCCCATCTGAAAAATCAAGAGCCAATTTGAATATTCCATATTGGCCTTTTATGACCTATTTTATCTTTTAATATGTAAATGAAAGCATAATTTTATAAAGACTGGTCGATTTCCATGAAATTATAATTTTTATTTTGCTCTTTTAAAATATGAATTCAATAAACAAGATAATATGTGATTGTTCTTTTATGTTGTATCTTATTGTTCATGAATAAAACACCTCTATTTTATTTGGTGACAGCCATTTCCAATGAAGAGCTAGCATTTTTAGATTGTAAGAATAACTTACAACAGAAAAATAAGATTTCATGCATATATTTTAATTATCAATGGCCACATAATGTTTTAATGACCAGGCCATTTCTTAAATCATAACTAAGAAATTAAAAATACTCGATTGTTCAGTTTCACTCTCACCATAAAAGGTAACTTATACTACAACATGTTATTCTACATCACATGTAAAAGTTTCCTTAAAATGTAAGTTGTACTTACCGCCTGGGTTATCCCCAATTCCACTGCTTTTTCCATTCCAGTACCACAGCAGAAGTGTCGCATCACGTGACCCTGAGAGAATGTAGCAATTTCCCCCAATATATGACTCAGAACGAGTGAGGCAAGTGACGACATCCCAGTGGCCAAATACCACTTGCATCAATTTTCCTGAAACAGAAAACAATTTTCTTTATGATTGCTATTAAAAAATAAAACAAATTTCTAGTGAGCAGATAACTTGTGAGACAGTGATGCCATTTTAACTCAGATTCTGATAATTCAGATTTTATAACAATTTGACTGGTTCAACCTTGAAATTTTTCCTTAATATAAACAATAACAAAAAACCAATTGAACAGTGATAATACTTTTGAAAGGCATATATTAAAACTAAAACTATGTTAACAAATGATTCTTTTAAATAGCTACTATAAGTAACAAATGGATGTTTGCTGATTAAAGCAGGCTTAGGAGCACCCTTACTGGAACCATTTTTAACATTTTCTTGAGTAATCCTACATGATTCAAAATAAAACAAAATTTGGTTTGCTTTCTGTAAAAGTACTCTGGAATTCAAATTTCACTAATATAAACCAGTCTCTGAATTAGTGAAGATTTAATGTATTTCTTTTTCTTTTAAGTCACTTTGGAGAGAGCTTCTGCTTTTTCAAACCGGGATTACATGGACTAACTTTTGATGAGAAGACTAATTTACTGTGATTGCAATTTGAGCCAAGTCATTTTTTCTTTGTTTTAGTTGTTTGAATGATGAAAATTCCTTTGGGGGTGATGATGAAACCAAGATTAGGCAGTTTAATGGTGATGACTAGGTACAGTGGAGAGGAACCCAGTCAACTCACCATACCCATAGAGTTTCAAACACAGAAGAGGTGTTCAAGCAAAGATGTCAAGAGAAAACACTAAAGCCCTTGCCCTTTCAGAATCTTTGTTCAGCCGGAGATTACGGTTAAAATTCAAAAGAACTCACCTACAGAATTAAGTATCTATCGCAGCTCCTTCACACACCATCCCCAGAGATGGTTCTACTAACATTTCCTTTGAAATGTCTACAGAATCTACAAATGAATGTCAAAGAATGCCTCCCTTACTATTAGGCATAGATTTAAAAAAAAATACATGTCTCAGTACTCAGTAGAGTCATAAAAATATAATTCAAATGTTCAAGAAAAAGACAACTAAACTGAAGAAAATGTGCCTAAAAAGCTTTTGTGTTTTAATTGGAATACATGATAAACTATTCAGAAGTATTGGCATCTAAGTTTATTTAACTTTTCAAGATAATAATAAATGTAACTAAGAAAGTATTTGCACAAAAAAAATTAGTTCTTGATTCTAATAAACCCAAGGTTTAAGCCAGGGGTCATGGTGCACAGCTGTAATCCCAGGAACCAGGAAGCAGAGGCAGGAAGATTTGCAAATTCCAGGCCAGCCTCAGCAACTTAGTGAAATCCTGTCTCAAAATAAAAAGGACTGAGAAGGTAATTCAGTGGTAAAGGACCCTTGGGTTCAATCCCCAGTACCAAAGGAATAAAATAAACCAAAGGTTTATTACAAGTCTGAAAATTTAGAAATAAAATACTGAAAGATACAATATTCACATCAGGTGGAAAGCTGAATACTCATGAGTGGCAGCCTTGCACATGGCGTAGTGCTAGTAACTTTAAAATCAAATCTATTTCAATCTCAAAAGCAAAATAAAGTACATTCTTTTCCTTCTGTGATTAAGTGGAAGCAAAGACTTCAGTCAGGGCAGGTGTTTTAACTGCTAAGTGTTCAAAATGTCCACTTCTGAATTTCTTTAACCTTTTAAATGGTCACCAAAACATTTCACTTACAAAATTTGGTTATATCTATTTTAGAAATTATGGTAAGAAGAATTCAAGACTTTCTAGAATGAAAACACCAAAAGAGCAAATTAAATATGAAAAATATAATAGTTTCTACTTCATTTTTCAAATGAAGAGGTCTAATAGTAAATGGGTACCATTAGATAATAGGAGGCCGTACGTGAGCTAAGAGAAGTCAGGTAGCTGAATGTACTTTTTTATTTTTTTGTTCTGAGAATTGAACCCACGGGCACTTAACCACTAAGCCACATCCTGAGACCTTCATATTTTTTTATTTTGGGACAAAGCCTCCCTAAGTTGCTGAGGCTGGCCTGGAATCTGTAATCCTCCTGCCTCAGCCTCTTGAGCCACTGGCATGCACTAACATACCTGGCATGTACCTCCATACCTGGCTGAATGTACTCTTACTAATAATTAGAAAACTGAAATTTAATTACTGTGTTTTAACCACTGAAGGAAACTAGACACTCCGTATTGTATATGTTGATCACTGAATGTGTAAGTGACTTGCGTTTAGTCTAGCACTCAATGAGAGTATGTAAAATACTGAGGTGATTTAAATAGGTTATTTCCAGATGGGCTAATTTGGGATGTGAAACTCAGCAAGGAGCATGAAGGAAAGAACTAGAACTAACTAGAAACCCGAGGTAGAGAGTGCTGAGAGGGCACCAGGAGGCTCCCAAAGAGAAGCAGTTCACTTGCTAACTTACTTCCCAACTCCTGTGAAGAAGGGTGGAAAGATTTAACAAGGAAATGAGGCTGCCTTAAATACGGTGGCAGAATGTTTTAAGATTCACGAGTTCATTCTCCTTAGTTAAGTCCACAGCTGTTTTTCAGTGCCAGAGTGAGGAAAGTGTATACTCAGTCACTGTGGATTCTTTTTCAACCAAAATTCCCTGCTGTCTTAATTTTTGCCCACATAGTTATCAAAATCATTTTTCACTGGAAAACTGTTTAGGGAGCACGTGCGGAGTGCAAGCATTAGGCTTTCCTGTGAGGATGCAGTGGCAATTGCACGCAGGTTTGCCCAGGGACACCAAACAGACAAACGTGTAATCACGAATAGTGACAAGTATTATACAAGGAAAGACAAGATCTGCGAAAGGAACAAGGTAGAACAAATTTCAGCAGGGTGTCAGGGAAGATCTACATGAATGGGGACATTTACCCAGTACACCGAAAGGGTTTCATATTTTAATAAAGATTAACTTTACTCTCTACAATTTATACTTCAGGCTCGACCCTGGAAAACATCATTTTCTTTAAGTTTACTTTTTCCTGTTCGGGCAGGCTTCCTTGGCGATCTCTGCTGTTGCCATGAGGCTGAGGTTCACTCCTCCTAAATAAATCACAGTATATAAATACCTGCTGCTCTTTTTGGTAAATTATTTTCTGATAATCTCATAAGTGTTCCTCAACCTTTATTTTTTGTTTCCTTTAATACTAGTCCACCTCTCCACACACTAATATCAAATATTACCACAAGCACTAGAATATCCCTTTTTTGACAGAACAAATTTTCTAGTTAATGTTTTATTTGACAGCTGCGCTACAAATAAAAAAATTCCAGCTCAGGACTCTGCACCACTGAATCTAAAATGTGGCCTGAAAATAATTCCAACTGCCGGGGGAAGGTTTTATTGTTGCCTCTGCTGTTCTGGTTGTGCCCCGAAAACATGATTTATGTTTAAAGAATTTCCTGTTACAACCATGTTTCTCCTCCCTCCTCCTCCCCCAAATCTAATAAGAGAAGGAATTTTTTTTTTTTTTTGGCTTGTGTGCTAAAATATAATTGAATTCAACACTTGTGATAGCTTTGCCATTATATATTACTAATCATACAATTTTTCCCATGCTTCTCTGACAAACAGAAAAAATGTTTAATATTCTTTTTTGCTAGTAAAAACCCAAACACATTTGCCCTAACTGAAATTATTTTAAAAACTAACATCCAAATTTGCATACAAGACATTGAGAAAGATACTAGGACTATTATTTGACATATTTTTTCCTATAAGTCTCTGGCAAGTATTAATAAATATTTTTATTCACAAGTTAAGTTATGGAAATGAAGTTTAAAGTAAGGCTACTCCTTGTGAGAATGCTTTACTCACAAATATTTTTTTTAAAAAAGTATATTAGGCTTTTGGGAGAGGAAAACAAATTATATCTAGTTTGTTAAGTCTAACGTAACATGGCAGATGTACCAAGAACTTAGTGCTACAAATTACGTTTTCCAAATTAACCAAAGATTGGTGACACCTGTATGAGACAACGTGGTATAATCACAAAGAATGCTATATTTGAAGTCAGAAGAGCTAGATTCAAGGCCCAGTTCTATCACCATTACCTATATAAATTTCAGCATGTTATGTAACCTCTTTAAACCTCAGTTCAATTATCTGAAAAATAAAGATAAAGACACCTTTCAACCACATAGGATTATTGTGAGGTGGTAACAATATCATGTATATTAAAGAATTTTTCTAAATTCTAAAAATGGGAATATAGGAATTAGGTTGATTATTAGTATTATGAGAGTGAAACTACCTTTGGTTTATAATATTAATATTCAATGTCTTTAAAAATAGAGAACATCAACAAATTAAAAAGAACTCAAATGTCAAAATCACTTATATGAAATTTTGGAAAAGGCAATAAGGAGATAAGGAACAGGGCAGTGTCTGCCAGGAGGCAGAGGGTGTGGGAAGAAGCTGGGCAGCACAAAGGGATTCTGGAGAGCAATGGAGTTGCTGTATTTTGATTGTAAGATGGTTATTTAACTGTATGCATTGTCAAAACTAATAAGTATAAACCAAAAGGAACAAATTTTAATGTCTAAATTTAAAAATAACTCTTTCTACTGTGTGAATAAACAATTTGTAATCTAGAAGAATATTTAAGAAAATCTAGTGAGAAAATGTAGTAGGTTTAACCTGAAAGTTAATTTGTGCAAAAGAGAGAGCACAATTTGAGGTCAAGTCATGCTAAGTCTGTCAATACCTATAGAGTAAAAAGGCAAAAATTTGAATTTGATTTCAAAGCAAAGGAAATTCATAATAATAAAAAATACATTTAAGGAAAACTTACCAGTCAGTCCCCATTGTTTTTTCAGAGAAAGTTAAATTTCAGGTTCAATAGTGATCTACCTCATAGACTAAAGCATCTGCTGAATGATCACACTTTTTCTGAATCCCCCAGAATAAAGATATAAACTATAAAATAAACTAGATCATCAATTCCAGAAGCAAAAAGTAAACAGAATCATGCCTAAAAAGCACTTCTAGAGTTACCTCAGTGAAAGGTTCATGATCAACTATTGTTTCCCTACTCTCTCTCTTAGCTTTTTACATTATTAAAAACAAAACAAAAACAAAAAAACCTAAGATAAACTCCTTGAATAACCAACTCTTAATTGTACAACATACCATACTTGGTAAGACAGGACCATAACTCATCATAAACTCATCTACTTTATAGATTACTAAATAGACTGAAAGGTTATTTACCTTAAAGCATTTATTTTATTTCTGAGGGCTTTATTCTATTTTTTGATTTGTTCTAATTAGGTATACATGGCAGTAGAATGCATTTTGACATATTGTACACAAATGTACCTTAAAGCATTTAATTAACTAGAAATCTCAAATATTTCCATTCTAACACTATTTAACTAAGACATATGTAGATCCTTGTTTTAGTTGAATATCTATTTCCAGGGGTTCAGGGCATAGCTCCGCAGTTGAGTACTTTCTTAGCGTGTATGAGGCCCTAGGTTCCATTACCAGCAACTAAACTAATCAACAAACAAACCAAAAAATCACTTCCATAACATATATTGATTAGTTCTAATGAACTGATATCTAATTTTAATTATTTAAAATATTCAACTACATATTTACTATGAGTTTATTTTATCCTGTTTCTAAATTCCATGCAATGTCTCAATGCTTTTCCTATATGCAAACATTTATAAACATTTCCTGGATTGTATCTCCTGTAATAACACAGAGGAGAGCTTGTTTGTCCCTTAGGGAGATACACGCAAATGCATATACAGACTCAAACTTTTATCTTTTATATTTTAACAAGAGCTCCTGTCACACATAAAATCAATAGTCAGCTACTTTTCTTCCTGATGGTGTAGCTTCTGGCAACACTCTATGCAGACCTGGGGAAGGCAAGATACCTACTCCCAAGAGAGATATTTAATGAGTCTTTCCAGCAAGGAAAAGTGAGAAGATAACACTACGTCATAAGATCATGTATACACAAATGTGTATGGTATTTGCATATGGGGCTATGCCTGGAATCGCTTATTCTGTAAGCATGTGCTTGGGAGACAAACCCATTATAAAAATTGCCACTTAAAAAACAAGCTGAAGCTAACCTAATAGTGGACAATGTAGCAGATTCTTATTATTTTTTTCTTTTCTTTTTTGGTAATGGGGATTTAACCCAGGGATGCTTTACCACTGAGCCATGTCCCCAGCCTTTAAATTGCTGAGAGCACCGCTAAGTTGTTGAGGTTGGCTTTGAAACTGGGATCCTCCTGCCTCAGCCTCCCGAGGCACTGGGATTACAGGATTTGCCACTGTGCCCAGCAGCAGATTATTTCTTGCAAGGAAAAAAACAAGTGGCCTCTCATTCTTATTTTACAAATTTCAGAATTCTATAGTTTTTGGAAGGAAGAAGAAAAGGAAAGCATTCTGTGTCTCTCAATGCCAAAAAAGTTATAAACTTTAGTTCACTAATGGAAGAAAATAAAAATTACCTGTGTCTGTAGAGTAGACTCGGAAACTCTTATCCCAGAAGCCACAAACAAGAATATAGCGGTTGTCTGAAGTGATGACAAAGCACTGGGAGTGGACTTGAATACTTTGGTCTAAAAGGTCGGTGATCTGCCTCCTGTGCATTCCTGTATTGCTGGCTGTGAGAAAAGAGGAAGGAAGAAAAAACCCTACTAAGCACACATGGGCAAAGAATTCCTACATTTTGTCATACTGGGAGTTGGGGGTGAGGAGGAAAGGAAACAAGTTCCAAAATAACAATACTTTATCTTTAACTTTAAATTAATGATATTTGAAAAACCCAATAGGAAAACACAATTGCTAGAAAAATATGGGTGGTTAAGTTCAACATCTTGGTAAAAAATTTTTGCTCAGAGGAAAGAAATAATAACATACAATTTTAAAATAGTGTACAATTCACAGTACATGCTTTCTAGCTCTTGGGCAGGACCAAAGTAGATTACAACCTCCAGACTGCATCACAGTTAGGTTTGTGTTTCTGACAATCTCATTACATCTATTGTCATGAGAATGGATTCATGTTGTGACAATCTATTACCTTTAACATTTTGTCACAGGGAAGAGATATTAGGATTTAAATGTCATATACTTGAAATATTGTAGCATCTTGTACTACTTTGGCTTTAACGGGTCTTTAATTTGACTAGATGGGAACTCCCATTTCCCCTGTTTACAGCTGTGCTTGCATGTGAGGAAAGGCTAAAATGACTATTTATTAAAGATTCTTGTAATTGAAAAAGCCAAAGCACAGCACACTGCCACTTTCTTACACCTTATTGAAGCAATAAAACAAGACACTCTGGCAGTGTGTTCCAAGTGCTTCAGAGCACCTGAAATGCGGTTTGTCACAAGGCATGAGGGCAGACAGAATGACACCAAGCACACAGGAAAAGTAATAATCTTCTTGGAGGATACTATCAAGTTTGCCATCATCAGAGAAGGAACTTCCACTGAGATGCCTTTTTGGCATAACAGTCCAACCAAACAGACAACTTTGCTTCTAGTGATCTAATTTAGTTTTGACTTTCCAATGCAAATAATGATTCTTGCACTTTGAAAGAAACTCGATCATACCCAAAATCAGAACAGGCAAAACTAATTTATGCATCTAATGATTAAGCTTTTTTTATCACAATTTTCAATTTTTGAAGAAAAAAGTTATATATTATTAATCAATATTAAAATAGAAAGGTATTTATATTCATTGTATGTAATAACTAAGTTTATCTGGATGGCTTAATAGAAGGCTTGGAAACAGGGAAAAAAGTGTTCTAAAAACCCTCCAGTGCTGTGCTGGGAACCATAGAGGACACAAAGGACAGAACTGCCCTGCCCTGATGGTGTACACCCCGTGGTGCGCATGTACATGTAAGTCCTGCAGAACTCCACCAAAGTCTGTTGGCATAGCCTAACCATTTTAGACCAGGAGATAATTGTTTGGTAACATAGGTTTCCTATGCTTTGGGGGAATTAATGGACTAGAAAGTAACAGCAGTAGAAAATGGGCAGAATTCTAGCTGGGGATCATTTCCCCACTTTCTTCCACACAAAGGGAAGTTGCTGGGGGATAGAAAGCTTCTATGGATATGATAATGTATTAGAGAGGGCCAGTGTCTGCAGTGAGGGTGTGTGATATATTTTTTTAAATTCCCCAAAACCTAGAAATCAAAAACAATATACGTGGTACTTTCTAAACTGGTTACTGCAAGTATTTCATTCTACATGGGAACTCTGAAAATGCTTATTTTGGGCAGTGTTTATATGGCTTTTGCTTCTATGATATAAACTTCCACTGATCACTTTTGGGTAGTGGCCTCTTGGGAAAACCTCGTGGACATATCTGAGCATATGCATAATTTTGAACTGAGGAACCATAAAGGACCCATGGGCAAAGGATGATGCCCTGTCAGCATTCATATGAACTGTTTCCTAAGCAAGTGCTCACTTACAATTTAACATCACAAAGTCGGCTACCCATTTATCTATCTATCTATCTAGTGTACTTCACAGAGCTTTTACATAATCTTATTGTTTTCAATAGTAAATGTCTTGAGATACAGTAAAGTACTTGAAAATTAAGTGCATTTGTCTAAATAAGCAGTCTTCAAACTCGGGTATGCATACCCATAGGGGTATGAGACTTCCCAGGGGATAAACAGGCACAGATGTTTTTAAGGGAATCAATTTCTACTTCTTCAACTTTCATATTCTCTTGCCTGAAATTGATTTGCCTGAGAACTCTCCTGTGAGTTTTCCTTTCTCATCTCTCTTTTCTCACACCCTTCTAACACTAGATAAAATAATGGCATATTTCCCTTCCATGTAGAGTCTTACTAGGATGCTTTACTCCAGGGTGCAAACATCTCTTGGGAGCCTAATACAGGGATAATTCAAATATTGATACGATATCGAGAAGTGAATGCTTAGTAGTTGAGGTGGTTTTCAATAAAACAAAATAATGGTCTAATCACACTGTCAATTAATAGATCATTCAAAATAAGCTTCTATGATAGATTGTTACAATTAAAGACAACTTATTAGACCCCCAAAATAATTTTAGTAATAGATCACTATAAAAATTTTGCCACATAAAAAGGAGTTCAAAGATGTCTATAGCAGTTAAAACTCGTTCCCTTCTCATCTATTTTCTATGTGAGTAACATTCCTTAGAGCTTTCATATCTTTATTTACTTTTGAGATGAGGTGTCAATATTCAGGCTGGTTTTGGACTCTTGGACTCAACTGATCTTCCTGCCTCAGCTTTCCAAGTGCTGGGCATACAGACTTGCATCACCTTGCCTGGCTACCGCTCCATCTTTAGAAACAAAACAGTAGGAGAGACCTCTTGACAGACAGTAGTGTCCATCATGAATACCTGAGCTAATTGGGGAAAAGTTCCACATATTTCATTAAAAATGTATTTCCAATAAATGGCTGTTTTTTTACATTTAATAAATGCTTTATTATGATGCAAAAATAAGTAATTATTAATACTTGTAATGATCACTTGATGTAGATTAATTTTTTAGAAAGATGAGCCTTATGATCATAGGAAATTTTAGAATTTAAATTTACATACCAATGTTTAATTTGTGATATATTTTTATTGCTGAAAGTATAATAGGGTAATCAATTTTAAAAAGGCAAGATAAAATTATGTGGGAAAAGTAGGATAAAAAAATAAATTCAAGATGGAAGAAGAATTAATTAAAATTTCTAACTATTAAGGGCTTTCATATGCATTTTAAAAAAATATATATTGTTTCTAGGGGCAGTGCTGCACACCTATAATCCCAGCAGCTCAGGAGGCTGAGGCAGTTGGATCACAAGTTCAAACCCAGCCTCAGCAACTGTCTCAAAATAAAAAATAAAAGGGGCTGAGGACGTGGCTCAGTGGTTAAATATCCCTGGGTTCAATCCCTGGTACCCAAAATAATCATACTAAAAATAGAAATTGTTGAGTATCAATTCATTCTGATACTTAGATTCTATTGGATATATTAATTTTTTTTAATATATGCCAGAAACTCTTAAGTATTTCAACTTGTGGTAAAAACTTTTAGATGTCAACCTAACAATTTTTGAGAAGGTACATGGTTTTAAGTAATTATTTTAGGAGCAGAAGAACAGTCTAATGACCAGGGATCTAGAGTCTAGATGGCAAGCAATGGCCTACAGGCTAAATCTGACCCATGCCTGGTTTTGCCTATAGTTTTTTTGGAAAACAACCCTGTTCATTTATTCATGTATTGTCTATGGTGGTTTTGTGCTATAATGTCGGAGTTAAATAGTTGTTCTGAAACCTTATGGTTCACAAGCCTAAAATATTTACTATTTGACCCTTTACCGAAAAAGTTTACCCATGCTTGTTATAAAGGTTACAATTATGGATTTAATTAGACTTTATACTAAAGATATTTATTGGTACATTTTGAAGCAAACAATGAGCCTATAAATCAGAAAAAAGGCTCTCTCTGACTTAGAAAATGGGCTTTATTATTTTCCTCACTTCTAAAGCTATACAAGTAAGCATTTAATTTTTTTAAAAGCACTTAATTTTTTTAAAAATTTATCTATTCAAAGCAAAATGAAATTTAGAAAACAGTAGTATTTATTCTTCATATAGATAATTTACTCTTCATATAGATACTTTTTAGATTTCTGCTTATATTTTAGAAAATGGTAAATGAATTGGTTTTGAGCTTTAGGTTACTTTTGTCCATCCTGATAGTCCACCTGCAAATGGTAGCCATTTAGCTCTCTACTGAGACAAAGGTTTTAAAGACAAAAAAGGATATATAGGGAACACCTTTGATTTGAAAATGATAAATCTATTAATCCATCTGCTTTCTTTAAAAATGGCAAAACTCTACCAAATTTATTTTTGCCAGAGAAATCTGACAAAATTATGAGCCAAAGATCTATGCTGGTAGCCTCAATGGTTGCTTAGAGAGGCACTGGGTTTTTAATTCTAAAAGTTATTGAACAGCATCTTCAAGGCTGAACATTCTTGGTGATGCCACATTTGACATACTCACACATGAGGATGAAAATTCCGACTAACCTACTCAAAAAGCACAGCAGCAATTACACATTCTAAGTCATGTGCTGCAGACGCACAGTTTGTCCCAATGGTTCTTTCTGATCTCCTCCCTGTTTTTTTCTCCCTGAACAAATTTAACCTCCAATGGCAATTTATTGGGCTGATGCAGGACCCTAGGAAAATGAATACAAATATCTTAATGCTACCATTGGCTGGGCAATATATTTCAACTTTGAAACTGCTCTGCAATTGCACATTAATCCCCTCAGACTGAACAGAGGGTCCAGGAAGAAAGGATTGATCTCTTTTAATGATGAAACCCCGGCACTACAGTTTTATTTTTCACAACACAGCGCTGCTAAGAACCCCACTGTTATTATGAAAATTTCCCTAGCAAAGGAGCTCCATCACATTACCGGTGCGCCAATTCATCATAACGTGCCTCGCTCCTGCTCATCAACAAGTCTGAGTGATGAAAAGATCCAATATTATCCTGACAGTACTTCATGCGCATTCTCAATCACACATTATTACAGCATCCATATTAATTTTCAGTGACACGCGTCCTAGGCCTGTTCAAATTAGGCAAACCAACGAGGGGGAGTTGATGAAATACCAGCATAGCCACAGCTCATTGCATTCCAATTTGCATGCAAATGGTTTATCAGGAAAATTCCATTCCCAGCAACCAGCAAGTGAAAAACAACTGTAATCTACACTTCAGGGCCACCATACAGAGCTTAATGAATCGCAAAGAGAGAAGGAAGTGACAGACCTATGAGAGGATCGATTTCCACTGGCAGCTGGTATGGCTGGTCTTGTACAGCACCTTGATGAGCTGAAATTCACAAAAGATTAGAAAAAAAAAGCATTATTTTTCATATACTAAACTACATAAAAATGCATAAGTCAAACCTTATGTAGAATTGTGTCCGACCTCCAAATCTTGTATGCAGTTTTGTGAAATTTAAAGAATAAAAATCCAGGTGCTTTTATGGCTAGCTTATTAAACATTTATTTTAGATTAGTGCTGTTCTGAACATGTGCCATCAGCAGTGGCTCCAGTCCTGGGCCATAAGCTATAGCAGATGCTTGACTGGCAACCTCTGATGCTGCAACAAAACAAAATTAAGTGGTAAAGCGTGCTGAAAACAAAATGTGACAACCATCTGCTGACTGTAGCAAATACTATTTTTTCGTTACTTCTTAAAAAGGCAGTTTTGAATGCTGCAGCACAAAGGATCCACAAAAACGTCAGTTTATGATGGAGAAAGGGAAAGCTCTAAGTCAGGGAACATTTAATGTTTCATCCATCACTTAAAATCAATCAATTGAAAGTTTGAATAAAAATAAAGAAAGCTATCCGCAGATAAATGTTTTAGTTAAATGCATTTGGCTGAAATATTTTATTAAAGATTGGATTGAGGGTTTTTAAAAAAAGTTTTATTAATATTTAATATTTCCATGGTTTCAATTTAAAAATACTCTGAGAAGCAAATGAGTTAGAAAAATCAATCTATACTAAGAATAGTTTGTTCCATTCTCAAAACGACTTTAAAGATTCAGGCACACTTATTTTTTTAACTGAAAAGAGGTTTTGCAAGCCATTTTCCTGGGAAGGTAGGAGGACTCTGGGCAAAGAGGAAGCCACTGGATAGGTGTGCAACCATAGGCACATCCTATGCCCTAAAAGGAAGGGTTTGGAAGAGATCATCTTTACAGCTTCACAGTTTTGATGGTTAAATTCTGGGCCCTTTTCCAAACTCTTTTTCCCCAATGACTCAGGCATTCACCCTGGTTAGTATCTGCCTTTTATAGACTCACAAGAATTTGCATTACCACTTGGTTGATAATAGAGCTCTGCTCAATACCATCAGATTTTAGGAAATCTTCCTGTCTTTGAAGGGATGAAAATAATAATCAGATACATTTCAATGAGTTCATTCGATTATTTTAAAACTTACTGTCTTATTTTCCCCAGTTAATACATGCCAACGTTTCAAGAATGTCTGGAAGGCCATTAATACTGATAAATATCAGTATTATCAATATTGGCATTAAAGTTTATAGTTAAGTGTGTATAAGAAACTACAGAAGCCGGGCGTGGTGGCCCACGCCTGTAATCCAAGCGACTCGGGAGGCTGAGCCAGGAGAATCACGAGTTCAAAGCCAGTCTCAGCAACTTAGCGAGGCCCTAAGCAACTCAGTGAGACCCTGTCTCTAAATAAAAATACAAAATAGGGCTGGGGATGTGGTTCAGTGGCCGAGTGCCCCCGAGTTCAATCCCCGGTTCAAAAAAAAGAAACTACAGAAGCTATAGCCACAATGACTCTCTCTTTTTTACTGAAGGTATTTGTCTTTGCTGATTACTGGCTCAGCTGGTAAAGAAAGCACAGGCTGCCTGATCAAGGAAAAAGCCCCAGAGCCTCTGGTCTACCCAATAGTAATACCAATGTCAACCTGCACTAATACCTTGAGAACTTTTCTCTACTTCTGGGAGATTCCAAGATTATAGGAACATTAAAATCACTGTCAGTGAAAAAGGCTTATGGAAGTTGGATTAAGATCTGACTTCTACATCTGATCACTGTGTGACTTTGGGCAAGTTATACAGCCTCTGTGTTTCAGTTTCCTAATCTGTAAAATAGGTTAGCACAGTTAAATTGGACAATATGAAATTGCCAATACCTGACCATTTTGACCTATAAAAACAGCAATTGGTATGGTTTAACTAATAATAGAACCTACATCCTCAGGTTTTTGGAGGGCTTAAGTACACATAAAATCATTAAAATACTCCTTAGAAACTAGAAAATGCTTTAAAAACATTAGCTGTTGTTATTTTGCTTGGAGGAAGTTCTTCCAAGTCCTCTGAATGAGAAAGATAAAGAATTTTTTTTTTCCCCCTTAAGGTGCTAGGCATCAAACCCAGGGCCTGTGCAAGGTAAATGCTGTATTGTTGAGCTATAGCCCAGGCCAAGATTGTTCCTTTTCTAAATCAGGACACAGACAGTACGCAAAGAACTGACAGGAGCTAGCTGTTTTGTGAATGAACTACGAAAATCACAGATCCTTAGAAAAAACAGAATCTAAAATTTTTAAAAAGTTAGAGTAATATGAATTTGATATTTAATGAAGAGAAAAAGGGAGTCCTAATGTTGGTTTTAAATTAAGGCATCATAGCAAGGGATAGGATGAAATGTCAGATGTGTGCAAACATACCTGAAATGAGGTGCAGATTAACAGAGTAGACGCTTAATATTTTTAGGTGTAGATGTAACCCTGACTAGAGATCTCATTCTAGAAAGGTAGCTGTCTGTGGTGAATTCCCACATTATCATCTTTGTTTTGATCTAGGGAAGAGTTGCTATGTCACACTGCAAAGGCAGCACATATGTAAAGGAGGGGATGAACAGCACTAATAACACAGGCACAGACAATGAGGACTCACCGAGGAGAATTACAGGCAAAGAATCTGCAGAACACTGCAGTCCCCCAGGCTCTTACCCTACAGAAAGGTGATCTGGGGCTGATTCCCAGCCCCAGTCAGAAGCCCCGTAAGTGATACTCCAGCAGAGGAAACCTACCCAAATTCACTTTACATATTTTTCAAAAAATTGTACATGGAGAAGAGAACACCTGATCACCAAGTACTAAGGGAAGCATGCTTTTTAGTCAGGGACTCGGTGTGCTCAAAAGGGGAATGCCATGAGCTTAGTCGTCCATGCTCAAGGGAACAGCCTTACAACCTGGGCATCAGCTGGAGACCTAGAAGCCCCTTGAGCTGCTGAGTCAACCCTTCCAGAGACTGAGGATGGGTGGGGTGATACAGCAGGGCTCTCCAGCAGTTGAGGTCTGTCTCTCCTCACATAGTCTGTAATTCTCTTTACACTGAAATTCCCACGGCTGCCACAAACAGCCATCTAGGATGAGTACTGTTTGTGGGGGCCCTGGTGCTGCGCACATTAAAACATTTGCAAAACTCTTAAGGGCAACTGCACACAGAGCAGGTGAATCCTTGGTGCATTTGACAGCACATACCACCAGTATGTTCTTCTAATGGATAGAAATCAGAGAGCCCAAAAAGTATGTTTCTTAAACAAATCATGTTTTGTGCCCATATACAAGTATGTCACTTGCATATATCTCTGTAAGAGAAGTTCACTTGAAGAAAAAGGAATACAAGGACCCAATTAGAGATGTCAAATGTTGGCTTCAGTTTTGATTGTCTCCACTTTTTCTGAAATCTATTCTCTAATGAATCGTTTTACTTCCAGTGGCCAGGAAAATGGCTATATTTAAACAATTCTGATAGCAACCAGATTCTTTGTGATCAGTGCCTTATTGAACTAGGTCAGTGTACCAGGTTTTGTTTGGAATGTCTTTTGTTCTATTCTAAAATCTCTTCTAATAATTTGAATGATGCCTTTGTTCAAGAATTTATACTTTTGCAGCCAATTTCAGGTATTCTAATTTGTAGTTTTTTATGCATACTTTATCGATTTAATGACAAATTCACAGGCTAGTAAAATATATTATTTTAGAATTTCCTACCTATGACAATGGCTTGGGGAAAAGAGCCTATAATCTGTAGGACTTTAAAAGAGCTTCCTCCTCCTTATTTCTTTTGTTTTTTTAATTACTGGGCAAAAAAACAAAACAAAACAAAACAAAAAACAGTGCTAAATTCAGGTCTCAACACTCCTGCTCTAATGAGAGGCAATAAATCACAAAAGAGGTGATCATAAAATCTTGGTCAGAAAACCTGGGTTCAAACTCTTGTCACTGACTGGCAGACGCGATGGTAAATGAGCTAAGCTCCCTGGGCCCAGCATCTTCACTGAAGCAACAGGGGATGCAGCAGATGAACTCTAACACCTCTTGAAGCCTGCACAGCTTTGATTCTAATGGTTACTTCAGTTGGGCATGGACATGCAGCACTTAATGGAAGAACAGAAGGTACCAACAGGAGGACATGCAGCAAGTGGGTTGTATAATTTAACTATTCTATAACAAATGCTATCAGTCCATGCATAAAAAAGTTTGTCAGATATCAGAAAACTCAAAGTGTTTATCAAATAAATGAATGAGTGGGAAAACGGGGGGGGGGGGAATCTGATATTAAATAAGTACATGCTATTTATAAATAAAATAGTGTCATTATATTAAAATGTTATAATAGAAACAATATTTATCTCCAAGGATAAAGACAAACTATTAAATGCTAAAGTATAGATTATGCCTTAACATTTGTACCACAGGCCTCAGGTGGAAGGGGGTTCTTCAAGTCTTTCAAACTAATCAACATTTTGATTCAGACTCATGCTTGGAAACCAAAAGCTCAGGTGTTAAGAGACATACAAGAGGGTATCATTTTATCTTCCTACAGTGTTTAGCAGGCACTTGGCCTTTTTCTACTCACCAGGAAGGTTGTGCCACTTGTTCACAGCAAAGAGTCTATTAGCAGTGACCGTGATCACAGCAGGAGCAGCCCAGCCAGGCTGGGTGTTGGCTGCCACATGGGTGACAGGGGAGTTAGAGGGGAACTTGAGGACCATGATGACATCCTGCTGGGCTTGGTCTGTGAACATCAATGGACTCTGCAGGAGGAGATACTGTTGAGAGGGCATGACAAGACCCAAATATACAAGAAAGAGAAGACAAAGGAGGACAAGAAAGAGCAGGAAAAGAAGAGGAAGACCATGTTAACACAGGTTGCAAGTAGAACAGAAAGGCTGCAGAAATAGCATTATGATTTGCTTGTTTTTCACATGGCATTATTTGGAATTTTTGGGAACTGAAGTAGAATACATTAACAGAAACACTTCGAAAATCTAAAAATGTTATTAGCTCCCTTTCCCTGACCACTACATGGAAAACTAAAAGAATGATTTGATTTAGATTTTAAATAGGCAAAGTACTGCGGATTACATTAAACCATTTAAGCTGCTATCACATGTCATATAATAAATTCGGGGGATTAAAAAAAAGAAGGGCTGGGGATATAGCTCAGTTGGTAGAGTGCTTGGTTCACAAGCACAAGACCCTGGGTTCAATCCCCAGCACTGGAAAAAAAAAAAAAAAATGATGAGAATAGGTAATAGGCATAAAAACCAAGGTAAACCAAAGACATTCAAAAGAAGAGAAGCAGTCTTCAATTATCTTGAAGATTTTGACAATTAAATAAAGAGATAATTAAAACAAATATATTTATAAACCATAGTTAGGCATATATTATTATGGTTGAGAAATAATTTATGAACGTAATATACCAACTTAATTATAAAGGTGTTTCAAAGCAATGCATAATTAAATGTACTTGTAAAAACAATATATTTATATAGTGTACCAAGTAATAAACACTGCCTATTGTAATGCAAATGCCACTGTTCTCAGTGTAGCTAAGGAAAAAGAGAAATACCTAGATGCCTGTCTTCCTCTCCGTAAAAAAACTAAAGCTCAAGACTTTTTTTGTCCTTTGAAAAGCAGAAAGTAATTGAAAATGTTAAACGAAACACTGCTCTAATAACTGGCAACAAAAATAAATCTTGAAGACCGCTAAGGATTTAGAACATTCCTACAACCCATATGTCATAATCCAAGACATATACAACACAACTCTGATTTATTGACTTTATTTATACTTTGTGGTAGTCTGCTATCACACAGTAATTGCGCTGTACATTTTCAGCGATTCTCTCCTACCACGTCTATTTTCTAATAGCTGATTAGTATCATTCAGAATTGAAACACTTTGATGAAATGCTTCTGGCTGCTTTCCTACTGCCATATTTCAAAACACCAGGTATATGTAAATGTGTGGGCACATATATTTAACACATATTTATTCAGAACTGCTAATAAAAAATTAAATACATTTGCATTTTTATTATCAGTCCTTTTAAAAAAGTTATTAAGAGTACTTAGAAAAACATATTGCACTAAGAATTCCTATTTGCACTCTTTGCATAAAGGTGTAAATAAAGGCAACTAATAAGCTACCCAGACACCCTTCTGAGCAAGTGGCTAAAAGCCAATCAATATTATGAGTTAATCCTCCCTGGATGCTCATTCAATTAAAGGTGTCAGTAATGCCTCATCTGATGTGGCCTCAATTAAATCCAACTATCTGATGGTGTGAAAACACAAGGGGATACAGCAACAGCAGCAAACCCAGACAAATAGGCAGCCTTCGTGTGCCTGCTAATTACTACACCTGGTGTATATTATGGCTCATGCACTTAACGCAGCACGAGGTGGCATTAATTTCTGCTATATTCATATGTGTGTGTGTGGTGGGGTGCACTGACAGCTGATGGGAGAACTCATCTGAATGCTGGTAAAAACAATTAATAAACGTGTGTGCCTTTGATTTTTAAAATCCTTGAAATGGGTATTTTTTGTCATACAAAGAACCATTTATATGGTTCTTAAGGAATTCTGTGAAATCAGGCAAAAATTGAGAAAGAAGGAACAACAATGAACAAAAATCCTATAAGCTAGTTTTAAACAAGTCCTGGGAAAGAGAAATGAAAATAATTTTGGAGTACCAAGCCTATTTTTCAATTACATAGTTTTTAAATAATATTTACTCAAGTCAATTTATAAACTCTGAGAAAATCAGAGTACAACATAATCATAAAGTCTCCCTGAAAGGAAGTTCATACATATTTCTGAGCTTAACAGCTCATATTATAAATATAATTAGGCTCAAATTGAATAATTCCAATGTTTATGCCCTTAAAAACACACACAAAAAAATGCCTAATGTGTAGGAAGAATGTCTTGTTTACATAGTGACTCTAGTGGGCCAACTCGTAGCCACAGGCAAGGACAAGCCACTTTCCACAGCAGGCTGCAGACACAATACCAGAATTGTCTACTGCAGTCTCACAACCAGCTGTCCCTCCAGTCAGTTCCTGCTCGCCCCATCCTGACTAGAGTTCCCTACACACATGCACCCTGCGAGAAGCTCCCTTAGGAGCTCCATCATAACCTGGCTAATAAGCCTGAATGAGGAGCACCGGCCATAAGAAATAGTGCGCCCCACCCCTCCCGGCTGCTCTGTGGTAATGGCAGCAGTCATAAATGAGCAGAGCTACTGGTAAAATGGGTTAAGAGAATAAACCCTCTTTTAACCCCGGGAACTGAGGCAAGCCTGGTCTGAAGCAGAAATAGCCAGATCTCATTTGGTTTCCCAAGATTAAGTGTATACTTGCCACCATCTCTGGTTTCTTTGTACCCTGCCTTTCTTTCCCACCCACCATGTATAAGGCAAAACCCAGAATTTATATGAGTCTGAAAAGGAATTCTAGTATTTAATTCAGAAGATAAAGATGAAAGAAAGAAGGTGCCTGAGCCTCATGTGAGCATGTGCCTTCCCACCTAGGGACAGTAAAGCTGATCTGCCTCAATGAGCCAATAATCTTTTGCCACAAGGAAGGCTGGGTATGGGAGCGCGTGCTCCAGTAACCACAGCTGTGCAGTGACCCAGGCAGAAAGTCAATGGAGCAGCGGAGGGGCTTCCATTAGCCAGCACCCAAACAGCCTGGTCTCATTGACAAGCTATTACTAAAACTAATTCCAAAGCCCAAACATAAATCATTCTTACTATTTTTATGGCATTATCTTCCATTGTTCTTGCTAAATGTTCGCTCTTTGTGCAGTAGTTTTCCACCCACTAGACTCACCCTTTATGTTCATTTGAATGTGCTTTCACTGGTTTTAAAACACGTAGGGGGAAGGTAATACACATTATTTTTTAAAATGCTTGTAGTTTATTATTATGGCCAATTGATGTTTCTAAAGAAATAAAGGGGGAAACTCTGGAGGTAGAAAGGCAATAAAAGGGAAGAAGACAGAAGGTGAAGTGGGAAGGGTGGGGCAAACAGAAAAGAAACCAGAGGTAGACAGGCCTCAGTCTGCATCTTGCTCACTCAGCTGTTGCTCTTTTCTTCACACAGTCAAAATTCTGCCACCTCTAAGCTACAACATGGAATTTGAATTTATCTTAAACTGTTCATAATTATCTATGGAGATAGATTTCCTTTGTTCCTTCTTTCTTTCATTCTTTCTCTCGGACCTTATACATGCTAGGCACTTGCTGAACCACTCCACTCTGCCCCAGATTTAGATTTTCTATTCTGAATCTAAAACAGTAATGAGCAACCTGTTTTATGAGGGGTAACTTAAGAAAAAAGTAGTATCTTCAATCTGTTCTTTAAGAAAATATTTTCATCATGCAATTTGATTTGTTACTATGCCAATTTTTCCTCCTCATTGAAGAATTTCTCCCCTGAAACTTCAGGGACTATGAAGGTAGATTGACCACATTATTTTGCTGCTCAAGTCTATCTCCCTAACCTAATTCTAGACTGGTTTTTAACTTGCTGTGACCAATAGAATGTGGAAAAATGATGTTTAAGTTCAAAAGCAAGCCTCAAGAAGTCTTCGATTCTGTCTTCATTCTCTTGGGATCTTCTGCCATGGGAATAGGCCGGTCTAACTTCCTCGAGGGTGAAAGTCCACATGGAAAAAAATGCCCATGCAAATAAGATCACCCCCAGTGTGAGTGAGTCAAGGTGAAAAGAGCAGAAGAAATGCCAATAGAGCTCTCAGAATCATAAGAAATCAAATAAATCATTGTTTTAAGTCACCAAATTTTGATATACCAAGCCACCCCCCCCACCCCCTTCCCAGTCTCTTTCAGTAACAATACCTACATATCAGAATTAGCTTAAGAATCCCCAATCTGAAAAACATATAGGGATGTAAAATAATGATCAATGTAAAATAATGATTACAGCAGCAAAACTAATCTAGACACTTATAGGATCAAATCAGAAAATTCATCAACCCTAGGTCTGGAGTCCTTTTCCCACAGTGAGGAGAGGTGACAACAATTTCTGCAACACAAAACATGAACCGATCAACTATTAGTGCACTGGAGGTGTTTACCTTCTTAAAGGCTGGAGGAGAGAAGGCAGTGGCATTTGCTGATTGTTAGGGGGTTAACAGACATTGCATGAGAAGAACAGGCCCAGGTGGGGTGGAGCACCTCAAGCACAGTGAGAGACTGCTCCAAATATCAAGCATGGTCTGAGAGACAGGCCAGGAAAGAGGAAAGAGAAAATGGCACTCACCGCTTGCATGGCAGAACCTCTGGGAGGATGGGGCTCTATGAGAAGTTGAGAAGGTGTCTGTCCAAAACTTCGGATTTGAGCTTCAACAGCCTGAAAAACGCATGGCAGGTCTGAGGGTTAAGAGGTGTTAATTACAGGCACTAGAACCACAACTGCCACCTGAAAATGTCATTCCATACTTCTGGCTTGTTTCATGTTGAAAATCAACGTGTGTTTTCACAGGGGGGCTATGCACCTGGCAAGGGCATGGAGGGTGAGGTCACCCTTTAGTACTGTGGAAGCTGTTCCTATAAAACTCTGAAAAATGTTCTCTTCTTGCTTAGTGATATGAAACAGAAACCAACTACTACAATCAAAAATTGTCCTTTTTGGCTTCATCCCTGTTTTCTTGAATTTGGTTTTCCTGCTTGTATCATCTCTGATGCCGAAAGACTAATCTTTTACAGGTAGATAGAAAAATGACTGCTTCTTTGATTATAGGCCCCATTTCATCCTTCCCATAGGAAGTAGAGAGGAGGAAAAAAGAAATGCAACACCTGTGAAAATGGCTTGATGCTGCATAACTTTTCCATTATTGTAAAAAATATCATTACTGTTGACAGTCTCTTTGAACCTAGGTGGCTTAACAACAAAGTAAGAGCCATATGTTGTATCCAAGCATGAGACAGTTAAGCCGGGGACCAACTAAACATAAGGAGCCTGCATGTACCCTTATTGAAAGATATGTGTGTGTGTGTGTGTGTGTGTGTGTTGGCCCCCTGTTTTGGCTGCCGATGTCCCCCAGCATAGAAGCCCACTTTCAAACTCCTGCATCATGGGAATCTACCAAATGCCGTGGCTATCACTATCCTTAGTGATTCTGTTTACTTGTTTATGTCTGCTTCTTACTACTAACAGACAAGATCCATGAAAGCAAGGTCCTTATGTGTTTTCTTTACCATTAGGTCTCTAAATTGAGTGCATAAATACTATAGGATGTATGAAGGCAAGGAGGAAGCACATCAACTTCCATTTAACAGACCAGTATTCTTGACTCCCATAAAGAAACTTTTCCATATGCTCTTTATGACCTTCACGCTGCAGGCAATTAATAAATCATAAGGAAAAATAATCATTATCAGTACTAATTTCCTTTTCTTATTGGATGAAAACAGTACTAATAGCCTTTCACAAGGACATTCCATGAAACAGTGATAGTATTTATTCATTTATGCATTCAATGATCATGGACTACGTACACAGATCTATTAGGTCCTTAATGTTTTTGCACTTACTATAGTTCTGACATAGGAAACAGGGTAAATGTATTGGAAGGCTGCATATCACTTGGGTGCCACCTATCCAGTCTGTTAGGCATATTCTATGATCACTGCCAAGCAGAAAAGACTGGGAAGCATCTGGGTGAAGGCTGAGTGATGAGGTGGGAACACTATGGCCACGTGCAAATCCTGCATCCAGCTGCTTACGAACTGTGATCTAGGGCAAATTGTTTAACCTAAATTTCAATTTTCTGTCCTGAAAAATGTGGATAATAATAGTACCTATCACACAGTGATAGGTACTTCTATTAAGGATTAAATGACATGGATATAAAAAATAAAGATTAGGCCCTCAATGTACAGTCAATGGACATTCACTGTGGGCTGCTAACAGCAACAACTATTTATTTGGCACTTACAATTTGATAGGAACTTTTTTAAATCATTACCTATTTTCTATAATTTAAATTTTATGATGGCAACACTTGACTACATCCATTTTACAGATAAGGAAACAGAGCATGAAGAACATGGAAATCTTGTGTAGGTCACATGGTAATTAGATGGGAGACTTGAAATGTGCACCAAGCAGCTTGACTCTAGAGCTCAGACTCCCAAACTTCAAGCCATCCTGCCTCCTTATCTGTGAGGTATTATGCCAGGCTCTGGGGATAAGAATGAGCACAAGAAAAGTACAAACTTGCAATCTAATGAGTGAGATGATAAAGGATCCTTTTTGTGTCATCCTTGTCATTATTTCAGTGATCGAAGTGTGTCCAAATAAAAGGAAGAGGGCAGCAGGATAAGGCAAGGGTTGGTTCACACAGTGAGAGAGAAGGCTGGCCTCAGGCTGCAGCAGCACGAAAAGGAGCCAATGGGAAGCAAGGGATCGGATCACTGTCGGAAACTCAGCTAACAGCTTTGATGAGGTGGGATTATTTATGATTAGGCATCAAGGACAATCTTGAGAAAGGAAAATCACAAAATGGCAACCGGAGGCCTAAAGGTATCTATGAAGAAGGAGTCAGTAGGAACTGAGTTCATGAAAAAGAACCTTAAGTTTCTTTTTAATAATAGCTGGCAAAGTCAGTACTTTTGGGGGGAGGGGTACTAGGGATTGAACCAGGGATGCTTAACCACTGAGTACCATGCCCAATCCCCCCTCCCAATTTTTAATTATTTTTATTTAGAGACAAGGTCTTGCTAAGTCGCTTAGGGCCTCACTAAGCTGCTGAGGCTGGCTTTGATCTCACGATCCTCCTGCCTCAGCCTCCCGAACCACTGGGATTACAGGTGTGCACCACCACACCCAGCTGCCAGTACCCTTTTCTTCAACTCTACCTTCTGTGGTCCCTTGTCTAGCAGCCCACATGCCTCTCCTCTATTAGAAGAGTAGGGCAAATGAACCCCTGGTTCCAACCACAGGAAGAAGGAGGAGGAAGAAGAGGAAGAGCTGTATGTGATACCAGCCACTTGGGAGGCTGAGGCAGGAGGATGTAAATTTGAACCTAGAATAGGCAACTAAGCAAGGCATTGGGGATATAGCTCAGTGGAAGAACGTCTCTGGGTTTAATTTCCAGTACCAAAAGAAGGGGTGGGGGAGTGTGGGTGGGTGGCAGAGAATGTACTGCTTCAGCACGTGGCCTATGGTGTCAGATGGCTCAGAATGCTAATCCTGGCCTGGTCATTTATATGCTCTTTGACTTTGGACAAGTAGCTAAATCTCTGTATCACATCCATAAAATAGAGATAATCACAATATTTGGCTCACAGAACTGTCTGAAAAATTAAATACATACTGCATATAAAGTGGTTAGCACAGTAACTGGTACATACAGAGCACCAAATCAAATGCTGTATCATTATTATTAGTTTTCAGACTCAAGTGTGATCTCCACTTAACATAGCTAAAATAGGGAAGGAAGAAATGCTGCAGGACTTTATATAGGAAGATGATAGTGAACATGTTATTTTAGGAAACTAAAATCTAGTTCAGGATTTCAAAGCACACTGTAGGGTGAGGAGCCTAGAGTCAGATTTCTTTGGAGGTTCTGAGAACCGTCCAAAACATAAGGAGTTGTACACCTTAATCTTTGTGAAAATGGGAAGAAATGGATGAATATGTGAGTCATGTCCTGTGGAAAATCAGTGAGTCTGAGAGACTCTTGATGACTTTGAACAATGAGGAAAAAAAACAAACTATATTTTTTAAACTTGCATGTTTCAGAGAACAGTAAAGCAATGAACAGAAGGAGGAGCTTTTGTTGGAAAAAAAAACAGTTTGACAGGAAAAAGAATAAATTTTATGTCAGACATATGGAATCTGCAGTCGAGTGAGCAAAAGAAAACCCAAGACTGGTTCTGAGATGAGAGATAAGAGGTATTGATTTGGGTGTCATTCATTCAAAGGAGAAATTTAAGTCAATGGTTTCTGATCTTGTCCTCTTGCTATGCACGGGTATATGTTTAGGCAGGAGAAATGACTTCCTTTTTGAAATAAAATCTTACATGAAACTTCAATACATAAAAAACACAGGGATAAGGCTCTTCTGCTTTAGCAGACTCTGGGACAACTCTGAGAAGTCACAGGGCTCAGGAGCACTGGTGAGGCCCAGGAAGAAGATACATGAGAGACACACACAAAAACAGTTAGGGCTAAACCTGCAGAAATACTTAGATTTAGGGAATCAAGAAAGAATGTCAAAAAAGCATGAAGAAGACAGAAAAAGGGCAGTTGGCGGGGTGGTGGGGAAGGTAGGAGTCAAAGCAATAGAGGGTGACATGGGAGTCCTAGAATGGGAGTTCTAAAGAGAATGGTCCACAATGTCAACTTCAGAGAAACCAAGAATATTGACGTTGTAGCATGTAAATCTTTATCATAGATACAAATTTCATGCAACTGATCTTAAGACTACATATACTGTTTTGCACTTAACATTGTTTTGAAATGAAAAGGATATGGGGGCCTAAGGGCACAGCAAAGTGGTAGTGCACATGCTGAGTATGTGTGGGACCTAGGTTCAATTCTTAACCCCGAAAGAAGAAGGAGAGAAAAGAAAAGGATCAGGATGATAAGAAAACTTTCAAAAATGCCAATCTCCTCTTTTAAACACTTTTTAAAGTTCAATTGTAACAGAACTGGTAACATCACTGACCACCATGAGGAAAAGGCTTTTTCGTATCACATAAGGCAGTCATCTGATAATTCTGTCCTGATGATAGAATAATCACAGGGTAAATAATAATAAATTTTCTTTCCAAGTCCTCCAGGTATTTAAAAAGGTTATAGATTTCTTAGACATAAATGCTTTACTTCTTACTGAACTCGATTAGCTTTCTGTTCCTTTATTTTCTGTCTCTTGCTAACTTCTTTTTATCCATAAATTAACATTACAAGTTATCTTTTCTTAGCACTCTGATTTTTTTGATCTATACTTCTAGAATTTTTTTTCTACTGAACTTCAACCTTACTTCTGTTTGAAATATTTCCAAATCCATAACCAGTGGATTGTCCTCTTCTGTGAACTGTCCATTTATATACTGCTGCCTGCTGTCCATCTGTGTGTACAGTGTTCATGTCTCAGTACACTTAAAATAAACATGTCTGAGAGTTGGAGAAATTAATTTTATTCTAGTATTCCTTAGTCAAGGGATAAATTCTTCTCCTGATTCTTTTATAATGATCAGAATCTTCCTGACATTTAAAAATGTGACCTCTTTCTTTCACATAAAATCCTTGTCTAAGCCCAGTTATTTCTTTTTTGAAGTTGCTCACATTCATCATTCTTTTCTGAATCTAGGTTCCTTCCAATTTCAAGTGCTGAGTTATTATCATATTCTCTATAGTTTTTTTCCTCTGTTCAGTTTCTTTCTTCAGTGTACCTTGCAGAATTGAGTTTTCCCAAACTGTCCTTTGTGCAACATTCCTCTGGTCCATGTCTTCGTGTGGTCCCCAGTACTTGACTGATAAAGGCCAAATGCTAGGCACTAATGGGTTTCCTTCCTTTCATTCCTTGTCCAACTACCTTACACAACTGTTCCTTTTTTTGGTCAAGCTGGTTTTCATCCACAAATATGAACTATTTCTGCCTTTCATTTTCTTTCATGGCACTGCTCCTCCTAGAATGATCACCCTCAACTTCGACTGTATAAGCTCGCTCTCTCTCTCTAGAAAGCCCTGCTTGAGTTTCATCATGTTAGTGTAATATTCACCAAATTTTACTGTCCAATTCTACTTCTGACTACAGTATTCGTTTGAATCAGGCCTCCTGGTAGTGTTAACCTTTGATAGGGTAGATGGTCTGTCTACACAAGTATACTGTAATGGTACACAGGGGAGAAGGGTGCCTTACACTCAGGACTCACCCAACAGTCAAGTGTACCCAGTACTGATTATATAGCAAGCTAGCCCAGAATCCCTGTGACTCATCTAGGGTACCATGGGGACAAAACCAAGCTTGAGAGATGAGCACAGTCCTTAATGAGTACAAAATGGGGATGTAGAGAAGCAGAGAGCCTCAACAGGAGGACTGGTGTCTGCTACTACAGAGACCAAATGAGTTTTAGGGAAGCTCTGAAAAATGTCCCTGAAGGCAGTATTCTCATTTCTTCAGCCTAGCACTAGCTTAGAGTGATATGTCAACCACTTCTGGGTCTTAATACAGCACAGACTGTTGAGGCCAATTGAGAAATTCTGGAGGGATATATGGGATTTGAAAAAGTCCCTTAGGTAAATCTGTTTATTGCCCTCATTTCAATTTTCCATGTGGCTCTCTGTATAGAGAAAGAGCAAATTTAAAGCCTAAGTGAGGTTTGAAATTGCAGGAAACCTACAGGTATCCTTACTCTTCTATAAACTTCAAGAAAGTTGGGTTGGTAACAGGGTAGCTTAACAAACTGCCACACGCCTTAACTTTTTCATGAACTCACCTTCACCCAGAGCTGAAGAGACCAGATGATCTTTTTTAAAAATTCATTTAATATGCAAAAAGTTTATTATGGAATAGGGTAATGGATCTCCACTACCCACTGAACAACTTCAATAAATTACTAACATTTTTGGTTTTGAGTTGTCTCAAAAGAGGTTCATAGGAATGTGCTAGACAGATTCAATGAAAAGTAAGACAGCATTCCTGCCTTTAAGCAATTTATTTTTTGATCTCTAATACAAAACTATACTGAAAATGAAAATATAACACAGTGGCTAAAAATATAAGTATTATGGGGCTGGGGATATAGCTCAGTTGGCAGAGTGCTTGTCTTGCAAGCACAAGGCCCTGGGTTCAATCCCCAGTACCACAAAACAAACAAACAAACAAACAAAAAACAAAAAAACCATATATATATATATACATTTTATATATATATAAATAAAATATAGGCATTAGCTGTCAGCCTTCATATTTTTTTCAGAGGGGATGAACATGCCCAATTTATAACATGTTTAATCCTAAAGCGGTAAATTTGTTCATTTAACTTCTTTATTAAAAGCCTTCCATCCAAGTTCCTAATTGTGGCCTAGTAGGGCAGCGGAGAGTTAGGCAGGGCCTGGAGTCAGGTTGCCTACGATTAAAGCGTAGCACCATCACACTGTGGCAGAACGATTTGGAGCAAGTTTCTTAACCTTCTGTGTTTTAACTTCCTCACCTAAATATGATAATAGTTGTAGCTATTCTATTGCACTGTTGTGAGGATTAAATGAGATAACGTAAGGCGCTGAGAACAGTGTTGGGCCACCAGTTAAGTGTGTGAGGATGTCACTGCAGCGCATACATAAAAGACTTAACACAGAGTCTGGCTGACCTTAAGTACCAACTACTCATCATTAAGATTAATAATAACAGTTATCCAGCCTCTGCTTATGTTTCCAGCCTTAGTCCTTGTCAGTGTCCCCTCTCACCCTAGTACTGTGACGTGCAAGGTGTTATACTGCCTTTTAAATCCATACACATATTTTCTGTTCCTCTTTTTTTCTATTCTCTTTGTCTGTGTGGCTGCCTCTTTCTCATTCAGGTTCCTCTGGACTCTGAGAGATCTTTCTAGACCTCCTCCAGACTGTTTCCATTCTTTCCTTATTGATCTCAGAGAAACATGCACAAACCTACTTTTCTACTGCCAATTTATTCAATATTCTAAATATAGATTAATTTTCTGTCTTATTTGCTTCAGCCATTATTTTCCTTAAAAACAGAGACTGCCAAGTATTTTTGTGCTTCTGAGGCTTGGCACACAGTAGGTGCTCAATAAGTATTTATTGAATGAATGACCATACAAGGCAACTTGATTCAGTAGGGATATAGCTAAGAGATATATTACTACTACCATTACAGAGTAGCCTAGTATTGAATCAAACATTCCATTAAAACATTTCCACTAAAAGCTTGCTTTATTATTTAGCATTCTTATTAATCAATTCTCAATTATTTCTGTAAATAGCCTTTTACTACTTTCTATAATAAAACCTGAATTCAGCAGGCAGTATTCCAGATGTTGAAATACCCAGTAATAAAAAAGACCATGCAAATACTTTGAGATATTCTAGTAAAACCACATATTTATATTTTATAAACAGCATCTCAAATATTACCCAGAGAATTTATTAATGGATTTCCAAATGGAAATATATGAAGAGATTTTCAACAAGCTGTGTGTTGTATTGTTTTTTGTGCCAACTATTACATACTTGTACGATTTTATAGCCATATATATGGGAAAAGCAAATATATATATATATATATATATATATACACACACACACACACACATACATACACACACAACCACACATAAGTATTTCTTTTAATAAGGGAGTTAGATGGGAGTTATATATATGTATATATATTTATACACACATACATACATATATAGAGAGAGAGCAAGAGACACACGATAGAATGAAAGGAATAAATAAATAAAAGAAACAAGTAAAGGGAAGCAATCTTGGCTTAGTAACAATGTAATATTTGGCTTTGACTTAAGAAAACATTCTCTCTGAAGTAAACTTTTTAGTCTAGCTGAGGAAACAAGTTAACTCAGTACAATACTCAGTAACCAACAATAAATATAAAATTTTCTTTTAGGATGGGAGTATAGAAATAACTTAAGCATATGGATGCAATTAATGTACATGCTGCTTTTCTAAAGCATACAACTCTGAAATTGCATTTTATCCCCTTCATATTTACATCTAAAACCACTATTGGAAGAATGAAATAGCAATGAAATAATTTAGCAAGAAAAAAATTCCATTTATTAATATATTAAAACAATTTTTAACATTATTCAAATTAAGTTTTAGAAAGCTGTCTTAAAGATTCCAGTCTACCTATTTACCAAGAAATGTTTAACAAGACTTCACAGCTTGGATGTAATTCTTTCAATATTTACAGTCAGACCCTCTGGAGAGTCGCACTGTGCTATACACCATACCATTACTTGTGCCAGTTTTCCTTTTTCCTTGGCACATTTGAATTTGAACTGCAGAAAACTTGCTGGATATTTGGCAGTCTCCACTTGGACTGCTGACTGTCTAGCTAACTAGCCACAGTACCCTTTGGAGCCACTGTTAAAATCTAGCTCTGATATCAGCAGGTTGAAAAAAAATACAGATCAAATGACCACTTAGTCAATATATGTTTAAGTTCACATTTAATTCCCACAGGACAAAAATCCTGATAACATTAACTACAAAGGCCAAAAGAGGAAGCATAACTGGACAAGATGGGATGAAATTCCCAGAAGAAAAGTACCCACAAAATATGAATGGCCTTGCTGGGCAACATCTCTGCCTGGGTTAAAAAAAAAAAAAAAAGGCAAAGTGTTGTTTAAAAACATGTAAAAACCAGACTCCCCTCTTCACCTAGGGAAAGAAAACCAGAGTTACTTTTTAGTAGTCAGAACAATATGTTCACAAAATTTTAAAAATAGTAAATAAACCTAATTCAAATTATGCAAAAAATATTTTAAGGTTGAAATGTATTCAAGTGCTCTAGAAATAAAAAAATATAAGCTCAATGAAGCATAAATGTCAAAAACAGTCTTTCGGGGAAAATGTAGTTTTTTAATATGTGGTCATAGAATATTTTAAACTTAATCAGATAGATTGAAGACCTTTTTAAATATTTGAAAATTGAGACAAAAAGAAAAATCTCAAAAAAATTTAGAAAAGAATCAGATTTTTGTGTTTTCAAATAAAGATTTCACTTCTAAGAACTTTCATAAGGAAAGAATCAAATGGATGTAAAAAGATTGAGGCACAAAAATGGTTGCTACAGAACTCCTTTTAACTAAAAATTTGGAGGAAAAAACTACCTAAATAAACTATGAATAAAGAATATTATATAGAGAACTATTACAATGAATAGTTGAATGAGTTGAATGTATGCTACATGGAAATTAGTCTACAATATACTGATGAAAGAAAAATCTCTAGTTACCAAAGTATATAGAGTATGATCTCATATAAGTAAAAATACGCACATACACATAAACACACGCACTCTGACATGGGTTATATGAGCACACACACATGCGTATCACTTGCGTGTAATGTTTGGAAGGCTGTGTATCAAACCATCACCAGCTGTTCTCTATGGTGAGGATTAAAAGATCAGCAAAATAAAAATCCATATTATCCTCACTTTTATACCATTTGACGTCTGACAGGATAGGACGGACTACTTTTGAAATAAACAACAACAACAAATCCACTTCAAAAGAAATCTAAACTAAGAAAATACAAAAACCTTTAGAAAGTCTGCCAATATTCCATTTGATTTTATGAAGTTTAATTTATCCATTAACATAATAGCCAGAAATATATTTTAACCAGCTAAGAACCCCAGATCATTAATTGGTCAGAAACTGGTCAACCCATGTATCTTGCTGATGAAGTTAAGTTAGTCATATTAAAGCTTACTTTCTAATTTATTTGATTCCAAGGAGTCCTCAGGTTTAACAATATTTTTATACCTTTTAAGAATTAAATACTTAGAAAGGTACCCACATTTTTAAAGTAAACAATATGTTTTCCTCCAATAGCATACAAAAATACAGCAGGTAAGGAGGAGGCACACACGTAATGATATTATGGAGTTCACAAAGAGCAGAGAAAGAGCAGCTTTCAAATACAATAAAACTTATTTAAAAATTAAGAATGCAGTGGAAAATATTCAGGGGAGTAGTAAAAAAAAAGGGGGAGAGGAAGTATTTTTATCTTAATATGTAAAAACAGGTAAACCATGAATTAATTATAATTTGTAGATACACACACAGATCTTTCCATTAGTGCCTTGTAACTGGCCCATGCATTCCAGGCACATTAAGTTGAGGCCCAGCTCAGCCTCACTACAATCTCCAGTTCTTGTAGCTGTCCATCTACTATAGCATAATCCCAGCTGCCAATCTGAAAGAAACCAGCTAGTCAGAGCAGACACAACCAACAGAAACAAACGTCACTCAATAATGTTCGGCGGCACTGTGCTCATGGATAATTTCAAACAGTATCTCTGTCTAGAACATTGATGTGCTCATTCAAAACACCTCCATCTCTGGCTACTGGAAATGAGTAGATAAAGCAGCTGCCTAGAAAAATAAGTGGAATGTCTTCAAAGGGGTTCCCAATGCCACAAGGCAAACACAGTGAAAACATAGCAAAAAGTTCTTAAAACACACAACAAAGCAGGAGAGTTAATTTACTGCATTCAGAAAATTAAAGTATTTCTCAAAACCAAATATGTTTAAACTTTGCCATGAAAAGATTCAGTCATTTGGTCAGTCATTCATTTGGTAAGAACCAAACAGTCTAATTTTCTTAACAGTATTTGTGAGCACACACTGTTTCAGACCACTGAATTGAGATGAAGTAAGGAATTAAATGACATGCTCCTTGGTTTCAAGATATTTAAACCTCGAAGACAACATGCACGCATGCACACACGTGCATGTCTCTGTCTCTGTCTGTGTCTCTGTCTCTGTCTCTCTCTCGGCACTGGCAGGGATACAGAGAAGTTAAGACAACAGATTTACAATTATAACATGGTTTACCCCATATTTTAAAAATTTGTTAGGTTTTTCCCAAATATGAACAGAATAGAATTTCAGTTGTTTCTTTGTACTTATAATGAAAACTAAAAGCAATGACTAAAATCCAAGTAAAGTGTCCAAGGAAACAAGGCAATTATTCTGAAAATTTAGAAATCTGTCATACCGTCAAATATTTTACGCTGATTTTTCAAGTCTGTGAAATTTTTTATTTATCTTTAAACTTAGTAAAGTATTACATTTATTTTAAAATTTAGAGAACAAAATTCAGTCACTTGATTTGAGACTACATTTCACACCCCAATGTAAACTGAAAACAGTGCCTAGAGGAAACGGGTTCATGATAGAAATCATCAGCATAGTGGAATGGCTGTGGAACTGAAAGGGATTTTGAAAAAATGCATGAAAATATTAATACTTTGCTTTGTAGCCTTGGTTATGTAACTGAGCTACTTATATACTTCCTTAACTGATTATAATGAGTGAAATACAAAGATTAGCTTTACTGACATCGATGCTCATTTAATTGACTGAGGAAACTGTCTGATTATTGTGGTTTTGATGTACAATAGTGTCTGGCACAATTTCATGGTATTTTTTTATGCAGGTTTTCAATTAAAACCTGACTAATCCTTACCGTTTATTTGGCTTTTCATGGTGCAGTTCCTGCCCTGCACTGTGTCAAAGTGTCATCTGTGTAACACACTCTTCTCTCACCAGAGATGCTTCAGGATTTTTTCTGGAACACTTGGAATTATAGCAGCATGAAATTTTAACATTGCATTCTATACTTCTAATTTATTATATTGCCACAACCACTGTAATCCTGTTGTCCTACTCTTAAATCTTACTGCAGTCACAACAAAGACTCCTGCTTCACCTTCCTAAAACAGGCTTATGGACAACTCCCCCAACTATTTAACCAATGTTAACAATGCTATAAATACCAATTGTGTTTATGCTTTTTGAAAGATTCACTGCGGCCAGTGTTCTGCAGCAATGCTGAAGCCAAAATGAGCTGCTGACTCCCACCATGAGAGTGATGGAATTCTAAGCCAAAAATGCTTTTCCTTGGATAAGATATCTGATTTGCTACTGCTGTCATGAAGCTGGGGTCATGTAAACTTAAACACTGCTGCTGCTTCTTTTGGAAAACAGACCTTCTCAGGGTGATTATGAGTTGCTAAAACAGCATTTGGAAGGATAAATTTGGAAGAGGGAAAACCAAGCACTGACACTAAACATAGTTTGCAGGTTTTCCTTTCATGTTATGAGACTCACTGCACACAGTGAGCTATACCCTGGCTCTCTCCCCTCTTTCCATCCATCCACGTGAACAAACTCTGATCCATTTTTTAGAAGAAATCAATAAATTTAGTTCATTTAGGAACTCATGTAAACATAAAATAAACTATATTTGCTTAAAAGTAAAGGAAAATGATACTTCCTCAAGGAACACAGTAACTTTGCAGAGCCAAGTGCAGGATGAAAAGGCACAGACAACTGTGTACCCTGAAGTGGTGGCACAGTGATGTCCCCTGCTAATGCTGCTATGGTGGATCTTCTTCAGCCTTTGGGCCCCCACCCCACCCTTCGTTCCTCTAACCCCCCAGCACCCGCCAGGATCAGTCCTGGCTCTCTTGCACAAGCTCTGTGCTGTGTCCATACTTCCCCTCCTATCAAAAGCTATTATCCAATCCTCTTCACAGACAGCTGAACAACTGGAACGGATTGCTTAAAAAAAGAAAAAAGATTTGTAACCAAACCATGATCTCTAAAGGCAGAATTTCGAGCATTTGTAAAGGGCAATGAATTGTGTGGCAAAGGCTTTTTTTCTGCCTGTATCCAACCACATCAAATAGGAACTACTTTCTCTGACTTCAGCATATGACTCTGGCATTAATTAATGAACCTCAAATTGGGGGATGGTGGCTTTCCATTCTTTCACTTTTGATTTTTTTATTATTTGCATTTTTATAGTTAACATATTGTTTTGAAAAATAAGTTTTGAAATCTTTTTGTAATGTCTGATTACACACACACACACACACACACACACAGCCAAAGATTATTCACAAATCTTAGTCCTTGACAAGAATTATAATTAACTGTAATATATCTAAGATATTTTCTCCTAAAGTAGAAATGTTCTTTTCTTCCCTGCCAAATACCATGGGGAAATGAATAAATCGCTCAAAAGTATGAAAGAACCCACATAGTTCACATGGGTTAAATAACAAAACAAAAACAAAAGTAAGAGATTGAAGGTGCTGTGATTTCTGAGTGAGACAAAAGTTAAGAAATCAAAAATGATTTCATCCTTATCAGAGTTTCAAGAAGATCTTCCTCCAGAAAAACTATACCCTGGCAACACTGAATGTGGAGAACACAGCCCAAACCCAAAGAGCGATCCCAGAGGACAGTCGGCCCAGTCTGTATGCAGATTCTTAGGTCACATAACTTCCAAGCAGGGGCATGTGCCCCTCAAAGGGAAAAAGAATTGAGGTTGTCCCCACTAAGATTAAAGAGAAACAATTTCCAGAATACAGAAAGAGAAAAACGAAAGCATTCTAAGACTCACTAACCAAAGATAATGACCACAAACATATTAGGGTCCATACCTTCACCTTTCTTTATGTCTTTGTATTTTATGTTTCATAACCTAATCTATTTTCACTGTAACATGGCAAAATATACTTCCAGAGCAATGCATATCTATATAGTCATATGTACATTATATATATATATGTATGTGTATATATATTTACATATATAAAAAATAAATGTAATTAAAGGTCAAATATGATAGCCCAAAATAATATTAATAAAATAATCTACATTTGCTATTTAATTCTACTTCATTATTTACTATCTTACTACAAAATGGCAGTTAGTCCCAAAACTTCTAGAAAACCCAGTTTTCCAAGTTCACATGGAATATTTATGAAAATTATGTTCAAGGTCAGTCAAGTTTCAACAGATTTTTAGCTTTCAATTAAGTTAAAAATTAGTAACTGCTTTGATTTCTAAACTGAGCATCTCTCAAAATTCATGTGTTAAAACTTAATCCCTATTGTGATAGTGCTAAGAAGTAGGGTCATTTGAAAAGTGATTACAGGTCACCCAGCATCCACTCTCATGAACGGATGGAACTTTATAAAAGGGCTGGAGGATATTAGTTTAGGCTTTTCCCCTTCCATCTTGTGCCCTGTGAGGAAGCGGTATTTGTTCTCTCCAGAGGACACAGCAACAAGACACCATCTTGGAAATGGAGACTAGGGTTCACCAGACATGAACTTGCTGCCATCCTTTTCCTGAACTTCCAGACCCCAGAAATATGAGAAATAAATTCCTATTGTTCATAAATTACTTAGTCTAGCCAGGAATGGTGGTATGTGCCTGTAATCCCAGCTTCTCAAGAGGCTGAGGCAGAAAGATTGCAATTTTGAGGCCTACCTGCACAACTCTGTGAGATCCCGTCTCAAAATTAAGCAGAAAGAGCTGGGGCTATAGCTCATTGGTAGAGCACTCCCCAGAGTTCAATCCTCAGAACAACAATAAAAATCAGCCTGTGGTATTTTTTTTTCAGTAGCGCAAACTAAGGCAATTAAAAAACAAAAAAAAGATAATTAGGTTGTGTATCTGAAGGCAAGCCCTCTCTGAGTAGATGAACTTCAAGCTGATGTATACCTGACTAGGAGACAGAATGTGAAAGAAAATCTGGGGCAGTCAGAGTAAATAGCTATCATAAGAGTGCCAAGTCAGTGACAAACCTCACATGATCAGGAACAGAGAGAAGGTCAGTATGACAGGACTCATAAATGAGGGAGAGAATGGCATGATGTTAAATTAGGGAGGTAGACACGGCCAGATCATCTGGGTCTTACCTTCTGTTTAATGTGAAATAGGAAGGTTTAAGTAAGGGGTGATATGATTTGATTTATAGTTTTCAAATATTACTTTGGCAGCTCTGCGGAAGTGGAATGCAGGAAAGTAAAGAAATAGGTGACCAGGTCTATTAATGTTGGTCCTTAGGGAAATGGTGATGGTGGCTTCAACTAATGATAGACAGACACAAATGGTTTCCAGATATGTTTTAGAGATATCAGCAATCTTGCTGCTCTTTATCACCAACTTTTTTTATGCCTTTCACCTACCATGTGGTTTATTCCACTCGCCCAGCCACTGACACTTCTTTCCACATGCTAAGGTCACTGCTTCATATGCTTCTTCTCTTTCTTTTGCTTCACCTACTTCATTATTTATTTCTTAAGGACTGTGTTCAGTTATTACTTCCTTATTCTGACTTAATCTAATTGGCTGCTCCTCCTTTGTGCTCCCATATTCAGTTTATGTCACACATAAACACACGCACACACATATATATGTGCATATGTTGAGGGGTTTTTAAAAATCTATTTCTCACCAACTGAATTCCATCAATTAACTAATAACTAGAAAATGATTAACTTTTATTTGTCCCTTATATTAAGACAACTTATATTTGTCTATGAAAGAATATATGTAATGGTGGGAAAATAGATTAAAATACAGCAAAAGTAGGGAAAAAAGAAAAAAATAATACCAGAGAGAAATAAAAAGGAGTAAAGGGGACTGCAGAATAAGCAGCTAAAGAGAAGAATATATTCTATAGCTGGGGTCGGGTCACAAGATATTTGAAAAAAGATTAGCATGTTTGCCTGAAAAAAATTCTTTCTGGTATGTGATATATGTAAATGCAGACATGTATATTGATAACCCAGCTGTTTT
The DNA here is from genome assembly GCA_020662805.1 of Glaucomys volans. Classification (NCBI taxonomy): domain Eukaryota; kingdom Metazoa; phylum Chordata; class Mammalia; order Rodentia; family Sciuridae; genus Glaucomys; species Glaucomys volans. The sequence continues at coordinate 444,753 of JAJEJO010003897.1, forward strand.
CTAAAAATTAAAAACAACATAAAAGTTTAATGTGCTGCAGGCTGTTTCTCTGATTACTCTTCCTCCTCTTATGGTTATTATTTCTATCGTTTAGTGCTCTTTTTATAGAGAGATTATTTTTATGATCACTTACTATGCCATATGTATTAACCATTCACTCTAGAACAGCAACTTCCTCCAAAGGAACGGAGCTTTTGCCAAGTAGAGACAAATGCGTGACTTGTGCACTGGCATCCTGCATCTGTGGATGACTGGGTGAGTGCAAAAGTGTTCTGAACTAAACTAAGTCTATACTAGTGAACAGAAATAAGCAAAAGAATAGCTACCAAACACAAATTGGTCTGGTCTACTTTCCATACTTTTAAGAAAGGTACAAATCTATCCTGGTACCATTATTGTGATTTTGAAGAAACAATGTTTTAATTAGGTCAAGTGGATATACAAATGTACCAATATCAGTGATGTGAAGGCAAGATTCTGAAGAAAAGATGGGTGTGGCGTGGTGATGGGCTGGGCTATAAACTCATAGACAGCAATGGTGAAAGCTTTACAACGGCCAGGAGCTCTGTGATAAGACTTGATTTGGAGGCTGTACCAGCTGGGGCTTACAGGAACATGTGTGGCCACACGAGCGGGAGCCAGTTCCCTGCATGTCCTTGTATAGTCTTCCTGTAATCCCAGAGTTTATGAAGATGGAGAGGCAGTCTGTGACCATCTCCTAAAACAGTTCCCTACCAGCGACTCCTTCTGTCCCACCATATCAACCTTTATCACTGCACAGCACAAATCAAAACTGCAATTATAGTCTCTGTTATTTACTTTCTGTGCACTCCATTAGAATTTCAGTTCCATAAGGAAGGAACTTTGTTTTGCTCAACTCTATAGTTTTAGTACCTTGAACAAGATGAATATTTGTTGAATAAGAGGATAAAAACATAAACTCTATGAGTTTATCAGCCCCTTCCTGCTTTCCCTATCTATTCAATCCATCCCAGATCCATATCTGGAAAATATCCCTTCATCAGTTTCATTGCCCCCCCTCTTCCATCTCAATCCTTTTTTATACATTTCACCATACTTCCATGCAAAACACCCGTGTCTGTCTACACACACACACACACACACATACACACACACACACACCCCTTCTTTGTTCAAGTTTTTTTTTTTAACACTTACTGCCTTGCTGTTGAAAACACACAAAGGAAATAAATAACACAGAAAGAAACTAATAACTTTAAAGCAAACCTATTAGGCGTCTATCACTAGTCAGAAATTTCCATAACTATTGGCTGATCCTCCGTAGAAATGTGCATAGATCATCCTGTTGCCCTGCCCGCCTCATTCAGACACACTGACTTCTGCAAGGCCCCCGGCCACACTGCCCTTCGCTCCAATTTCAGAAGAGGTACTATGGTTCCCTCCCATCCAGAGCTTATCTCTATCTGTGCTCTGGATTTTGTTCCTTTTCACTTTCTTGTAGAACTTGATAGTTCTGTATATCTGACATGCTTCTTACTTTTGGGATTTTTCCAATGAAACACAGTCAAATATCAACCCAGAAGAGAAAATTTTCTGTAAAAGTGATTGCTAATGGGTACAAGGATTCCTTTTTGTGGTGACAAAAATGTTCTTAAATTGTAGTGATGCTTGCATGACTTCGTGAATATATTAAAATCCATTATATGCTTTCAATGAGCTAATTGTATCATAGGAATTGAATTATATCTCTATAAAGTTGTTAACATTTTTTCCCTTAGGGCCAGGGATAGAGCTCAGTGGTAGAGCACCTGCCTGGCATGTGTAAAGCCCTGGATTCCAGCCCCAGTGCTACAAAACAAAGTCCCCTAAAAACCTCCCTTAAGTCACTTCCTCTTAGGCACTGTTTACCTCATCACCTCCCACTCACAGCACAATCCTCCAGCTTCTAAGCTATTTTCTCTAAGAACACAAATGGTTTCTTAGTGAGAAAAATCCAAAAGGTACTTTTCAGTTCTTATCTTTTCAAACTTTTTTCAGATAGGTTCTAAAACACACATGTGGTCATGTTATGCACCTCTGATTGTTCCTTACTGCCTTATAATGCGATAGCATTTTCTTTATAATTTATAAAAATATATAAATGTATTTATATGGCATATATACATATATATGGCATATATAGATATATACAATTTTTATGGAATTGAAGGCCCATCATGATCTGGTTCCTTTCTCCCTCTTATCACCTTCAATCTATTTCACATACACCCAATTCTCTAGCCACGACCCCTGTTATATACATGCCAGAAACTTATGCAGTATCCTCTGTGTAGGTACCTTTGCCCATGACTTTACTCAGTGGTCTGAATCATCCTTGAATATGCTGATCCAGCCTACCATTTCTCAGAAAAATACACCTGGGTTCCACTGGTCTGAGTTTAGTAACTATTCTTTGGTCACACACACACACACATCTCAATACTGAATTTATCAAATTTTTTTTTTTGGGGGGGGGTGTACCAGGGATTGAACTCAGGGGCATTTGGCCAGTGAACCACATCCCCAGTCCTATTTTGTATTTATTTAGAGACAGGGTCTCACTGAGTTGCTTGGCCCCTTGTTTTTGCTGAGGCTGGCTTTGAAAACTCTCAATTCTCCTGCCTCAGCTTCCTGAGATACTGGGATTAAAGGCATGTACCACTGTGCCCAGGTATCAGTGTATTTTAATTGTTTACTTATTTCTATTTTCTCATTAGACAATGAGCTCTAGATTAGTGAAGGCAGGATTCACCTTTCAACCTTATTAGAAGTATTTGGGCTCAATAAAAGGTTATTGAAAAAAATGAATAAATTAATGACATATTTTTGTTTTCTGCTTCCTTCATGTCTCAATTTACAATGAACTCTGCATGTGTACACTAGGAAATAGTCTCTAACACCTTTTCTAATGTCAACATTTTATGATTCTATGATGCCATCTTAAAATTGTGTTTTCTAACCCAGATTTAACTCTGAACAATGTGAGGGAAGGAATAACACCTCTAAATGTTATGATCTGATATTCCAGGCGCTTCACATAATGACACCTTACCTAATTCTCTATGGGTGGGCGATATCACACCAATTCTATGTTTGAGGAAACAGAGGTTGAAGAGGATGCAAATCAAACAACTAGTAGTCATTAAAGAAATCAAATCTACATCCTTTTATTTATTTGTTTACTCTATTTTATCATACTTGTGCCATAATATTTAGCACTCGTCAATGCTATGGAAAGGCAACAATAAAAGATTCTATTTTAATAACATTTAGAAAGCTTTGTCAATTAAACATATATTTATATTAATAATGCTAAGTAACAAAGAGACATATCCTTATTTCAAGAACATCATATATACCATATGTGGAATATCACAAGTCATATGTATTTAATGAATGTAGAATCTAAGTATAATATATGTATAAATAATATAAAAATAAATTAGGGTGTGATGAATGGAAAACTATTTGGTTAAGGCTTAATTTTCTGATAATGCCTGTCAGACACAAAAGGACAAATAACGTACAGTATCACTTACATGAGATACCCAGAGTAATGAGATTCATATAGACAGCATAATGGTGGTCATCAGGAACCAAGGAGAGGAAAGAATGGGGAGTTATTGTGGGAGAGAAAGGGAAGTCAAAGAAACTTCAAATGAAGGTTTTAAGTAGTTATTAGCAAATAATGATCATTAAAAATAAATGTTAAAAACCTATTTGGTTTCTCAAAGAGTTAAACATGGAATTATCACATAATTCACCAATTTTACTTTTGGTCATATATTCCAAAGAACTAAAAGCAGGGACTTGAACAGATACCTGTACACCAATGTTTTTATTATTCACGAAAGGTAAGAAAAACCAAAATGTCCATGGGTGGAAGAGTGGATAAAAAATGTGGTATAAACATATAGCAGAATATTATTCAGCCCTAGTGGGATTCTACATCATGTACAACCAGAAGAATGAGAAATTATACTCCATTTCTACGGAGTATAAATTGCATTCTATTGTCACATATAACTAATTAGAACAAATTTGCCAGGCGCAGTGGCGCACGCCTGTAATCTCAGTGACTTGGGAGGCTGAAGCAGGAGGATCGCAAGTTCAAAGCCAGCATCAGCAACTTTGCGAGGCCCTAAGCAACTCAGTGAGACCCTGTCTCTAAGTAAAATACAAAATAGGGCTGGAGATGTGGTTCAGCCCTATGCTATACATGCTATACATGGATGAATCTTAAAGATAGTATGCTAAGTAAAATAAGTCAGACACAAATGGTCAAAGAATGTAGTTTCCATTCATACTAGGTACCTGGAATAATCAAATACATAGAGAAAGAAAGTTTAATGGTGGCTGTCAGGGACTGAGGAGAGGATGGAAAGGGGAGGTACTGTCTAATGTGTAGAGAGTTTCAGTTTAAGAAGATTTAAAATTTTAGGAGATGAATTATAGTGATGGCTGTATAACATGTGGGTATCTTTTTGGCACTAAGGATTGAACCCAAGGCCTTGTGCACACTAAGCGCATAGCACACACTGTACCACTGGGCTACACTCACTTCCATATGTGAATGTTCTTAATGGCACTGAGGCATACACTCAAAAATGGTAAAAATGATACATTTTATGTATTTTTATTTTATCAAAATTTAAAAAAATTATTTGAGCCAGGTATGGTGGTGTATGTCTGTAATTCTAGCAACTCAGGAGGCTGAGGCAGGAGGATCACAAGTTTAAGGCCAACCTGAGCAACAATGAGATCCTGTCTCATAATAAAAAAACTAAAAGGGCTGGGCATGTGGCTCAGTGGTAGAGTGCCCCTGGTACTGCTCAGTCCCCAGCACCACAAAAACAAAACAAAACCTTATTTGAACTTATATAGTTGAGGTAAAAGAAAACTACATAATTTAGTTTACATCTATATTTCATTATATATCTAATGTCTAAATGTTCTATGCCCAATTTAAAATATCTTACTTAAAAAAATTAACATTTATTGTTTCACTTTCAGGTCATGTCCTGAAATCACAGTCAGAATACATATTAACCAAGGACATACATGACAGTCTTCTAGATCCCACTGTCCAATGATGTAGCCAGTAGTCCTATGTGCCTATTAAAATCAATTAAAATTAACTAAAATTAAATATCCAGTTCCTCAGTCACAGTAGCCATATTTCAAGTGCACAATAACCACATGTGGCTCCTGGCCACTGCATTGTATAATGTGGATATAAATTCTCCCATCACTCCAGTAAGTTGTATTAGACAACACTCTTGAAGACTATGCTGTAAACAGAATACACTGAACTTTTTTGGACATCATTGGTGCGTGTGTTGTGCGTGTCAACCTAGAATAAAAGGTTAATCACACTGAGCCACTGAAAGAGGAAATAGCTGGCTGGTCATGACAAACAGGTATAGACTGAGAACCATCTTTATCATGTGAATGTTGCATAGACTTTAATTACCTTAAGTTGAAGGAGCAGCTAGTTACATCACCTTGGACACACCAAAAGAAGTCTTTTTTTTTTTTTAAATAGCATCTCACACTGTGAAAACTCATGTTAAGTGATTTCCACAGTAACTCTATAGAATATTATAGAATTTGGAAATTAAAACTATAGAGATTATATAGCAACAAAAGAAATATGCTGGGATGTGAAGTAGAACATAAATCAACTTTACAGTGTAAATTCAGTTGTAGATCAGCTAGGGAGCAATATGAAAATTACCACAGGGGAACATGGGAAAACAAAACGGCAGTATAGGCGTTGAAGCAGCACCAGCACGTAATAGAATGAAGTAGCACTTTTCAAATATCACTAAAACAATATAAAAAGAAAGCAAACACACTGAAGCTGTTCTATTCTAATGATAAAATGATGTATTATTTTGTCATGCTACTTGCACATTGATCTGACCTCATTTTCAAATACAGAATCCTAAGTATGTTCTATGTCATGCAGTCAGTTGCCCCTCTTAAAGAAATAAGTCCTTCTAATAAAATGTTCTGGAAAGAATATTTTCAAAAAATCTGAAACTCTGGAAGGGTCTTTAGTTCATATGACTTAGCTCTCTGCCTCCACAGTTTTTAAAGTGTGAAAAACAGCAATTCAAAACTTGAACAGGGGTGGGGATATAGTTCAGTTGGTAGAGTGTTTGCCCTGCAGTACAAGGCCCTGGGTCCAATCCCTAGCACTGCAAAAAAAAAAAAAAACCCAAAAAACAAAAAACTTGAACAATTCAAGGCAAATGCATATCTGGTACATGATGCTTCTGCCGTGTACTAACTTCAATCAAGCACATGAGCCAAGTGATAACACATCAATTTATTTTAAAATGTCCTTACATATTTTCAACACAGTCACATTGTAAGTAGAACTATAAAGGAATATACTCAGTCCTGGGGAAAAATAATAAGCCTTATACATCACAAATAATGTATCCTTCAAAAATATGCATTTTTTCCTATGAATCAAAGACTAGTTTCTTAAATATAGTTTCTCTTCTAAAATTGTATATGTTTGAGATTGTATCTGTTCAATTCTGTAATTTTCATACAAGGTAAGTTAGAGTTAGGAAGATGTATAAATAGATTAGAAATACTAAAAATTGTCATTCACAGAATTTTTGATGAATAATGCATTTGCCAAAACTATACTGTGTTTTAATTTAGAAAATAAATCACAAGGATAAAACAAATCTCATTAACATTTAACACCAAGTTTGATGACACAGGAAAGTTTTAGACTTCGATTCTACTATTGATTTCTACATAATTATATATGTATTTATGTATTGTATAAAAAATGTTTCATTGCATTTATATTTGTTTCCAATGTTTCATTAATTAATTGCCATTTCCCAGTATTTTAAATCATATGAGCAGCTTCCCAAACTACAACAGTTGTAGAGGACTGAAAAAGCTCTCATTGCACACTGAGGCAAATATTCTGTAGAAGGGAAGGCCTGGGTTCAAGTCCCTACTGGGTCACTAACTGAGAGTTTACCCTGCTTAATTCACTTCATCCATCTGGTTCCAGTTTCTCCACCAGTACAATTTAAGGATAGTGAAGGTGATATTTAATACCAACAGAGTGTGTTCTAGTCAGATAACTTACCTCTCTCAACACAGGGTCAGTTATTGAATTCAGGTTGACGGCTCCTTCGTAGGTAAGGTAATAGAACACATTGAGGGCTCGCACAGCCTCTGGTCCTTGCTGCTTATAGCCAAAAATGAGATCAATCCATTGGTGAAGCTGGCAGGAAACAAATTCACTCTCCAGGGCCTGACAAAAAAGGTGTAAATCATATCATTAGGCTGAGTTCTATTTTGAAAGCAAAGAGATATTTAGAACAAATAGGAAAGTTTAACATTAAACTTACTATTCAAAGGGACTTTAAGAGGGCTGGGGATGTAGCTCAGTGGCAAAGTCTAGCGTGCATGAGGTCCCAGGTTTGACCCCTCAATACCACCAAAAAATAAACAAAATTAACAATTTTTTTTGTTGTTTTAAAAAGGGGACTTTAAGAAAACAAAATTGGTGGTATGTGACCATAATCCCAGCTACTTAGAAGGTTGAGGTAGAAAAATTGCCAGTTCAAGGCCAGTGAGAAAACATGCAAAACTAAACCCTCCAAAACAAAACTGGGGGTAGATGCTGCATAGTGGTTAGAGCAGTGCTGGTTAGCACGTGAGGCCTTGTATTCAATCCCCTTGCCCTGAAAAAATATAATAAAATTAATTCTGATGTCCTGTTTTCTATCAGAATCTGTTCTCTTTTGTATATGATGAGAGACTTTCTTGCACTTATCATTCTGAACTATAATAACTGCTTACATTTCAATATTCTCCTGCAGTGCGGTAAGCAGTGTGAGGACCAGGACTGGGCCTATTTTGCTCACATTTGTAACTCAGGCCTTGACAGATACTCAATTTATGCTTCAAACAAAGGAGGTCATACAGTGTAAAGGTGACTTTGAGAAAGCAAATGTGAAAACATTAAAAATTTACTATCCACTTGAAATATTTATAATTTTTCTGGAATTAAAATATTTTGTTGTCTACTACAACAACTATTAACCCAATCATTTAGTTATTTTGGTTGAGGATTTTTTTTTTGCTAACAAATTAGATTTTCTGGGGGATACCTGTATTACTATTCTAGGTATTAATATCAAACCAGATCAAATATTTTGTTATTAACATAACGGTGCCTGATAAATAATGAATGAACATAATCAAGTATTCAGCTGAAATACTGGGCACAAGATGCACTTTCTATTCATCATGATATTCCCACTTACTAGCATCGTGCCAAAATACAATAGGTAACAATACATATTTGCTGAATTGTATTATTATAAATACTAGAGTTTTAAAAATTGAAGACTTATTTTTTAGGAAGGTATTCATCTTTATACTATGTAATGTTCATCTTTATACTATGTAATGTTCCAAATTATTCCAAAATACAAGTTTAACATTATGGATTAGTTTACCAATAAATAATTCTTAAAATCCTGAAGCTTAATTAAAAGTATACCAAGTTATGTCTAGTAATATATCTCACTGAATTCGGCACAAATTTTTAGAGTAAAAGTATATGATCCATGATGTATTTTTGCTGTGTTTTGCAGCATAGATAAGAGATCTGTGAGTTTTAAAATAACCTCTTTTTTATTTTTCCATGCTGGGGACTCAACCCAGGGTCTTGTGCATACTAAGTGCCACCGATCTACACACCTGGCCCTCAAATATACTAAGATCTATAGCAAGCAACCAATGAGATACGTGCAAAAGATTTAGGTTACAGAAGTATTTTTGTATAAATAGATGCTATTCTACTATGAAGTACCGATGAACAAGAAAAATGTTTACCGTTAAATACAAATAATAAATTCCACTTAACAAATAACATTTAACATAGTTTTGCAATACTATAAAAATATAATTCTATAAATAAAACTATAGGCAAGAGGCAATTCTCACTTCCAAAGAATACCTGAAATAAAATGTGCCTAAAAAATATTTAGCTAGTTTCTATTGTGAAAGTTACTATTTTAGACATCTATTGTAAAATTCATTATATTTGTCAATTTGGTAAAAAGAAAGCACAACACTAATTCCTATTTTACTAGAAATAAGAAAAGAAAGGCTTGTTATAACTTAAAGTAAATTCCTATTTTAAGTACACACATTTAAAATGAATCTAAAATCTAGGAACCACTAATGCAAGTTGCACACAAAATTGATACGTTCATTTCATTAACGCCGGCCCGGGTAGGGATGGGAGGGAGTAGGGGCACACATTTAAAGTGACACATAAAAACAGCAATTGTCTTAATTTGTGTGCAGTGCACTCCACACAAAAGCCCTAAATATGTTCAAATTAGAGCAAGCTGCTTGATTGTCACTGCAGTCTCATGTCACATTAATGCATGACAAACATTAAACCATACACTTAAATGGCAATTTATATCATTTAAATGTTTACTGCCAGACTAGCTCATCACTCATTTAAATGTGACTTTCTGACAGCTAATTTCAGTTAATTTTCTCCAATTCACTTAATTAGAACTTTCAATCAGGGAAGGACTTACACATATCTTTGAGCTTATATCCTTTTTGGTTGTTGTTCAAAATTCTGAGTTAATAAACTGCTGAAAAGCTCTACTATAACAGTTTAACATATAACATCTCTAAATCTACTAAGAAGTGTTACTATATGAAGCAAACTCACAGTATGTATTCTTAGAACCTATACTTATTTATGTAAATAATACTCTCGCCAGTAGTTTAAATAAAAAACGTTTAGTTCTTATACACACACTATTGAAACGATAAAAAAACCCCATCCAAGCTAATTAAAAATTAATGATTTCAAAATTGTTTAATAAGATAAAACAGCCAGGAGTCTCCTGAGTGTCCGTGGTGCTGTGATTTGAGACTATAAAATTCTAGGAGGTTCAGCAAATGACAAAGTACAAATGAATTTTCTCAATATTAAAGCTCTAAAAACTAGGGCAATTTTATTTTATGTTTCATCAAACAAAGCACTGTGAGTTTTCCTAATGGTTGATTACTTCTTTATGCACATTTGAAATGCTGAAGTTGGTTAGATTTAAATGCTTAAAGCTTTACATCTTGACACTGCATCAGAATTTTAAGCAAAAATGGTGAAAGGAACAATACTCTCTACTCACATTATTCTGCAAACACACATGCAGAGAAAACAACAGTGCCATGGTCCAGCCCTCCCAGAAGCTGTCATAAGTCAACCAGTAATTCAAGGAATTATTGGCAGAACCTGTTTCAGAGGTTGATAAACACATCACCTTCATGAATAAACTTCAAAAAATTTTTACTTATTTATTTGTTTTGATTTTGGGCTTGAACACAGGGCACTCTATCACTTAGCTCTATCCCCAGACCTTTTTATTCTGCAGCAGAACCTTACTAAATTGCCCAAGCTGGCCTCAAACTTGTAATCCTTCTGCCTCAGCCTCCCGAGTAATTACAGGTGTATGCCACCACACCCAGCTAACTGCAAATAATCTTTTAAAAAGTATACCAAAAATGTCATTAGTTAGCTTCAAGCATTTCCTACAACATACCAAAGCTTTAAAAAGGGATGTCTGAAGGGTAACCATGACATAGAATTCCAAGAAGTTTTGAAATCATTTCAATACAAAGTACTCTCAGGACTTGAGCATCCCCTTGGTATTAGTGAATGACAACGGCCTAACCAAGAGTATATATTAATAATAAACAAATGTACCTGCTAAAGACTTGAGGAAAGAAGGACAAGTTGGAGGAAAATAAGGAGAAAGTAAACACAAATGAAAAATAATTGAAAATGGAAAACCCTGGGACTACATTTTATAACTTTTGTTTTTGAAGTTCAGTGACAAAAATCATAAAACCTGTACTAAACTCTTTAAAGCACCTTCTTTACAGAAAAAGATTTTTTAAGTATTCATTATTCTTATTTAGTCTACTTATTTAGTCACACACACACACACACACTGCTAGTAGAATGTTATGCATCTGAGTTTTTCAAAGCCTTTAGGACAGACAATCCTCATTAAGACTGGCATTAAATACGGTCTGCAGCCAGGGGATAGTAACATTCTTCCCATGCTGCTCTGGAACCCAACCAATCAATTGTTAGTACTCCCCTAGCAGGGTGCATACATCATTTACATCCAATGTGTGTTCTGAGTAAAATCTGTAAAAAAGAAAATCCACTAAAATGTCCAACACAATACAATAATACTCAACTCATCTGAATTATTATAAAATAAATCAGTAACTAATGTCCAATTGCTAAGGATCAAATAAGACTATGAAAAGACTATGATATGAAGCCTCACAGAAATTGTCAATCCAATCCAGAGGGACTCATATTAGCCTTGACAAACTGTCTTGGGCCTGATATCTGTTTTTTTTAATGAGATCTATTAGGCAGAGACTAAAACACTCAAGATATGCTAAAAAGTACAGTATACAGATGTCAAATAAAATACTTATTAGTAACTTTCATTTGTTTTATCCTCATGTAGATAACAACAAATTAAAGCTTTAATATTATAAAGATAATAGTAAATTATTCATAAATAACTGGCTTGTGTAACCTTGTGTCAGAAATAATTACAACATATGAATATGTGTCTAACAATAAATCTTACTGAAAGAACACAATCTATGTCTTCCTGAAACTAACCCATTAAGGAAATGAATTATTTATTGATAAAAATGTTACATTAAATTATTCCTTTTTGTAGAAAGGAGTCAAAACAAGTGATAACATAAACAGTTACTTTTCTAAGATATTTGAGAATAAAAATTCTAAAATAAAAGGCATTAATCATGTATTTACTTTGTGCATACTTTTTAGATACTCCAGCAATTTCCCTTAAAAATCAAATTTTCACTAGTAAAAATTACGTAAAATCAAAGAAAATAGATTTCAATTAACAAAAGAAATTAGATAACTTTACCAAGCTATAATTGTGTAATATTCTTGTTTCTCATGCTATTGTTGTCAATTAATGCTAATATTTATTTATTCTGCCACCCATTAAAAAAAAAAAAACTAAATAAAGGCTGAGGATATAGCTTGGTGGTAGAGAGCTAGCCTAGCATGCATGAGGCCCTTGGCTCAATCCCCAACCATAAAAACAAACAAACAAAACTAAAAAATAACTAGTGATATCTATGGGATAAATGATTTTTATAAACAGTCAAATTAAATGATCAAATACCATTTACATACTGGTAAGTTCAGAAATAATCACATAACTGGTAGGAAACAGGACTGCAACCCAGAGTCACAGTTTTGCACACCTATGCCACTACTTCTATTCCCAGGCTTCTAGAAGGCCTGATTCAGTTCCAAGATACAAAATGCCATGCCTATACATTTCAAATACAAACATAAAAATTACTGATTAACTCTCTTGATCAACCATACTTAGTGGGGTTTTTTTTTAGTTGTTAATGGACCTTTATTTTTATTCACTTATTTATATGTGGTGCTGAGACTCAACAGTGTCTCACACATGCTAGGCAAGTGCTTTACCACTGAGTCACAATCCCAGCCCTTACCCATACTTTTAATGAGAGAAAGAATTTTTCATTTGGTAAATATTTAATTGCACTTATAATTAATTAAGAAATCTTAACTGATTTGAGTATGTTTGGATTGTTATAAAGGCAATACAAAATTTTAAATTTGGAGTTTTAACTATTTTTCACTTGAAATAAAATCAATTCTCTCGCTCTCTCTCTCTCTCTCTCTCTCTCTCTCTCTCACACACACACACACACACACACACACAGATTTAAAATGAACTGGCCTGTTATGTTTGCATGTGCTGGATTTCAAACACTAGTGGTAATGTTTCCTTAACATTGATATATGACCTTTGTAATTTACATTGAAGAAAGCTGTTTTTTTCAGCCTAATTAGAACTGTTTCAAATTTTCCTGCTAAATATATGATATAAAGTCCTTTCAACTTTTTTATTCTAAAGTTTCTTTCCATGTCAACTTTGTTCCAATCAAAATATGCTTTGAATTAAATGATTTTGATTGAATATGTGGATCGCATTTCACTTCTAAGATTTAAAGGCCAAAAAGGAAAAGTTTAGCCTGTTCAAACAAAGCAAGAGCAGCCACTTTGCGGAAAGCTATTCACATTTAAGAAGACTGACAAATTGTTTGTGTGCACCATTAGGTCTAGTTTCTGCAATAGTTGCCAGATTTCCTGTCCCCCTAATAAGATACATTAACTCCTGAAGTGCTGGTTCTGAAGTTGTGGTGCATCTGAGTAACTTTAGGAAATTTTATATCTACAATTTAAAACTGTAAATTTGAATTCACACTTTCCTGTTCTGAAGTAAATCTAAGGCAAAAAGAAAATTTGCTGTTAACTGTGGTATATCAAAATTCTCAAGCCAAAAAGGTCAGAGAAAAATCAACATATTTTCATATTTGGACAGATACACATTCAGAATACAAATTTGTTTTTTCCAAATGGGATTTGTTGGAAGTGATAAATCCTTATCAATCCTTCCCCCCCCAAAAAAATACATTCATTTAACCTCTTTAAGAATTCTTTATAGATGAAATACAATAGTGGAAATAGTGAAATATTTAATGAACTTTAATCTACTAACATGAGCTTAACTTTCCCTTACAGTGATTACAAATATAGCACAATGTTTCAGAGTTCACATATTTATGTACTATAAATTTATAATAAAAACCATGAAACAAATTTTATATAATTTACCTAGAAAAATTCAATATTAGGTGCTTGAAAATATATGTGAAGCAGTGACATTTAAGATCAGTAAGTCATGAAGAAAGGCCAAAAAGGAGAGGAAAAAAAAGGATCAATGATTTAGAGAAAAAAAATTGTGGAATGCTAACAATAAAAATAATATATCTATGACAGTTTTAAAAAATGAAATTTAGTCAACAACACACTGAAGTTCAGCCCGAGAAGCAGATAGAGAAATCACTAAAAGGAGTTCTCTCCTTCTAAACTGCCCTTGAACTGTTGGGCAGATGAGAGATTTTGGAGCAGGCAGCACACAGTTCATTTCTACATTTGTATCATTACTAGAGAAAAGTGTGCGTTAGTTTCACATCTTGATATAACCATCAAGCACTTGTGCATCCTTTGGCAGGGCATCATTCTGTCTATGATTGTTATTGTGTAGTTTTAAATGGACTAGTCAACCAGCTGTTATATATTTTACACACTGAAGGCCATGTTTCCTTTGAAATTCATAGTTTTAATCTCAACTGAAGTCTGTATTGCTGTGCGCCAAGATCAAAAGGATTAGGCAAACTTGTACAATTACCCTCCTTTTCAGAGAGATGATTTTTTTAATGTTTAAAATACTCCTGTATGCTGACATTTTATCCAACTATTTTCTTTAGAACTATAGAACATTAAAACATTTAATTAACATTTCAACCTTAGGTCATTCTTAATCTAAAATCTAGGAATTCATAATATACAGATATGTTAAACTAGTTGTAGTACAATACACGTAGGGATAGAGAGGTATTTTAAATTCTAGTTTGTTAAGAACGGATGGGAACAACCGTACCAGTATATTTCTTTTATTGTCTGCATTTTGTGAGCAAAAAATTTTCTTTTATTGTCTGCAAATTGTTCAGAAAACAATTCATAGAACTTGCAACAATGCGTATATGTGGCAAGATACATTTAACAAAAATGAAGTTAGGTAATGCAAAAATAAGGATAAAAAGAAGGTGTTGGATAAAGAAATTCTACAGATGTGTTAGATGTGAGCCATGTATTTGGTGCTAAGTTTTCTAGCAGGCAATATAAAGAAAGAAACACAAACAATTATAAGTCAGAATGACCATAATGTAAAAACAAACCAGATGGCCTGGAAAACACATTATTTCTATTCCTGAGATAAGAAATTCCTCCCTCGGCAATATGATGGAATCCAGGTATGTGACTAGCAGAGGGACTTACTTAATCCTGGAATAGATTTAAAGTATAGACAAATGAAGAGCCTACAGACTCTTCAGGCAATCCTGAATAAATATTATTTCTCTTAGGGAGGTTTGAATGGTAGGTTCTAGATTATACTTCATGACAAGTGCCTGGAACACAGCCATTTTATTCTGTCACTTAAATGAAGGACCACATGCTTCAGCAATAGGTAAACCAAGTCACAACCTTTTAAAAATGTGAGGAGCATCAAATGAAAGAGACCTGCATTGGAAGGCAGGCTGTCCTTCACTGGAAAGGGTAGTGGCCCATATCAATACAGGTCCAAGATTCTCCTCAGAAAGTCATTTGGGGTAGGTTTCTACACAGATAAGTAACAGTTTGCAAATGCCAAACACAATGTCCTAATACTTACAAACATAAGATGTTTTAAACAGATAGACATAAATGCTCAACTCCAAAACAATTAGAAAAGCATCCCTAGGAAATTAATTTTGAAGATTGTACATAGTTGTTATATACTGCAAGAGAAACTGATTATTAAAATACATTAATCTAAAATTTTCAATTATCCACTTACATATAGAAAAATAAATAGGTTTCCTTTTTAACAACCTCAAAAATGTATTAATTTGGTACATAAACTCCTGGAGGTTTATTTTAGAGTAAGTTACAAAAGGAAGGAAAACAAAATTTAAAAAATTTAATCTTTCCCCATTTGCTTATCCACATAGATCTGATAAAAACTAGCAGCCTCCTGCCTTTGAAGATGGCCAGACCAGAGTCCCTACTTATTGCCAGATGTAGTTTAATCCCACGGGTACTCCAGACAAAAACAAGGAGCTGTCTGCATGGCACCAATGATTCCCTGGACTGACCACCATAAACCTACACTGGCAAACCAAATTCCATGGCAATACAGGACAATTATATCATCATTTCCAAGAAGATCCAATAAAGAAAAATCTGAGTTATAGACAATAAATGCAAAAGTTGTTAAATATTTTTAAAGCATTGATCAGTTTAGCCAGAGAATCAAGTTATATCTGTATATTTTGTGTATGCAGTTATATAATGTATATAACATAAAATTAAAAGTATTTGTCACTTTGCAACTATTGATTAACATTGGCAGCTCTCTCACCCATTCACTCAACAAACACTGACTGATGGTGACTATGCATCCTGTTTTGGGCTTGACTCTGAGATGAAAAGTCTCTTTGGAGGGAGGGTAGAGAAGGCAAGGTCAGCTCTAAGATGACTACAGTAGTCCATGGGGGAGGTACTGAAAGCCTTAGAAAAGTAGCAGTGGTAAAGGAGAATAAGGGATGATTCTAGAAAGGTTTAAGATATGTTATTACTAATAACTCAATACCAATGTGAGGAGTGAAGGAAAGGGAATCTAAGATGACCACCTGGTTTCAACTTTAGACTTTTCCATACCAAAGTAGAAACAGTTCAGAAGGTAGAAGATGGGTTGAATTTGGAATTTAGTGTTAATGTTCTAGACTTTTGGGCTGGGGATATAGCTCAGTTGGTAGAGTGCTTGCCTCGGAAGCACAAGGCCCTGGGTTCAAATCCCCAGCACCGCCAAAAAAAAAAAAAATATATATATATAGACTTGAAAAAAAAATCTAGACTTTTAAAAATAGACTTGAAATCAATCCTAAGACTTTGTTTAGGATCTAAGGCTGAAAACTATAACAGAAGTTTGTATACTATTTTAATATTAAAATACAACTAAAGTATGTTCATACTTAGTAATGGGATGTCTTACCACCCCCGCCCCACCATTTTTAGTTAACGAAATGACGACTAAGACTTCATGTGAGTGCTGTCCAATAGAAATATATGTAAGCCACATATGTAATATAAAATTTTCTGTTAGGTACATTTTAAAAAGAAACAGGCAAATCAATTTTAGGAATATACTTATTCAGGAATATAAAAATATTTTAATATATAAGCAACATAAAACTATATTAAGTATTAGAAATCTAGTATTTATTTTATTTTTTCTTATTCATTATATTATTTTATGTTGGTATACAACATAACTTAGGCTAGCCACATTTCAAGTGATCAATAGCCACATGTAACTAGCTGTTATAAATTAAACACTGAAGCTTTATTCAGTTTTGAATACTGAATCTGTACCAGATTTTGATACAAAATAGAACACAGTAGCTAATATTTCATACTTTTAAAATATATCTTCTACTGAAAACAAAAATAAACCTTACAAAAGTACAAAGTACCTACTAGACTAAAATGACATTCAATATAGTTTTGAAGAGGTCATTATAATTCTCAGCACCATGAAGAATAGCTAGACCTTGAGACAAGACATCAGAAATGTAGTGTCTTCAAGACTGAAACAGATATAATATTTTACAATGTATTTTCTTTAGCTTCTTACAGATCTCAGGAGAAATGTGGCAGCATTTAAAAAATGGCACTATGATCACCCTCTTTAACAATAAAGATAAAAGGGCTAACGCAACCAATTGTCGGGTCTTGCTTCTGCAAACCTGCTATCCTTAAAAGTACCTGTTAGATTTCTTACATATTGGCTACTCAGCTCTATTAGGTATGCACATTAAGAACTACTGCAGGCCTGGGGTTGTAGCTCAGTGGTGGAGTGCTTGCCTAGCACATGTGAGGCACTGGGTTCAATACTCAGCACCACATAAAAATAAATAAATAAATAAATAAATAAATAAATAAAACAAAGGCCTTGTGTCCATCTACAAACTCCCACCCCCCCAAAAAAGAATTGCATAACCACAGACTATGACTGACCATAGTGGGACATAATCTTTTCTGAAAGTCAATGAAATCTGTAGACAATGTGGACATATTCATAATCTTCATAAAATGCATCTTGCTTTAGTAGCAGATGAACTAGTCTGTCCACTTCTAGAGATTTCTTAACATCTAAAACAAGACTCTTAAGATTCTCTAAATCACAATGAATTATGGATCTGGTTCTTTCTGAATTATCAATGGAAGAATGGCTAGTTATTTATTTTTATGCAATCATGAAAATGTAGGCAATATGAGATCAAGAATATAAATTTCTTCAGAGAATTAAGTGGAATTAAGTAAATTATTTTTCCTTACCTCTCTTTACTTCTTTTTTTGTTTTTGAAGGTCTGGTTTTATTCATTTGATACTCATAAAAATTATTATTTTTGACTGAACTCAGATTTAGAAGTAGAAGCTCTCACAGGACAGCCTGTGTCTCTTGGCGATCTGTTCCTGGTGTTTTTCTTTGGCTTCTTTCATTTTCTTAGTCAAAAGTTTGGTATACCCTGCAGCCTTCCTTATTCTTCTTGGTACGCTGTATCTTCAGAGCAGCAGGCTGGTGCTTGTGTGGCAGGACATGTGGAATAACGAGAAGCTGAATTTTCAGTGCTTTGGTCCTGGGGTTTTTGCCTTCCTTGTTTAAGGGTTTTCTGACAACATATTGGTGGACATCATTTTCCTTAGAGAAACTGAAAAGCTTGCAGATTCTACCAGTTCTTTTGTGTCCCAGTAGACAACAGTAGTATCCACAGGTCCAGGAGGATCCTTCTCTCCTTTTTTTACAATAACCAAATTTAGAATGCTCAGATTGGCATCCTCAATGCGACCTCAAACAGACTTGCGCTTTCTCTCTCCAGCTCACATTAGTCTACAACAAGAGTGCCCCTTATTCAGTAGCAGGTGAACTCAGCCATGGGTCAGGACACCCTGTTTCATGGGAAAACCTTGTCTGTTGTTCCCACCACTAATTCTGACCACATAACTCTACCCTTCTTCACCCAGAGTGTAAGCAGACACTTCTGTGGCCATACTCTTCTCATAACAAGTATGAAGTTTGCATTTATTGTCCACTTCAGTAAGTTTCTGGCAGTCAATGGCTGGGAAGGAGATATTCAACTTCATCTTGGTGCAGCCGAGTGCCCACAGGGTGCCACAAAAAAGAGTACTTCCCTTTACTACTTAACAGAATTCTCATTTTCAGTTATAGGCACACCACTGAAAAAGAAGATGCTTTTCTTTCTCCCTTCATTCTGTAGGCACCATGGTGTCTGGGTCTCAGTCTTCTAGCCTGGTACACTGTCTCCAAGACTCTCTTTCCACATGCTGGATTCTCCTTCTCACTTCTTAGGCATTGGGTCTTTGTTCATTCTCCTAATGATTCTGTCCCTGGTCCTCTGTTTCTGATATAACCCAGGTGAGATGAAGCAGACCTAACTATCTCAACCAACAGTTGTCAACCTCTCTGGAGTTTAAATAAAAAATGTCAACTGCCCAATAGACTACTTTTAGTGTGCTTCAGGTAGCTCAAACTTAATACAACAAAAAATGGTTGGATAATTTCTCCTATTGTTTTGGTCATGAGTTCAGTCTTTAATCCAAAAAGACAATTAAGAAATGTGTTGATCTTCTTCACTTCTTTTTCCTCTTACCCACCAAAATGTTGCCCAATCAGATAATAAACCTGCTAACTATCTTACAATATATTTCCTTCTTTTTGTTCCACTGTGAATATCTGGTTCCATACTTCATTATTTCTTGGTCCAATGATCCAAACATTATCCATACTATTCTCTTTCTTTAAAATTTCACCTTTGATGCCTCCTCCACACTAATAGCCACTGAAGTTGAAGTCGCTGCTCTTCTTAAAACTTCAATGGGCTTAGGCATGGTAACACGTGCCTATAATCTCAGCAACTCTGGAGATTGAGGCAGGAGGATCTCAAATTCAAGGCCAATGTCAGTTATTTAGCAAGGCCCTAAGTAACTTAGTGAGATCTTGTCTCAAAATAAAAAAATTAAGAGGGCTGGGAATATTGCTCAGTGGTTAAGCACCCCTGGGTTCAATCCCTGGTACCAAAATACAAACAACAATAACAAAAACCTTTTCAATGGTCCTCCTTCCCCCAAATCAGTGGATCTCCAATTTTAACATGCACCAGAATCACCAGGAGAGCTTGTCAGAACACAGATTCACTGACTCCCACTCATAGAATTTCATTAGATTTGAAGCCCAAGAATTTGCCTTTATGATAAGATCTCAGGTGATACTGTTACCACTGGTCCAGGAACCACTTTCTGGGAATCACTTCTCCAAGGTAGCCTCTTTCATGGTAAATAACATAAGTATTATATTTATTATTTGTTACATTACATGTTATCACAAATTGATCATTTGTTTAGTGTGTTGTTAATCTCCCTCACTAAACGATAAATTCCAAAGCTGCAGGTACTATATACTGTCTCTCACCACTATATGACATGTGTTTACAACATATTTGTTGAATGAATAACTGAACATATCACTTAATCTAATTCTCTCATTAGTAACTATCTGGTCTGTCTTCTCCTCCTAATGACAGCCCCAAAGGGCAGGTTTCATATTCTTCCAATTCTGTGATCACACATCTAATTATCCAGTGGAGCCTTAATAAATATCTATAGAATGAATACCATTCAAGAAATTCTTCTGATTTAACACAATTCAAGGTCTATGCTGAGGGACTTGTACTTTCAACATTGTATAAGAAGCATGAACTTGACCATGGAGACTTTATCCAGTTGATACAGTGCAAAAAAAAAACTTGAAAAATTTCTGTGATTTCCAGCCACTGCAAATGAGATGTCTACAATTTGTTAACCATATAATCAAATTTGAGATAGGACAATTACATGGAAAAAAGAAAAATTAAAGTGGATATTAAAGTATCACATTTCAAGCTTTTATTTTCAACAATGTCCACAAGATAGATGCAAATAACATCAATAACACACTCAACAAAGTAAAAGATGTATGTATATTATGCAAGAAAAATGACATGGAGATCAGCCTGGGGAAATGCACTGACCAACTAAATAAGAACAGCAATACAGTAACAGCAAAATTAATATTTGGTGAATGCTTATGACGTGCCCAGTTTTGTGCTAAATGTTGTACTAGACTTGTTTTATTTGATCATCACAATAATCCTAGGAGATGAGCACTATATTTTAAAAAACTGTTTTACAAATGAAGCTTAGAATGCTTAAGTAAGTTGCCTGATGTCATACAGCTAGTAAATGTCAGAGTTGCAACCCAAACCCAGAGCAGTCTGACTCCTGGAGCCATGCTGTTAACCACTACATAATCTTTTGAATAATTCAGATACAGAATGGTATATCAACAAAAAAAAGTAGTGCTTTGTGAAAATTCTAAAAATATGAAACCATGTCATACACGAATTATTCACAATTGGTTTATATGTATAACTTAGAGACACTAGTAAAATGTATTGCAGAGTCAATGCACCATGTCAATAGGGGAAGCTTTATTTACAGGTTTGACTGCTCTTTCACTGGTTTATGCACTGACACATTATCTTTTTAAAACTAATATTTTCTCCTTGTGTTACAGTTTATCTTTCTGTCTTCTTTCCTAGGATGTGGATTTATAGAAGACATGGGTAATATTCGCATCCTTGGAATGGAGGGCATGGTATACATGTAATAAATACTTATTGAACTGTATAAGAAGTTTATACTCTAGATCATTTTTCATTCATTTATATTCGCTTATATTAATGGATGTTTATATATTAATGTGTATTCACTGTATTAATTTATATTAATGTATATTCATTGGGAGATTCTAAAGATCAAGAAATTTTTTTTAAAAAATTAGCCTTCAGATCAAGATAGAGATTCAAGTCAACATTTTTGCTGGTTGCTAGATTCCAAAACTCTTGATAAAGAAGACTGCATTCCATTAAGCAAAAAAACTACTTTGAGAATTTACAAAAAAGTTACTTCTGCTAATTTCTAAATATCAATGAACATCAGCAACTTATAAAATGTAAGATTTTATGTATTTTAATTTCTATATTTTGTTTTGACACAAACTATTTGTTCATAAATTAAGTTCTAAATCAAACTGCTGTATAGAAAGAACAAAGAAAATGTCCCCTACTTCCTACTTACAAAAACACTTTCATTTAACTACGTACTGGTTATATGCTTTCTGTTAATTTGGTGGGGGGGCACTAAGTATTGTACCTGGGGGCTCTTTGCCCTGAGCTATATTCCCAGTTTTTTTTATTTTGAGACAGGGTCTTGCTAAGTTGCTGGGGCTGGTCTCGAACTTGCAATGCTCCTGCCTCACCTTCCCAAATACCTGGGATTACAGGACTATGTCACTGTGCCCAGAAGCTTTGTTAATCTTTGGAAAATGTTTTAAATACTTTGATGTAACAACAATCTCAAAGGAGCTACTCAGGACACTGATTACATGGTTTTCTTTTAGTTTTTAAAAGATACAACATAAACATTATTTGCTTTTGTGATTCTAATATATTTTAAATGTGCCTTTTGACAAATGCTTTTTAATTAAAATACTGTGATAAGAAACAAGGATGCCCAAGGAATAAATCTCTTGAGATTTTCTTTAAAGCTTTTTAGACAACCCCTATGATAGCTGGTAAAACACACTGGAATACTGTAAAATCAGAGTTGGAATCACTATCCTTGTTAGGTTTGGAGAACTGGATCAAGAACATGATTGTATTCATTCAGACGGAGACCACCATTTTCCTTTTTTCAAAAGGAATTTGTTCAAATTTGTTTTTCAAAAGTATTTGATCAAAAATACAACTTCTCTGTAGGATAGGTACCAAGGCAGTTAAAACCAACTCAGGATGTAGTTAAAAGGTCAGAATCAAATATATTAGTAGCAACTTAGGCATTTAAATTTCTCTTAAATGTGTAGGTGAAAAGACAAGCAGCATGGCAAGAGTTAATTGAAACATTCCTGTTTTGGAAGGACTGTGCTGAGGAGTGGGGGCTGGGAGAGGGTTGGGGGTGGCGAGGCAGGGAGATGCAGAGTTAATCAGGGAGCAAATCCAAAGCCAGGCATGGATAGGCCTCACTAATGAGCCTCAAGTACCCTGCAGTGGTTTTCAAACTTAACTGGCTTCAAACGATGCCACCCCATGACAGAATGCAGCTAGCCATAAGAGGAGAGTGATTAGAATAAATGACTGGAGTAATTAACTCTGATGTGAAACCACCTGATTGGAAAAGAGAAGCCAAGAGCTATTTAGCTGATGGTCCTCCAGTAGAAAAGGAAGCTTTCCCTTTCTCTTGTGTGGGTGTTCAGTCAGAACTCCACTCTTTCAAGTAGGTATTTGGTAGCACTAATGAAAAGCAGCTTTCATTCAAGGGCCTCTCAAGGGCCTTCCCATTCATTTTGAAAGGGGAAGAAAATAAAAGCTTCAAAGTAGAACTAATTTACTTTACTCCCCTACCTCTTAGTGAATTTTACATTAGTGAAGTCTGCATTAGTATTTTCGCTAACAATCTACCTCCAAATAATGTCATCAAATACTAAAAAAATTTATTTATGGAATAACCAGTATTGAAGGAAATTAAAATTTTTAAAAATTTTTCTTTAAAAAATGTTCTACATAGAAAACTTGAAACCTAAAGCAATTAATTGTTGATCAGTTTACAAGGCTGCCTTTATAAGTGCTCCTGGAATCATTCTTCCTAGAGCAAAGACTGGATTAAGAGAGAAGGGTATAAAGTATAAATGAGGTGCCTTTGTTGTTGAAGAGAAAACAAAGAGTAAGGTTAAGGTAAGGAAAGAAAGAATACATATTTTTTGCAAAAAGACAGCTTTCATATGGTGCAAACTGAGCCAAAGAATCCACACTCTCTTGCCTGCTTTATTTTATGAAGAGAGGAATTACAAAGACTTGGGGGCATTACTACCTGCTGTTTTACAAGTAATCATCAATTCATTGGGCCAATGTTGTTCTGTACCTGCTGAGTTAATGTTCCTCGACACACCCCTCCCCCAAAACAGGTTCAGAAGCTGCCCAGTGACTACTAGGGTGCAGTAGCACATGTAACTTAGCAAATGTTTATGCCTAAACTTGGATTTATTTGACAGCTTTACACCTTTGGGCATGATATAATTAAATGTTGTGACAGCTAAACAAAAACTGTATAAATTTAAAAGCTATTAGGAGCTCAGCATCTAGAATCAAAATGAAGTAATTTGCTTATACCCTAAGCCACTTTTAACAATGCATTCCAATAAAATGCACAGAGAAGGATATTTGTCTGTCCCAATGGTTTAGAGCTAATTCTATCATGTTCTTCTATGAGGAATATTCTTACAAATGTTGATAACAAATTTAAAATCAACAAAGACAACACAAACATATTTAAGATGGTCAATATAATCCTTAGATAACTTTTAGAAATAGCAATATTGAGAGGGCTCAAACTAAGAAAGACTATTTCATGTTGAAAGGCCACTGTGTGCTATTTAAGAGTGTAAGACAGCACAAGGAGAGCAAGTGAGAGGTCCCTCAAACTCAGCCATGAACGTCAATCCTCACTCTCCCACGGTCCCACGTTCAGATTTTCACAGTATTCTGTGCTGCTGTTGTTCTCTGAGATCCCAATTTCTACTTCTTGTGACAAGGAGGATCCTAATTCCCCTAAATCCACAGCCCACCATCAGAGAAATCCACTGTTTAAAATCCAAGCTCCAAACAATGTTTCATCAGCAGTACTATTAAACACAAATTTTAAAACTTGAAGAAAAAATAATTCACACTGTAAAACAATATTGTCTACTAAACCATCATTTCTGAAAATCAAAGTATGAGTTTTATCTACAGGATGTCACCACATCACTCTGGATGGTGTGTACAGAGTTTTAGCTTACAGACTAGCAAAAGAGTTACATGTAATCAGAACCTAAGTTAGAACCATTGCTGAAACATTTGAACTCTACCAATATATAAAATCATCTAAAACTCACTTTCCATTATATAGCAATCAGGAGAGACACTCTTCACTAAAGGTAACAATGATAAGTTGTTTATTTAAAAAAACAAATCACTACAATGTTTGAAAACCAGTCCACTTTTCATGTGGTGTTTATATTTAACTTAATCATCCTTCCCAGAAAGACATCTCTAGAGGAAGAAAATACTGAGAACTAAATTCTGTTTAACTTACACATGCTCATGTCAAGTAATTTAAAAAATATATATTCTAAAAGAGCTTCTAATGTACACATCTAAAAGCATTACTGCATTATCTAATTGTTCCCTTTCTTTCACTCATGCTAATAGGAGGGACATCTTTTTGTGTACCAGATTTGGTTTCCCTGGCACACAGCTTGAAACAGATTAAACTTTATCCAATGTTCAAATATCTGATGGTGTGTGGACTCTGGGAAGAAAGGCCTGGGGACTAAGAAGATGATAGCTGCAGAAACTTTTTTTTTTTTTTTAAATATAAATGAATCTTCAGTCAGTTCATTAAATACGAGTTTGGGCACTCAAAACTCCTAGTGAATGTGTAGATGTTTGAAAAGTTAGTGAATTTCAGATTCAACAATAGTTATTAGTAGGTGAAAAATAAGAAATTGGTATTACCACAATGCTACACATTAAAGAGGCCCTCTTAAAGACATGTTATCTCAATGTCTTTTTATTATTTCATCATTCCTCCTCTCCATGGACTGCTCATTTCGAAAAATGTTATCAAATATATCCAGCCAAAATGTACAACTGGCTATAAAGACCTCCTGATTATAAAGATAATCAGTGGTGCAGACCTGGTGTGATTTAGCTGAAGGCACAGGGAGAGGAGTTTGGCCCATGGTGCCTTTCGCAGGTAAAGGTGCTATGTTCAAAATGTATAGAAACTGCTGTGGCAGCTCCAGGGGTTCAAAGATCGTTGGCTAAGATTCACAGAGCATATATAAACATAACTGTGTAGTAAAATATACTAATTTTGTAGACCAAAGACTTTTATTTTATGTACTGCTAAGAAATGAAAAGAGCTGCAAAATAATTATAAAAAAGCTTTCTTAGGCAGAGTTTTAATTTTGTGATGATTGAAAGAGCTTGTAAGGCTTTTTAGACATAGATTTTAAGTATCACACATATGTAAAAAAGAAAATATAAATGACACAAATTGGTTATTTGGAAAACATTTCAGAGTCCAACTCTTCTGAATTGCTACCACACTTGAAGGCGTTGATGACTGTATTTTTCCATAAAAGACTGTCCTCCAGGCCTTTAAAAATAATACTGACCAGATTTAATCCCCAGCACCACATAAAACAATAACAACAACAGCAACAAAACAAATAAATAAAATAAAGGTTAAATTCTTAAAAAAAAATACTGAGGGAGTAATTTTAAAGAGAGTTCCTCACTACTATCTGTGGGATTTTCTTCTAAATCTAAAGTATTATTATTATTGACACAGAGTCTTACTAGGTTGCCTAGGCTGGCCTTGAACCTGTGATCCCATACTTGGGATTATAGGAGGGCACAAACCTTGCTGGCTCTATGCTATAAATTTTGATGCTAATGTTTTCTTAAACTTTTTGAGTCTTTATAAGAGTTATAAAGTTATACTTGTCCCTTAGTGCTTTCTGCATAATAGCACCAGTTCTAGCTCTTCTGGCTAACTATCTTATTTCCTCCACTGTGAAAAAGGTTTCTTAAAATTTACCAGAGAACACTAACTACTATGTTGATTGCTGGGCTGGAAATGTAGTTCAGCAGTAGAGCATTTCTTTAGCATGCATAAGGCCCTGGGTTTGATCAGACAGTCTTAACTTTTAACCAGAAACTAAAAATCCATATTTTGGAGAAGGAAGGTCTCTATTTTATTATTTTTAATGCAACTTTTTAATTAAAATATTAGGTAGTTTATTTTAGAAATGTAGTTATTCATCTGTTTTCACAGGGGATTGGTTCCAGGACTCCCCTATTGACCCCAGGATAACAAAATCTGCAGATGTCCAAGTCTCCTATTAAAAATGGCATAAAATTTACATATTACATACATCCTCCCACATACTTTAAACCATTTCTAGATTACTTATAATAACGATGCAATGTAAATGCTATGTAAATAGCTGATATAATGTATTGTTTGGGGAATAAAGACAAGAAAAAAATCTGAACATGTTTGGTACAGACACATTTTTTCCTGAATATTTTGATCTGTGCTTTGTTGAACTGCAGATATGGAGGGCTGTGTGTAAAACTGAAAAATTTCTCATTGTAAAATATTCAGAAGTGAATAAAACAAATATGCTTCTAAGAATCTTTTTATTTTGAAATTATTTTAGACTTCCAGAACAATGCAGTAGGCATGAGAGATAAAGTATACCTCTCAGTCAGCTTCTCCTAATGTTAACTTACATACTCAAGAACCATTATCAAAACCAGCAAATACATACTAAACTATAGATATTAGAGGTTATTTCTGTTCCAGGATCCAACCCCATATCCCACATTGTGTTTAGTTGTTGAATCTATCAATTACAAAGGAATAAATAGTAACAAATAAGCTTTTAGATGAATAGTGAATTAGAAAGAAATAGCAAACAAAGTCCCCAGGAGCCAAAAACAAACAAGCAATAGAAACAAATGAAGAAAGGTACTACACAGTGGTAGGTAGGTAAGGATTAAATCTTGAGATGGGGCTGGGGTTGTAGCTCAGTGGTAGAGCACTTGCCTAGCATGTGTGAGGCACTGGGTTCAATCCTTAGCACCACATAAAAATAAATAAATAAAATAACAAAGGTATTGTGTCCATCTACAATGAAGAGTGTTAAAAATAAATAAATAAATCCTGGAATCCCCCCCCCCCCCCAGTTTCAGTCATCCAGGAGTCTGATTTGGTTTTAATGCCCACGTAGAAAAAGAAGATGAGACTTTGGCTCCTTTGTTAGGTTGGTGCGAGTAAGTTTTCCTCATACCTAAAATTCAACCTGTCAAAGAGCCATGACCTCAAGGAAAAGGACAACAGAAAGGTAAAAGGGAAAACTAATCTGTCTTGATTTAGGCTAGATGTAGCAAAGCCTTTTCTAGACCTGCCCCTTATATAGATAGATTTAAAAGTATAACCAAGGAGTCTGAAATTTACATGCAAACTAGTCCTAGGCTGTGATACACAGAAGAGGCAAAGACATACCTACTGTCATCAAGGATTCTAAGAGAGAGCAGTTCTCATGAAGGTGATCATACAATCCAAAACCACTAAGTACACAAGGAAATAGACTACCAAGATGAAGAATCACATATATGAACACATGATCAGTGTAACTCCACATCTTGTACAACCATAAAAACAGGGGGTTATACCCCACATATGTATGATATATCAAAATACATTCTACTGTCAAGATTAAGTAAAAGCAACAAATAAAAAATAATGTATTTTAAAAAAAGATGAAGAATAATCTGGGTTGAGGGTATAGTGCAGCAGTAGAGTGCTGGGGTAAAGTTCCAGCATTGAAGAAATAAATACACACATACACATATATGTATATATGTATATATATAACATATATTATATATTATATTATTATATATTATTATATATATTCTATATTATATAATATATATAAACATGAAATAAGTAAAATAAAAAACATTTAAGAATAATCTGACAGCACAAATAGAGCATCATATATGATCAATTTTAAATTGGGAAAATAATGTTTTAAGTTGTTAAAGACATATTAGGAAGGAAAATATACAAAGGAGATAAAGGGATAAGGTTTCCTTTTTTTTTTAAGTTGATCTGATAAAGAACCACACAGAATCTCTAGAAATGGAAAAAGTCAGTGAATTGATAGTAGACTGATCAAAGTGCAGATTTTAAATAGCTGAAGAAAAATTAGTGATCTAAGAAACATGACAAAATTGGCAGAACAAATCAAAGAGAAATAATAAAACAGAAAATATAAAAGAAAGTCCAAGGGGCTAGGGATGTAGTTAGCGTGCACGCACGCACACACACGAGCTCGCTCTTGCTCGCTCTCTCTCTCTCTCTCTCTCTCTCTCTCACACACACACACACACACACACACAGGGCAGGGGACGTTATTGTAAAATAATAAGAAATATATATTGATCTTTGTCTCCAGATCCTGGCACAGTGCTTCTAAAACCCTTGATTATTGCTTACGGTGAAGAAAAACCCCACCTAATTGTTTTCAGAAGTATTGTGTGAATATAGAGGAAAAAGAGGAACTCTACCAGGAATAAACCGAGAGGATGGGGAAGAAGCGAAATGTCAGTACTTTCCAGAATGTATGTAAGAATGAAATCCTTAGATTCAAGATGAATAATGAGCCCAAGCAGAATAAATTTTAAAAAGTCCTCTCTTAAGGCATGTCGCAATAAAACTGCAAAATACTAGACAGTTGGAAAATGTTAAAAGCAAGTAAAACAAACTGAAAAGGAAGGATACTGTTTCTCAAAAGTAATAGTGTAAGCTGGAAGTGTCCTAATATGTTCTAAATGCTAGGAGAGAAAATAATAGTCAATTTATTAGCTACAGTGTGAGGATGAAATAAAAATCATTTCAGATAAAGAAAACATTTCTGCCAGCTTTTGCTGACCACTGGCTACCAGGTCTGCCACTTCTGCTCCACATCCACAATGTAAATGGCTTGGTTTCCTCCACCTGGGTCTGGCACAAACAGATGACCCTCTATCTGTCCAAGGATGACTATGGTCGTTTGTTTCCAGAACTTTTTCCTCCTTCTGACTGTCTCATTTCTTTTAAATTCACTCCTATCCCCAGTAATCTGGAAGTCAAAATTTTAGAATACCATTTAATTTCTATTCAGATTTTTAAAACTCTACAAATTCTATCTATGTATCACTTTCTTTTCCATGCCATACATCCCATGGCCACTGTTCTTCTTCAGGCCCATATTACTTGGATATTTGAAAAACACTTATAAGTTGGTTTTACAATAACAACTGTCCCATTCCATTCAATCCTCTTAAATTTTTAAATCTCAATGATTCTCTTCTTTGTATTAGTAAAACTGAATCACTGGCCCAAAATAACTAGTTAGCCCTTTTCTCTATCTCTGTTTATGTTCTTTTCTCTGGTGGAATTCAAATAAAATATATATTCACAGATACCCTTTGAAGGTCTCCTAGGTGTACAGACCCTATGCTCAGGAATCGTGAGAAGTGGGTGGCTGGGGGAGAAAGAACCAAACTACTCACTCCTCACCCCAGTTTGTGCTTGTTCTCAGTCTCATGAAGAAATGCCCTCGACCTCCACTTCCTTCACTCTTTCTCCTGTTCAGTGCACTCAGACATGCTTCCACCTGTCAACTAAAGTATTCAAACAGAAGCCAGATAATCACCCCTATGGGAAATGCAAAGAGGCTGACTGCATTTCATGGATAGCGAGCAAAATAACTATAGTACTCCAGGTTCTTTGAGACTGATGCTCCTGTTAGTATTGTAACAGTGACCCTGGGCTCTGAATGAGCCTGTCAAAGAAAGATAACATCATTATCATTATGTCATTTTTACCAAAGAAGTAAATATACGATTTCTGGCTTTTTAGCTTGATCGTGAAATTTAACAAAACATTCCACCTTCCCTGTATGTTAATAAATTATGATTTTGTTCTAACTAAATATGTTTGAAAATATAACTAGAAATGCAGCACTCATGTGGTGATTATAAATAACACATGGAAGTACTCTGTGAAAAGATAGTTTTGAGAGGTTTGAAATACAGAATGCACATGATACAATGAAATGAGTGGTGAGTTCTTTTTGATGGCACAATGTCAACAATGCATTAAAATGAAAGAGTCATTTTGTTCACCTCCTAAGAGAATAATTATCCCATCTGGATGAACAGTTACACAATAAAAATAAAAAAGCAGGAATTTAGAACAGGAAAGGGAATTGGGCACTGTACAGTCTTTGGCTAGATGTTCAAGGTCAGCTAGAGATTTAATCACTGTAATTTTGTGATTTTTGATTACTAACTTTTTGGAAGAACTGGTTTTATATCTGTTTTTGTTTTGGTGTAAACTATACTTCAGAGCAAAAGTTGGAAACTTTTTTCTATAGAAGACCAGATATTGGAAGGGAGGAGGGGAGGAAAAGGAGAAGTATTGGGGATTAAAGTGCAGCAAATCATATTCTGTGCTTATATGATTATGTCAAAATGAACCCCAATATTATGTATAACTCTACTGTAGTAATTTCAAAAAAGGGGGAAAAAAGACCCAATGCTAAATATATGGAGGCTTTGCCACTGGGTCACTGTTATGATTATTCAGATCTGTCAATATAGCCCAAGGCAGACATAGACAATAAACAAACAAACATGGTTGCTGAATTCTAACAAAAGTTTATTTACAAAAACAGGCAGAAGGCTGGACTTGGTGTTGATCCCTGTTTGAGATTCACAAAATAACTTTTAAATATATTAATTGAATTCTGATCTTTTCCTCACTGCAAGAAGTTGATTAGGGGTTGAATCTGAACCACTAAGAATCTAAAAGCCCAGGAGATAGCTCTAATGACTCAGGAGACTTGATTTCCATGTGGTCCCCAGGGGTATTTTCCTTCTCCCTCCAATTTCCTGGAGAACACAACACTGACATCTGAGATAATCGGGGAAAACTCTCAGTCTGATGAAGGGGTTCTTCCTCAGTGGAACTAGAAACTCAATCTGACATCTTCCTTGAGTTAAGATTGCTTTAAGACTTACCAGGCCAGTCATGACATGGAGCAAATTACTCATTTTTATTAGGCCTCAGTTTCATCAAAGTAGGGCAAATATCTACAGTGGAAGAATAAAATGGATAATATATGAAAGAATGCCTAAAGCAATGCCTGGCACATTAGTAGGCAGTCCCCTTCTGGTTTACCACTTCTCCTCCTCACTCAGGAAACCCCTAGGTTCTCCTAAATTCATCCACTTATTTTATCTCTATCTATCTATCTATCTATCTATCTATCTATCTATCTATCTATCTCTTTATTTTTGTGGGGCTGGGGATTGAACCCAGGGCCTTGTGCATGCAAGGCAAGCACTCTACCAACAGAGCTATATCCCCAGCCCTCCATTCATTTATAATTTACCATTTGTATCAGGGATTAGGCTAAACACTAAAATACAGCAGCAAAGTTCCTGTTTTCACTCTCATGAAGAAGAATGGCAGTAACACAAATTATTCCACAAGATAATGTCAGACACTGATGACTGCTACCAAACCAGGTAATGAGGTATGGAGTAACTGAGAAGCTACTTTGAATAAAATGATGCGGAGGAAGTTCTGCTGTGAAGGTGAGGCTTAAAGGATAAAAATCAGCTAGCCAAAGAAATAGATGAAGAAAAGTATTCTAAATGGGTGGAATAAAAATAAAATTTTAGCAGCCAGAAAGGTTCTGGTGTGGTCAGTGTTAGAGAACAGGATGCATCACTGAGATTGGCCATTCATCCATTCTGTACTAGCCACCCCTTCCTATTCTTGTACTTCTGCAGCCTCATTTCCTATCTCTAATCTTGCATTGGGGGTCCTTTACTAAGGTGAGTTTCAAGAATCTATTTGAGCCCGAAACCTCATTGCACACAATGTCTCAACTGTTGCCAGATTTTTATTTCTATCTCAATACCTGGCACATGTTTTGTCAACTTAGGTAATACTAGAATGATAAAAAGTTGTGTTTTTCCAGGATGAGTTTGCCATGGGGGTTATAAGACTACTTGGAAGGTACTACATTCTTTATAACTTAATTCTTTAGATAGCTGTAATTTCAATAAGGCATCTTCATTTATTGCCCTTCTGTTTAATAGTTGACTTAATTATTACATCTAATTTGTTCTAAGACATGTAGGTGAACATGATCTTAAGTAAAAAAAAAAAAATTCCCTTTAAAAAATTTAACTTTATTGTGGTAAAATCACTTAAGAGATCTGCTATCTTTACAAAATTTTAAATGTACAATACATTTCTGTTAATTAGAAGGACAATATTGTACATCAGATTTCTAGAACCTATTCATCTTTTATAACTGAGATTTATGATCATTGATTAGCAACAACCCATATTTCCCTGTCCTCCTAGCCCCTGACAACCACCCTTCTACTGTCCAATTATTTAATTTTGATTATTCTAGATACTTCATATAAGTGAAATCAAGCAGTATTTGCCCTTCTGTGACTGGGTTATTTCAGTTAGCATATCTACCAGGTTCATCCATGTTTTTGCATATTGTAGGATTTCCTTCTTTTTATTTTTTATTTTGGGGGTTACTGGGGACTAAACCCAGGAATGCTCTACTACTCAACTCTATCCCCAGCCCTTTTTATTTTCATTTTGAGATAGAGTTTTACTAAGTTGTGGAGACTGGCCTCAAACTTGTGATCCTCCTGTCTCAACCTCCCAAGTTGCTGGGATTACAGGCTTCTGCCATTGTACCCAGCTTTCCTTCCTTATTTTAAAAGGCCAAATAGTATTTCACTATATGTACATGCCATGTTTTCCTTATTCATTCATTTGTTGATGGCTACTTAGGTTGTTTGTATTTCTTGGCTATTATAAAAAGGACTACAATAAACATTACAGTGCTAATATCTCTTTGATATCCTGATCTTAATTCTTTTGGATAAATACCCAAATATGGATAGCTGGATCACCTGGCAGTTCTTTTTTTAGTATTTTGAGAAATCCCCACACTGTTTCCGTTGTGACTGAACCTTTTTATATTTCCACCAACAATGTGTAAGGAATCCAATACTCATTTGCATCCCTCTCTCCCAGTGCTGGGGATCAAACCAGGGCCTCACCTATGCTAGGCAAGTGCTCTATGATAGAGATGTGTCTCCCTCCAGACTTGTTTCTATTTTTGATAATAGCCAATCTAACAGGTATGAGGTGATAGCTGAGATTTAATTTGCATTTTCTTGCTGCTTAGTGATGTTGAGCATCTTTTCATATATTTGCTGGCCATCTGTCTTTGGAGAAATTTCTACTGAAGTCTTAAGTTCATTTTTTAGTCAGGTTATTAGATTTTTGCTTTTTAATTGTAGGAGTTCTTTATATATTTTGTAAATTAACCCATGATTTGACATATGGTCTAAAATATTTTCTCTGCTTCTTAGGCTATCTTTTCACTTTCTTGATTATTTCCTTTGCTGTCAGAAGCTTTTCAGTTTGGTGAAATCACGCTTGTCTATACTTTGCTTTTGTTGACTAAGTTTTTGGTCTCAAAAAGTTTTTGGCCACAAAATCATTGCTAAGACCAATGTCAAGAAGTGTTTTTCCTATGTTTTCATCCATGAGTTTTATAGTTTCAGGTCTTATGTTTAAATCTTTAATACACTATGAGTGGGATTTTTATGTATGGTGTATGGTAACTATTCAATTTCACTCTTCTGCATGTGGATATCCAGTTTTAATAAAGCTCAAGTCAGACATGCAAAAGTTGCTTGATAACCTATAAAGTGCTATAATTAGAGCAAGAGAATGAAGGGTAATGGAATTAGATTTGGAAATATGATTTTGACTTTTTGATATTTACTAGTTATAAGACCTTGTCTATTGTCCTTTCTGAGTTTCTAGTTTCCTACTAGCTTTGTAAGGACATTATGAGGCTTAAATGACTAACAGGTGAAAACTATTTATAAAATGTTAATATTATACTAATTTAAGTTATAATTATCATGCATTCTTTGATCATGATTTTAAATCAGCATATTTGAAAAACTACTATTAATAATTTAGAAGAAAAAATCTGTTTAGGCACTGCAGCATTTTATTGTTTAAAATTGCTGCTGAATGTTATTACAAACTTTTAAGCAGAAATATCACTGGTTTTAGTAAAAATATTTTAAACACTTACGAGTGATGTAATTTTCTGAATATGGTCCACCAATATGCAAACAATAGAGCAACTATATTAGTTCATGCAGTGTTTCACACATGGAAACCTGGGCCCATGATTAACCATTTAGGGTAACACTCATAAACTATACAGTATGCAGTAAACATGTCTACCAAGTAAATTAAAGAACCCCTGTGCTATGCAGCAGCTGAAGCAAAGTTGGACTTGATTAAAAATTCTTAGAAACAGAGGATTGTTTTAATTCTAGAAGTGGGAGAGGAGAAAAGTCATATCCTTCAACTAAACAAACAGTACTACAAGTCCCTACAAGACACATGCCCATTTAGGAGATCAGAGGTCAGGTTTTATAATATAAGACATTGTAACTAACATAAGTAATCAATCATGTCTGTAAACCAATGCCCCATTTATAAGAGCTTGGATTCCGTCACTTGTTTAAGTGTTTGTTCTACACCAATGTCTTAGTTCCCATGGGCATTCCAGGTTGAACCTGTATTTGGGTGCTTGACAATCACCTTGTTTCCAAAATTTTAAGTACATACTTTCCTAAATTTCTCACATATGCATTCAAGGGGCATTCAAAATTCTTGCAAGCATTACATATAATAAGACATTTTACTATTAGCAGGATCCTTCACTTTTTGTGTGTAAGGACTGATAATTGCCAACAAACTATCTATCTGCCTGCTTTGCCTTTGTATTCCATTGAGCACAGATCCACTCATCAAAGTAGGGAATATTATAAATTTTTTCCTTTGCTTCACTGGACAGCAATCCCTAAAACATACCCAATAATTATCACTGCTTTTCATAAATTGGTTATAGTCATTCACAGTCTCTATTTCTTCCGTGAGTAAATAATCATGCTTCTAGAAGAAACTAAATAGCATTTTTATTGATGGCTTTTATTATTTTTTAAAGTGCTATAATTTCAAAGATCTTAATTGTATAAGGATGTAAATGGATATAAACTCTCCAAACCAATTTTCTAAAAAGGAAGTCCAGATACTAAAAACAACTTCAAGATGTGGAAGGCTGGGAAGCATCGGGAGCAGACAAGGCAACTTGTGTATGACCGTCAGAGACAGGAAGCAGATTCTGAGCAAAGATGTTAGACTGCTCTTTTAGACAGGTAAGAGAGAACTAAAACAGTTCTGGTAAACATAACCTACTGCCACACTCCCAAGATAAGTTCGACATATACCTAATGTAAAAACAACCTGCCATGACCGGATGATGAAAGCAAGGGCGCAATGTCTTGAAATAGAATGACAATGTTACAAATATGACTGGTTTGTACACTAGCAACTGCTCAGGAAGCGGAAGAATGCTAAATTAAGAATATAAATTCATCAAGGCAGTATCTTAACTATTCTTACAGTAAATAATAATTGCTAACATGTTTATTCTTGGTTTATTCCATTAGTAGCAGACAGTAATAATAAGCCACTACATTAAAATAAAAGTTGAATCAAAATTAATTATTAAATGCCTATATATAAAAATCCCATAATTAGAAACATCATCAGCAGATAAAAATCAAATATCAAGTTTGTATTAGAAAAAACAATGATTGTTGGTTGGTTAAAATGGACTAAAAAATGGCAATAAAATCAGCGTATAGGTTAACCTTATTATAGTTAACATGAAGGACTTGGATAATATCACTTGATCATTTTTTATCTATTTTTTGGTCTCTAAGATAATTCAAGAGGTTTCATATTCTTTCTCTAAGGAAGTTTAAAAAATAATAATTCTCAATGAAAAAATACATATGAACATATAATTTATACATAAAAGAACTGAAAGCAACTAATTTTAACAAAGTTTAAGGTGGTAAAGCAGGAGAACAGCCTTGCAATCAGTAGAGACTGCTCCAAAACTGCATAAGGGCATAAACAGAAGCTTGGAGTGGAGAAGAAAGGCACTGGTGAGATCAAAGGCTGGGGTTTAGGCTGCAAATAAGCACAGATTCTTGTACTTTTCCAAGAAATATTAAACCAAAAATTTCTTAGAGAGTTATTTAATTAAACTTAAATTAGCAAAGACCTAAAAGTCAAGGACAGTGAAGAAATTAAATTGGGTTTTAAAGGAACAGAGTTAGAAAGTAAGAAATACTGAAAACACACTGGTGATGTAACACAGTAGTAGAGTGTATGCCTAGCTTGCTCAAGGCCTCGGATTGATCCCCAATACCACAAAAAAACCAAAAACTTGACACAATATTTTTTCAAATTTCTAATGCTCACAAAGAATAACCCATTGATCACAATAACAAATACAGAAATAAATTGTGAATTTTTAAAAAATATTTTTTAGTTGTCAATGGACCTTTATTTTTTTATTTATTTATATGTGGTGCTGAGAATTTAACCCAGTGCTTCACACATGCTAGGCAAGCGCTCTACCACTGAGCTTCAATCCCAGCCCCAGAAATGTGATTTTTTTGTGTGTGTGTGTGGTGCTGGATTGAACCCAGGGCCTTGTGCTTGCAAGGCAGGTCCTCTACTACTATATCCCAGCCCAAGAACTGTGAATTTTTCATGGACTACAAAATCATTGGTAAATAAGTTTAAATATGCAATCATAGTTAGTTTTTATAACATTTGCATGAACCCTCTTCAACCTTCACCAGGTTTATAGATACCTATTTCAGTTTTTATCTGAGAAATGATACTTAGTATCTCATTTCATAATTAGCATTTCTTATGGATTTATATGAATATTAGTAAGGAGGAGTATAGCATGTAGAAATCTGTTCTGAATATGGTACTAAAAATGTAGTACATTGTTTTTAAAAAGTATGTTTATCAATATAACCAAAGGAAAAATGACTTATATCAATTATTTTTTTGGTCAATTTTCTATAATAGGTAACTCAAAAAAAAAAGCTAACATCTTTTTAAAGTGTTTTTTTTTTTTAGTTGTAGATGGATACAATGCCTTTATTTTACTTATTTTTACTGGGTACTAAGGATCGAACCCAGTGCACATGTATGTGCTAGGCAAGTACTCTACCACTAAGTCACTACCCCAGCAAGTCACAACCCCAGCCTGCTTAAAGCTAACATCTTTTTGAGGGCACAAAGCACACAGACAACTTGTGTAAGTCTGTGAGGCAGCCATCACACAACTCTTACATGACAGATAAATTTCAGAGCAAAATACATGAATAAAATGTGTGCAAGCTCAAGAGCATCACCCTCTCCCTCCTGCTGCCAACACAGAACAAGCTAAGGAAATGGAGGTAGAACTGTGAACTTCCGGAGGGCAGAATTATTAAAAACAGCTTTAAATTAGAATAAGACACTATCAAAAAGAATTCTAAAATTGCCAATACCGATCAATCTGCCTCAGGAGCAGAGGAAAGGGATGTCTATAGCATTTCAGTCTGGTAGGGGTAATATGTGTGGCTTAAAAAGCATATTTAATTTATTACAATAATGTATTTAGTGTTTATTGTTTCTGTAATAAAAGCATTAAGGAATAGCGTGCAGTTTGTGCACCTATTTAAAAGGCTGTGAAAACTGATATAAAAAGCCTTCTTTTCTAAAGT
Source organism: Glaucomys volans (assembly GCA_020662805.1). NCBI lineage: Eukaryota > Metazoa > Chordata > Mammalia > Rodentia > Sciuridae > Glaucomys > Glaucomys volans. The sequence continues at coordinate 483,066 of JAJEJO010003897.1, forward strand.
GCTTTCAACTAAGAAAATTTACATAGAAATGTGATAAGCAGGTCCTCTCTCCTCTCCTGCCCCTCCTTTCTCCTTACTCTGCAAATGAGTAAGAGTAGCTGAGACTCAGCTGAGGGTCTGAAGTAGTGTGTATCTTCCTGTGGGTTCAGGCTTCCTTTACACATCAACCTCTGCACTACACCTCACACACTAAAAAACAAAACAAAATAAAACACACCTTAGGGCAATGTTGATGAAAAAGATAACTCTCTACCTTTAAAAAAAGGCCTACTTGTAGAGGTAGAGTAAAATTAAAAATTTTAATTACACCAGGTTATGGAAAAAGAATATATACTTGATTAGGTTAATAAAACATAAACTTCATATGATTTTTCTCCCCAGAGAAAAGAATTAAGTAAGAGGGATTGAGGGGAGGAAAGGGACAACAGCTTTAGATGGTTGCTTCTGTCTATAACTATCAATATAAATTTTTCATGTTTTTCTTTGGTGGACATTTGCAATTCTGCTTTGTCAGCAGTTCTTGACTGAGGCCTGCAGAGCACTGTTCTTATTCTTGATCCCCAAATTCACAGGCATTGTCTTATCTTCTAATCTGTGGGGCACAAATCTTAGATTATGAATTCTAAAATGTTCACAAATCATTTCTTGAAAAATGAAAACATTCATATTATATCCAGAAAGGAGTTAGTTTGAAAAGTATCTCAAACTGCATATTCTCATCATTCTAGGCAAATACCAACCAACCAACCAAACAAAAAAACACAATTTAAGTGATTTTTATGTTCTCCAATATTTGTTGAAAAAAGTGACCTTGAGCAAGTAGGCACATGTAAATAAAATATCTGTGTATATAAAAGCAAAAACACACAAACCCCCCTAAACTGACCATGTAGAATCTGCATTATGCCCACACAGGGGCAAGTGGATTAAGGTACACAAAATATATCCTTTTTGTTGTTGTTGTTGCATCAATTAAAAAAGAAGCAAACTGTTTAATTTGTAATTTACTATTATTTAATTTTCCACTAAAAACATTTGTCTAACACTGTGCCATATAATAAAGACAGAAAGAAAAAAAACCCAAATCATTTGTAAGATTAAAAAGCGAGTAAGAGAAAAATAAAAGGAGTAAAGGAAATGAATAAGTAGGAGGAAAAAAAAGAGGAAGATGGACAGACAGAGGAAGGAGGAAAGAGGGGGCAAATTAGCTTAGTCAAGCTCTCTCGGGACAGTGTGCTGAGTTACCAGACCAGAAATGAGGGGTTGAAAGCTACTACTGATAACTGGTGGAGGCTGAAAGTGCTACTTAAGTGCCTGGTGTCTGTCGAAAAAGAGGGAGGAGAGGTTTGAGACTGAGGATGCCAAGTGCATTCCCAGCCAGCAGAGTAAAAAGGAAGCATTAACAGCAGCCTCGGGGGAAGCTGAGCATGCTATCCCTGAGCCAGAGGGCAAATGTGGCAATAGCTGCCAGCAGCAGCTGGATAAAGGGATAAAGAAATAAAGAAACCACAGGAAAATTGGCAGCTTTAGACATCTAAGGCTGACTCGGCCTTGTCTGGATACTGAGAGGAACAAACTGCCTGGAAATAACACTGCCATCTTTCTACTGCCAATGGGTTACTAATCAACAACTGAAATGCAGTAGAGTGAAATTTACTTCACAAAATTACATTAAGAATGGATTCAACCTTGTGGAATAGTAGCTCTGCTGAGATGATACACCTAAGATACTTTCAATGTTGAATTTTATAATAACAGCAGCATTCCCCATATCTATCTGAATGCTACTCCAAAATATTTAAAATAAAGAAAAAAATCAAATGTATTTTCAAAATGCTGTATTTCATTAGTGCTTCCTAAACATTATTTATAGGGCAGTTTAACCAAAAAAAAAAAAAAAAAAGCAATATTCCCTATAGTATATATTAATGGTTCTATGACATGTAGAACCAGAAACATTAAAATTCTTAAAGGAACTTCTGAAATAATATGTTTCCAAAGTATTTTCATTCATATTCTTCCATTTAAAAGAACGTTTAGCCAGGCACGATGCTGACTGCCTTAATCCCAGCAGCTCGGGAGGCTGAGACAGGAGGAACCTGAGTTCAAAGCCAGTCTCAGCAAAAGTGAGGTGCTACACAACTCAGTGAGACCCTGTCTCTAAATAAAATACAAAATAGGGCTGGGATGTGGCTCAGTGATCAAATGCCCCAGAGTTAAATCTCCAGTACACACACACACACACACACACGCACGCACACACACACACACACACACACAGAAGGTTTAAAGTATCAATAGGAGGCTATCTATATTATCTTTTATGGTTTGGGAATACAAGGTAAATACTACAATGAAAATTCTTTTTCTTAATAATGTTATTGTATTTTTACACCTTTATTTTATTTATTTATTTATATGTGGTGCTGAGGATCAAAGCTAGGCAAGCGCTTTATCACTGAGCTACAACCCCAGCCCTACAATGAGAATTCTTGTTTTAAATAAGTATTGACTTTAAAATTTCAGAAAAAAAGTCTAAAGACTTTTTATAACTATTTTGTTTATTTATTTTTCTTTGGTGCTGAAGATCGAACCCAGTGCCTCACATGTGCTAGGCAAGTGCTCCATCCACCACTGAGCCACAACCTCAGCCCCCAAAGACAAGATTTACCAAATAAAATTTTTCAAATGACTAGATTTAATATATTTGATAAACTGAAATTTATAATTAATTCAGTAAATCTCACCAGCCTCAGAAAAGTCAATTTTCTTACTTCTTCATCACGATTAATACCATTAAAATTGAAGTTAGGAAAAAAATAAGATCCTACCCCTAAAAGAAGTTCAAGCATTTAAGAAGATCAAACTAGAAATAAGAAACACCAAGAAAGTTCTGTGATACACAGAATACATTCTATAGAATTCAGGGAGTGGAAAGCAGCAGGAATAGAGGGTAAGAGCCTTAAGGAAGTAAAATTTAAGATAGTCCCTATACCATTCACAACATTGATGTATAAAGTATTTGGAAGGCAAACATAAAAAAGAATAATTTAAGAATAAGAACAAATAAAGTAATTATCATGTAAAGTTATCTTTGGAAAATTAGATTTGATAGTTATTATAATTATAGAAGGTATTGATGGTAAGGAGTCATGATACTAAAATACAATAGTTAGATGGGGTGGGGGTGTTGTGGGGTGGAGGGGTGACCTTGCTTAAGCAGCAAAATTCCATAGACTGGGAGGCTTAAACAACAGAAATTTAGTTCTGAAGACTGGAATTCCAATGGAGAATGTAGTTGTGAAGGCTGGAAAGTCCAAGACCAAGGTTGTGGCAGAGTTTGGTTTCTAGTGAGGGCTCTCTTCTTAGCTTGCAGATGGCCACCAACTTGCCATGTCTTCCCATGGTGGAGAGAGTGACTCTGGTATCCATTTCTCTTTTCTAAAGACATCCGTTCTATTGGATCAGGGCTCTACTCTTATGATGTCTATCCTCAATCACCTCCTCTGAGGACCTGTCTCCATTACAATCATGTGGCTAGAGCTTCAACATATATTTTAGTCAGCTTTTTTGCCACTACAACCAAAAGAGATGACAAGAACAATTAGAAGAGGAAAAGTTTTTGGGGGGTTCATGGTTCAGACTTCTCAGTCTATAGACGGCCAACTCTTTTATTCTGGGCTGGAGATAAGGCAGAACATCATGGAAAAGGGTGTGGCAAAAGAAAGCAGCTCAGCACATGGTACCAGGAAGCAGAGAAAGAGAGAGAGTCCCACTCACCAGAAAGACCCCAAAGGCATGCCCTAGCAACCTATTTCCTCCAGTCACACCCTGCCTGCCAACAATTATGGCCCAGTTAATCCATTCGAGCGGATCGATGCACTGACTGATTTAAGGCTCTAAGTCCAATCATTTCACCTCTCAACTTTTTTGCACTGTCTTATTTTTGAGGATACCTTACATCTAAACCAAAAACAACACATGAATTTGGAGGTGACACAATTAAGCCCATAGCATTCTGCCTCTAACCTCCCAAAATTTATGCTCTACTGCATGCAAAAATACATTCATTCTATTTCTAAAGCCCAAAAGTCTGAATTCATTCCTGTATCAATTTTAAAGCCTGAAGTCCAAAGTCTCATCTAAATATCACCTAAATTAGATATGGATGAAACTCATGGTAGGATTTATCCTGAGGAAAAGTCCTCCCCTCTTGTGAGTCTGCAAAATCAAACAAGATATTTGCTTCCAGAATACAATGGTGGGGCAGTTAAGGATAGGCATTTTTTTCCAAAAAGGAGAAACAGGAAATTATAAATAATGAAAAAAAATTTAGAACACTATTGGAAAATGAAGTGAGGCCATATAGAATGAAGTGCATACCCATTAAGTATTAAATTTTCAAGTCTACATATGATAATGAATATAATGGGTTTAAAACAAGCTTACCGATAACAAAGAAGCCTACACTCCAAAAATGTCAGGGATTTTTTTTTTTTTTGTAGGTGTAGATGGACAGCATGCCTTTATTTTATTTGTTTATTTTTATGTGGTGCTAAGGATCAAACCCAGTGCCTCACACAGGCTAGACAAGTGCCCTGCCACTGAGCTACTGCCTCAACCCCAAGTCAGGGACATTATTATTGACCTCAAAAACTGCACTGCCAAACATGGTAGTGTTATATGGTAAACAGTAACCAAATATAGCTATTAAAATTTGACTTAATTAAAACCTCAGTTCCTAAGTAATATTACCTACATTTCAAGTGCTCAATAGACACTTGTGACTACTGGCTATCATTATGGACAATGTAGATACAAACATCGTTATTGAAAATTTAGTGAATGATTCTTTTATAAGGCCTGAAAAGGTATGTAATGCTATAATTATCTGATATGAAAAGAAATGCAAGGAATTATTAGCATTCATGGTTTAAGAAGACAATTGAAAAATGAAGAAAAATAACATCAATTTATACTTTACAAGAATCTAAGGGGATCACATGCAACACAAGACTATCTTGTTAACTTTTATAAAGGCAGTGAGGGAGGGCTAGGAAATTTTTCAATAAGAAATATTTATGTAGGAAATTAAGATAATAATGTTTAGAGTTTTACTTTCTCATAATTTGAATCGTAAGAACATACCATGAACATGTCCAGTGGTCTCACTGTCAGGTATCAGAAGTCTTATGCAAGCCCTTGAGAGTGGCAGGATGAATGACTGGATTCACTATCAAGGTCCCATGGTACATATTGCCAGAGTTGCTGGCAACAAATGTAGCATGACAATGTACCATGAGAACTAAGATCTGTGTATCTGGGCATCTGGCATCATCCATCCATCCATCCTTCCATCCTTCCATGCCAGTAGATGAGAATGGATGGACCATCCTCAATTAACGTTTATTCAAAGTTCTAATCTTTTTAAGCACTTCGAAATATACAAATTCTTTCCATTACAAAGCATTCTGACTGGTAATTCTCCCTTACAGAATGACACTTCAGTATATGTTACTAGTGTATGATTACTTTGTTTGATTATAATACAAACTAAATACAGGAAGCTTCCTTTTATACTAGTTGAGATCTTTCTGCAATTCTTACATAAAAAATTTATAGGCCTTATACCTAAGATGACCATTTTCTTGACAAGCACAGAGATAGAGAATATACTTTTCCTGAAATTTCTTAAGACATCAATTTTCTTGATAAGTCTAAACCACAGAATGTGCTTCCCTTGGATTGACTCACATTTTTGGCATCTATTCTGAGAACTAGGAATGGTAAATTTTTTCTTCCTGGAACATGTGCCTCACTCCCCACACCATATATTATTCCACATCACACACCCATCTGACCTACCTTTGCTACTCTCTGATAATAGCCAGAAGTCTACAGCAGTCTCATTTTAGGAGTTTCCCTATTGCTAACTGTGAATAAAGCTTTCTTACCCATATTTTGCTGATCTCACTCTAGGACCCTTGGCCCTTCCTCCTTCCACAAATAATTCTTGTTCCATAGGCTCTGGGATATAATACAAAAATTTCTTCAAGAAATTCAGGTTCATTCTTTACAGTTTTTTTCTTTCTGTCACTGGAAAGACCATATCTTCTCCCTATTAACACCTAATCCTCAGCTGGTACCAGGAGAGGAAAGCAAAGGATGACAAAGACAACTGAAATAAAATACAGAGGCAGTACAAGGCTAAGTAAGTTTTTCTACTAGAACCTCCCAAGCCAAAACCAGGAATTTTCTCCTAGAATATTCTCTAATATCAAGTTCTTCATTTATCATTGTTACATAAACTACTTGTGTTCTCCTATTATCTATTTTCTCTTTCTTTAACAGACCTAACCTCCGTGCAGTGTCAGGGAACTAACCCAGCTTGACATTACCGTTTCCAAAGTCCCCTGTAGTTAGGATTCATCAAATGACTAAGTTTTAGAAATTAGGATGTAAGCAGAAATAATGTGCCCAACTTCCCAGTCACATCATTTTTTAAAAAAGAAGCTGCCTGTCCTTTACTTACTCTTGCCTCTTTACAAAGAGAGAATCTGAAGGTGAGGTGTGAATGCAAAGCAAAGCTATCTCTGGGTAATGGTGGAATGAGAGAAGGAAACTGGCTCCTTCGATGACATCAAGGATGAGATTATACCTAAATCCTTGAACTGCCTATCAGCTCAGATTTTTACTTCAGAGAGAAGCCTTCCTTCTCCATTTAACCACTGCATGTTAGTCTGTGTAAAAGCTATAAACCTTAGAACTGGTTGTAAAAATGGTTATATTTAAAGAAACAGGATATGTGTCCTTAGTCTACAAAGGGGATATGATCAGATGGAAGTCCTAAAAGGTCAGCTACCCTCAAATGTGAAATGCCTGTTTTAGTGTGAGACAGAGTGACAACTGAGAATATATAGGATTTAACAAGAAATCATATGGCTTCCTCCTATGGGCCAGATACCATGTAAAAAGCTGTGATATGAGCTGGATAAGTAAACAAAATACACAAAATTTCTATCCTCACTGATTTTCTGAACAGTGAGAGACTAAATCCACAGGAATTCTCTAGGACAAAATTGGCTAATAACTGCTGAGACCACATTACCACATGTCAGGTAATGTCCTAAGCACTGGAAACAATGGTCTCTCTTTTACTTTCTAAATGTTTTTTCCTTTATTTTTTTTTTTGCTAGTTCTCTAGTGTAGTCTCTTAAATTTTTTTTATTTCAGCTTGCATCCTCCTAACCTTTATAAGCTTTGTTCCTCCTATCTAAAATGTTCATCTTAGGGTAGTTTCTTAGCTGGGGTTGCCATAAAAAAATACAGTAACTGGGTAGCTGAAACAACAGCAATGTATATCCTCCGAGTTCTGGAGGCTAGAGTCTGAGAGTAAGGTGCCAGCATGGTTGATTTTTGGTGAAGGCTGTCTTCCTGGCCTGTATAAAGCTGCCAGTGTCCTCATATAGAGGGTGGAAAAGAGCATAGAAGTGTATACACATGAGAGCAGGTTTGCTGATACTTCTTATAAAAGGCACAAATCCCTTCTTACAGCCTTACCCTCATGCCTTTTTCTAAACCCAATTACTTCCCCAAAGCCCCAGCTCTACAAACCATCATATCAGGGGTTAGGGCTTCAACATAGAATTTTGGAGAAAGACAATTCAGTATATAGCAGATGGCAAAATAGCCCTTCAATACCTAGCTCAAATGTCTCTTAAATATCTTCATTCCATCAATAAAGTTATTTGCTTTATCATCTATGCTCCAGTTTATCATATTCTGTGGTGATTATTTCTACTAATATGTGGTGAATTTCTATAGAGTAGAGATTCTACCATATTCTTCTTTGTATCACCCTAAACTAAGCACAGCATCTGGCAAACAATAGGCACCAATAAATATTTACAGAATGAAACACTGGACTTCTGAAAGCAATGAAAGAAATATGCTGAAAATTCTTTTAATGCTTCTCTTTACTTGCAAGTTCTACATTATAATAAAACCTTTCTCCCCCATGACTGTAACTTCAGACTCCGAATTCATAATTTATTTCTTTATGGCATCATCGATCTCAAGATTTCTATAACCACTAATTTCTTTGGAGTTGCAATGCAGATTCTATCAACCAGTGCTAGATTATACACATTTAATCCATGAATTGCAGACACTTTTACCTAAGGAGTAGGCTGAACACATTTTCACAGGTGTAATAAATAACTTCAGATGCCCTTGTGAGAAACTCAGCAATAGGATTCACCTATTAATTTTCTCTACTGAATGCATTTTCACATGGAAAAAGTATTACCAATCATTATTTTATGTTACCAGAGTAGGGAAGATTTAATCTACTTTTACATAACAATTCTGTTGCCTTGGTGGCCAAGTGATCATTCAGTATTATACCTATTCTAAATCTGTCATGATGCTTAAAACCTACTGACCTTATTCAGTATCCGTTATCTATTTACTTCCAAGGGGTTAAGTAACTTAACTACAGTCAAAAGTCAGCTAATACAGAAGATCTGGAGCTAATCTCCAAAATTCAGAGTGTGAGTATATAATACATTCATACATGCATCACATAATTTTATAAAATTACTGAGGTAATTGATGTTAAAGTATAAAACACATGACTGAATTCATTAAATATGTTAATCATGTTATTTTACTTGAGTTAGAGTTGTAGGTCTATGAATGAACATTCACATTACCAAATGTTAAGTCACCATTTACAAGTAACTGGGGGTAGGGTACAGAACATGACTAATAGGCAGTGATTATAATGAATGTTAGCACAACTTTCTTTTATGCTAACAAAGTACATTTGGAATTTCATAAATAAAAATAAAAGACAGTCACAACTATTTTATTTATATATAAGGGGTACTAAAGTGAGATTAAATTTGTTTGGGGGGGGTCTTAGGGTTAAAATGAGGATCAATAGGTAGAAGTTACAGGGATCAAATTTCACTCAGTATAAAAGATATTTGAAAACGCAATGTCAGGTATGAACAATTGTTGTGACAATATACTATCAGCTAGATTTCTGCAGATAACAGAGGTGTCACAGTGATAACAGTGAGGGGTGAGTCACCTAAGAAGAAATTCTACCTGAGACTAGGCAATACTTGAAAAAACACTAATGTAACAGAGTAACAGGACTACACTGCCCATGTGGAAGGTAAATTTATCTGCAGTGTATCAAATGTATAAAGAAGAGGTACAGAAACTAGAAGAAATCTACTGCCATAGAAAAAATAAAGAGTGTGTGACAGATATCATTGCCCTGTGTACATGCATGAAAGCACAGATGGTGTGACTCTACTTTGTGTACAACCCTTGAAACAATAGCTGTACTCCATTTGTGTTCAATGAATCAATAAGTAAATAAAAAACAAAAAAAAAGAAAAAAGAAAGAGGAAAGGCTAGAGAGGGAAAAGATATTCTAATTACTTCAAACAATTATATGCTAATACTACCTATGCTAGTCCTTGTAAGATAAAATAGCATTTTAAAAATACCCATAAAATAACTCATTTGTCCGATTATTTAATATTTCTTAATATATTCTGAAAACCAAATTAAAACACATTCTCAACTGTAACACTGAATTTACTTTCCTCAAAAAGCCTATTTCTTCTTCTTTTTGTAATACCTATTTTAGTTGTTTATAATTCCAGTAATCTTAGTTAAAAACTTCTAGACCACCTTTAGCTCCTTCCTCTATGCATTATGACTAGGATGTATCTTTTTCCTGAATATCTTCTTCATCCTTTCTGTCACTGTTTTAACTAAGGTTGTCATCATCTCTTGCCTAGTTAGTCCCCTATAACTCTAACAGCTTCTTAACTGGTTTTCCTGTCTCCACCCTTTCCCAGCTCTAGTCCAAAGCTTCCACTGCCATCTTCCTAAAAACAAATTAAATGCAATCACCTGCTTTCCATGACTTTCCAGTGGTTCTTGGCTATCTGTAACATGAATACCAACTGCTTAGCAAGGTATAAACACCTCTTTAGAAATGTCAAGCCTAATCCCTGACTATTCCTTCCCAAGATAACCATGTTGTAGTCATATAGAAAATTCCACTCTTTTAACCAATTCATACTTTTTCTATATTAGAAGCTTATTCATTTCACATGGCACTAGCAGTCAAATGCCAGTGCCTGGGAAGGGTTTATGAGGGAAATTTTTCATTTAAACTCTATTTAGTCAATAGCATTTCTCCTCAACATCTTTTTGCTATGGACTAGTGTGACAGTTAATTCTATGTGTTAACTTGACTGGGCTATGGGACACCCAGATAGCTGGCAAAATGTAATTTCTGGGAGTCTCTGTGAGGGTGTTTTGAGAAGAGATTGGCATCACACAATCTACTGAGGGCCAGAACACAACAAAAAGGTAGGGTAGGTGGGTGGATTCACTTCATTCCCAGATTCAGGACACCCATTTTCTCCTGGTTCTTCGGCCTTCGGACGTCAGAACTTACATCAGTGGTCCTCCTAAGTCTCAGGACTTGGATCTCAGACTAGAAATTATATAGCTGGCTTCTCTGGTTCTCAGGCATAGGTACCTGAACTGAATTATGCCATTGGCTTTGCTGGGTTTCTGGTCTGAAGACAGTAAATTGTGAACTTCTCAACTTCAAATCACCAATTCCCATAATATATCACCTCTTTAATATGCATATCACACGCATACATACTTTGTTTTTCTGGAGAACCGTGAATAACACAAATACTAAACTTTTTTTAGTGTACAATGTCACCTGTTACCATTTTCCAAATGCAATTTACTATTTATTTATTTTTATTAAAAACAATAGCTACCCACTAAAGATAACTTGAAAAGCAAAGAAAAGGAAAAAACAAAAAAACCACTCAAGCATTAACTACTAAGATGGTGGTACAGGTGTATTATATAATATTTCTACTCTGTTTGGATTTTATACACATAAATACATAATTTTTATATCCTACATTTTTATATTAGGATTTTCCATTTCCCAAGTAAATGAATTTTGAGATGTTAATTTTTCATGAAAACTGATAGATGAAAGTATATTTCTTTTCACTAAGAGCATATTTTTGTTCAATATGCATGATGTAAGATGTATTTTAAAAATAGATACACAGTAGTATAATTTCATCACAGGCAGTATAGATTTAACAAAACAGACTTCTTGCATTGGAATCCTAGCTCAGTATTTATCAGTTCTGTGACCTTGGTGAGTTATATAACCTTTCTGTACCTTAGCCATCTAATCTACAGAGTATAGAAATAATAGCACTTATGGGACAGTTGTGAGGTAAAATGAGTTAGTCCATAACCTGCTTACAACAATGTCTGGTGCATATTAAGTGCTCAATCAATGAGAGTTATGATCTTTCTAAACATCTAAGCTTCAAATAGCAAAATCTAATTAAACTGAGCAAAATAAGAATGAATTGTGTTTATAGAAAATATAAACATTGAAAAAATAATGAAAGACATTAAATACATTTTAGCACCCTCTTCAGTGCAAGGAACAAAAAAGAGGTAGAAAGACAAGACTAAGGGAAGATAAGATATTTGTCAATGAGTTTTTCTTAACATAGACATTCTTTTGATAGGATAGAAATTAAGTGCATTGTGAAAGCCCTAAATAAGCATGGGACTAACAAAGTACAATGCATGGAAGATTTCACATAAAAAGAACAAACAATCAGAAATTTACTGTATGTTAAGTAACTTTGATCTCAGGGAAATGCACTAAAGCATTTCACAGAAAATTGGTGTTGAACACAGAAGAAAATAAGCCAATACATTTGATGAATCCATGAAAGAAACAAAGTACATGCTGTGGCACAGATAACAGTACTTATTTGAGCTCTCAAAGTCTGTACTATGCTACACAGAACAATTATTTTGCTTTTCTTGGAAAATAACTATTGATTGTGATTGGTACAAAACATGGTTTATGGGAAAAAAGTCTTTTGTATGGTTGAATAGCTAAAAATATATTTCCTAAGTATCAGAGAAAAATATTACTTTGGAGGTGTTTGTGATGGTAGGACTTTTACACCTAATCATTTAGGCCAGTTTTTCAATATCACTTTTGAAAATTCCAACCTTTACTGTCAAATATAAATTTATGCCAAGAAATTAAAATATGACACCTTACATTGCAATGAAGACATAGTTGCAGAATTTGTGCTACTTTTATCCTTTCTCTTTATTTATAATACTCCTTACAATTGCTATTCGTATATTTTCTGCATTAATTACCTACTTAACCAGAATTAACTTTTTTGGACTACTTGCAATTCATTGAAATACTGTGCCTAACTTCATGGACAGTTGGGCATCACTTACTTTACTACTGGATGTATCTCTCACACCGAAGGACTCACACTCAGGTATGACACACAGGACACCAAAGTCTGAATTCTCCTTTCCTGTGACCATGGCAGAAACTACTAATCATTTGTGGCATGTTCTTGGCAGATAATACCAAGTGAGTAAAGGTGGCTCTCAAACAGGAGCCCAGGTTCTACAGTTGTCCAAAAGTATTTTGGTTCACTTCTGAATTTATTGAAGACTGATCCATTTTTCATTCTTTCAGCAAAAGTGGCCCCATATGGGCCAGATACTATATTAGCTTTGGAGACACAAAGAAAAATAACAAGTCCTCAAGTGACAGCATGGCATGATGGACACAAGTCCCAAGACCACTACAATGCTAGAAGAAAATGAGTACAAGTAAAAGAGCTATGGGGCCCATCCAAGGCATGATGGTGGGGGAGTGTTAGAGAGTAGGTGGACGTAATAACTAAAGCCTTCCCAGGGGAATCCCAAAAAATAAGAAGTTGGCCAAGTATAAGGAATAAGGGGTTACAGAGAAGGTAGAAGGATAAGTATGTGTGTACATATGTTGGCGAGCAGTATGGAATTTATAGGCAAAGGAGGTGGCTTATGAGAAATGAGAGATCATAGAACTTTTAAGGAAGTGTAAGTGGTTCCGTGTAACTGGATCATATTTTGCAAGGGATGAACTTAGGGAAGGAAGCAGGTCAATTGTGAAGGAAACTGAATGACATATTGGGAAGGCTTAAAGTAACCACTAAAGTTTTTAAGCAGAATTTTTTAAGCCTCCAACTTAGGGAGTATCCCAACTTATAAGCAGTTTAAAGAAAAACAGTGATTTTATATGGTTTCCTATAGTGCCAAGTAGAATGTTCTCAAGATGATCCAGAAACTTAAGTGATCTGCTATTGAGATGCAGATTTAAATTTCTTCAAAGAATCTGGATCACAAATTATGTCATTTTATTTTTAAAAGGGTCTGAATAAGAATCCATTATATATTATTCTTTGGTGTGTAGCATAATTAAATAACTAATATAACAATGAAAATAAAAATGAGGGGCTGAGGGAGTAAACTCAGCAGTAGAGTGCATGCACACATAAACATGTACACATACACAGTGAAGATATCATAAAAAGACTGCTTCAGAGAATGTTTTGGGAAAGACAGGTAATTAAGTAGGTGCTCTGGGTTGAGCGATACTCCCTCCAACACAATTCTGTATGTTGGGGTCCTAACCCTCAGTATTTCAGAATGTGATCTTACTTGGAGATAGGTTATTTACAGAGGTAATCTCATTAAATTGAGGTAACAATGAAGTCCTAATCTAACATAACTGTTGTCCTTGTAAAACAGAGACAACACACACAAGGGGAGAATGCAATGGGAAGACTGGAGTTAACACTGCCACAAGCCAAGGACCTACTGGAAGCCAGGAGAGAAAACTAGAACGGATTCTTCCCCACACCTTCATAGGAAGATGCCCTGTATACACATTCCTCTCAGATTTTCAGCCTCCAGAACTGAGAGACAATAAATTTCTGTTGTTTAAGCCGCCAGTGTATGTTTGCTCAACTAACAGAATTGATATAGGAGGAGCAGATGAGACAAAAACATTACATTAATGCAAATTTATGAAATGGATAAATAAATCATAGTTACATTTAAAAAAAGAATTCAGTGCTCTTAGGAGATATTGAAATATTTTAGGGGTAAAAGGCTATGAAGTATGTAACTTACCCTGAAAATATTTATTTTTTTATTTTTATTTTATTTTTTATTTTAGTTCATTGTACACAACTGGAGTACCACTATCATTTTTCTGGTTGTACACAAAGTAGAATCATACAATTTGCATATTTATACATATATATAACGTATGAACATATTTAGTAAAAATATACTCACTGTGTGTTTTAGGGGTGTGTGTTGGGGGGAGACTAATGAGAGAATGACAGGGAGGGAGGAAGGGAGAAAAGTCATAATAAAAGCAGCGGGGGTTGGGGAGATGTTAATAATAGTGAATCTGGATAAATAATGTGTTATATTTGCAAGTTTTGGTAAATTTGAAATTATTCTTCAGTAAAATATATTAAAAAGAACTTATTTAAAAATAATGTCTAAGGTTAATGTTGGAAATAAAATATCTTAGCAGGGTATAGGTATATAAACAAAAAACTCAAAATATCAAATGAAAAAAATAATAAAAGATAAAGAGAGGGAAGAAAAGAAATTCAGGAATTGACCTAATAATTTGAGATGTAAATTTTCATGTAAAATAAAAACCGTGTACTATAGTCACAGCATTTAATTGAACATATTATTTAATACTATAGAAATACTGAAAACTAAATTTACCTTTGCTTAATAATAAAGATCAGAATATCTACCTAGTATAGAAAAGTATCCTAATACTTTTTTGGAATTAACTGCTAATGGAAAGTAAAACAGCCTTTCTTTTCATATTTATATACAAAACTCATTGTTTCCTAGCATTGAAAGTACTTTGATATCCATCCTAAAGTTTCTTCATCTTCTAATGATAATTCTAAAATAGAGAGTGAAAAGAATGAGTTCAACCAACCTAAAAAAAAAAAGTCATGCTGGAAAATCATGTGGCAATTCTCTTTCTTTTTTCTTTTTCTTTTTTTTTTTTTCTTTTTGGAGGAAAGGTCACTCTCTGGTTACTACATTCAAGGAAATTTGCCAGTATACACAAAATTCTTTGCTGGAAAAAAATCTGTTGGATATACACCAGTTACCAGCAAATCAAACAGACATAAATACCACAGTAAGCAGTCATTTATCGGGTAACCCTGTACAGAGCTGCATGAAAGCATCCAGAGCAGAGCAAAACTCACAGAGGAGATGCTACTTTTCAGATATACTGCTGCTGCAGGTGACATGGCCCAGGGCCAGGAACAAAGCCAGGGGAGGATGGTAGGCAACATCTTCCCAGCCCCACAGAGCACTACCACTGAAAGCAATAGTGGCATTGAGGTACAAGAAAGGGTTCCACTGTGAATTCAACTTCCAGTCTCATATCGTGAGCCTGCTGGTCTCACTTCTAGTCTCCAGCCATTATCATTAGCTCCTGGCAGAAATGACGATTTCCAGCTGGAATTGGCAGCACACTCCTGTGATAATTTACATGAAGATTAAAAATGAAAAAGCAAAGGGTGGAATTTCTAACCCTCTCTCTTTTCATTATAAAAAGTACTTCTCCTTCCATCCTTCTCTTTCTTACTTCTAACTTCTAAAGAACCTTTATATGCTCTGATCAAGGACTGTTAACCACAAATGAGGTTTGTTTATTTCCTTTTCCCTGAATGTCAGTACACCAAGGTATTTCGAGGATTTAAAGAAATCACGAAATTAAGAAAAACTGTACTTAGATCAGCCAGCTGTAAAATAACATTCCAAGTAATAATTTTGGAAGAATATCCAAATTCCAGTCACAGTGATTAGAATGAATTTTTATGATTGTATTTAAGACTACCATGCCCTGTTTGAAGAAAGGCTTAACAGACAGGGGCAGTCAACATGGAGACAAGGAGAGCATAGAAAGTAAACTTGACAGTGTGTCTTCAATGGCCCCAGAAAACAGGGTATGCCTCCACATAAATATGAATATTCTGATTTATATAGCAGACACTGTATTTCTGTACTAGAATTAGAAACTTCAGGCTAAAAAAGCCATTAAGATCCTCTGGAATTTGTAGCCAGGCACAGGGCACACACCTGTACTCCCAGTTACTCAGGAGGCTAAGGCAGAAGGATAGTGTAAGCCCAGGAGCTCAGGCCAGCCTGGCAACACAGTGAACCACCTCCGCAATGCAAAAAAAAAAAAAAAAAAAAAAAAAAAAAAAAAAGTCATCTTTACATGTCATTTCACAAGGGCAGAGACCTTGTCTGTTTTGGTGGCTTCTATGTCCCCAGAATCTAAAAGAGTATAGACACTGAAAAAACACTGCTTAATGAATTAAGATTATCCAACTCTCCCTTTTATTCTAAATCAATGTTACCATAAAGTTTTTTTTTTTTTTTTTTTGCTTATATTTGGATTCCCACACAGTTTGGCTAAGAGAGAAACTGTGGGTAAGAAAGAAGAAATATTATTTTCTTAACAGTTAAATTCCTCATGATAAATCATTTTGATATCACTTGCAAGTTTGTTTATTGCAAGACAATAAAAATTTTCATCAATAAATTGCATGTGAAAATAAGCTTCAGGTGTAAAAAAGCTGCCACTGTCAAACTGCTTTGTGATTTTTTTTTTGTTTTCACTGATTTTACACTTACACCTCATATTGAGAATGTTGAGTTTGATGACATTAACAAAATCATTTGTTTGCCTAATCTATAATACACCTAATAGTTTCAAAAGACTATACCAATATTACCTAAAAAATGAAAGCAGGAAAACAAGGTTAAGATTTCTTCTGGTTATCTGTGGAGCATGCCCTATAGCTAAAACACTGCATTTTAAAGTTACTTAAGTAATTGTTCTCTGTACAATTATGCCACCAACTTGACAGAGGTAATTCATTTCAATGTCTCCTCCCTTTAAGGAATTTGTGTCCCCTTTTAAATTCTATTTTAAAATTATATTAAAACATTAAATACTTTCAAAGTCAAAACTATAAAAGAAACGGATTTTGCTGTGAATGTGCCATTTTGTGCTTTGGCCTGGGAACCATTGAGAAAGACAATTACAAGCTGGGTCAAAGGTTGATAGGGAATTTTGCTAGATAGTGCCAAGTTTCCCTTCATTGGCAGTGGGCCATTGTACACTTCCATCAGCAATGTAGGAAGAGGTCTCCTTTCCTGCTGCCTCATCAAGAGTACTTAGGTAATTTTTTGGAATTTTGCCAGTCTGAAAGGTAAAGATGGAATTTCAGTATCTTTTATATTTCCTTTATTATGACTGAGGTTGAGTTTTTTTCTATACTTAAAGAATGGTGGCATTTATTTTCAGTGAGTTAGTGACCCGTTGCCCCTTTTTTGTTAGATTGTTGGGTTTATCTCGCCACAATTTTTAGGAGTTCTTTGTAAATAAGCTACAGTACCTTTTTCCTAAACTTTAAATTCCAAATATTTTAAATTGGTTTGTCATTTATCTTTTGACTTCCCTTCTGATACATTTTTCCACATGAAATTTATCTATTCATATGTAATCTAAACAATCAGTCCTTTATCAATGACTTATGGATTCTGAGTAATAGGTGGGAAAGTTTTTCCTACTCCCAGATTATATAAGAAGTCACTCATATGCTCTTCTAGCATTTGCTGAACTTTTTCACATTCATCTGTCTAATCACTTGGTCACTGATATGAAAAACAGATCAAAAGTTATTTTTTTTTCCATATTGCTAACCAATACTATTTATTATAAAGTCCATCTTTTTCTTTATTGTTTTGAATGTAGGGTGGGGTTTATCTCTTTTTTTCCCCAATCAAAACTGAATCACTAGAAGAGTACAGAAGAAGTATCAATATTTGTTGAATAAGTGGAGTAATAAATATGCATCACTTAATTGTACCTCAGGAGATTCTGATGCAAATTGTTTCTTGTGCACCACACTTTAAAAGACACTACTGCAAAGGATACAGTTTACACTGGAAACCAGGATTCTGTTCATACAAAGAAAGCACAGAAGGTCTACTGGGTAAGGAGAATAACAGCCAATAATTCATATGGATACAAAAATGGATTGAGAGTGGACTGTGAAAAGGTCACAGGATAACATACACATACAGGGGCATTTCTAAGAGGTTCAAGGAAGGGCTGTGTGTAGGTTTTTGTATTATTTTGTTTTTTTGAGAGAGTAGTAGTAGGAATGATGAAGTTCTGAGTTTTAGGATGCTGTTTTGTTAAAAGAGGAGTAGGGCAGGCTTATCATGCAATGAGAGGGAATAAATGTGGCAGGCACTGTTGTGAGTAAGAAAAGCATGTGGAGTGACTCAAGCTAGAAGCAAGAAGCACAGTCATGCGTCAGTGAGAGGAAGAAGCCTGGCATCCCCCACACTGCCAGTTCTATCATTGACACTGGAAACTATGGGGACAGCAATCACTATCACAAAGCCCTTTCAATTATATAGACAGAATATCCATGGATATAATGGGGAGGAATTTTCTGTTTTCCTTTCCAAATTTTAAAAATGTTTTAATTAGGGCTGGGTATGTAGCTCAGGGATGAAATGCTTCCTTAGCACTGGCAAAAAAATTTGTTTTGTTGTTAATATGTCAATATTAAGTAATAATGTGGTAGGAATAAACAATGAATTTGAATATTTTTCCATCATGAATAAGAGGAAGATCAATGGAGCAGAGGAAGAGGATTGTGGGGAAAGGAGGAAGAACAAGAAAAGGGAGGAAATGCAGATGAGATTGACCAAAGTATGCTCTGTACATAGAAATACACCTCAGTATTTCCACCTTTGGCATATCTAGAAAGCACCAATTAAAAATAAATAAATAAATAAACAGACAGACAGACAGACAGATAGATAGAAGGTAGACCAGAAGAACAGAGGAAGAGGAACAGGGAGAAGAAGTAGAAGGAAAAGAAGACACACTAGGAACTGAAATGGAGCAAATTACATTCCATGCATGTATGATTATGTCAAAACAAGCCCTAATATACATAATGGTAATGCATCAATAAAAATATAAAAAACCACTTCATTCACTTATATACTGTAGGATGTCACTCAACAGAATTACAGTTTATATCTCATTTATTCAAAGTTCAGATTCCAGGTGTTCAGAGAATAAAACCAAATTCAAAGAAACTGAAGGCCAGGAGGAAAACAATCACTAAGTTTATGAACTTTAGTAGTGAAAAGGACTGGGCCATCTCTCAAGCCTGTAAGCTTGCCATGTACGTA
Source organism: Glaucomys volans (assembly GCA_020662805.1). Lineage (NCBI taxonomy): Eukaryota > Metazoa > Chordata > Mammalia > Rodentia > Sciuridae > Glaucomys > Glaucomys volans. The sequence goes on from JAJEJO010003897.1 coordinate 502,302, forward strand.
TTAAGTAACAGAGAAGATGGAAACCCCAGACAGAGAAAAGTGACAGCTGACACAGAAGCTGACTCTGAATACTAACAAAAAGCTAAAAGCAAGCAGAGGAATGTGGGTCATTTTAGTTGAGAAACAAAAATTTCTATACATCTGGATAACTTTTCAAGGCACCATAAAAAATACCTGAATGAACATACAACTATGAGTGTCCAGAAATTGAGTGTCCAGAGTGTTCAGGATTCTACATGTAATCCATTTAATTAAAAAGATTCCATTAAAGGCAAATGGTGAGCCAGGTGTGGTGGTGCACACCTGTAATCCCAGAAACTTATCCTATGGAACTTTTAATGTACGAGAATTATCTCGTCATATATGGGGTCGATGATGCTGAGTGTCTGAAGCACTCTTCTATTCATTTTAGAATATTCCTGTCAAAGTAAAAGTAGTAAATAAAGCTAACATGTATTTTTCTCCTTTCTTCTCTTAAATTCTTTAGTAATTTTTTATGTAATATCATATAAAGCAGTACATATAAAACTACAGTGGGGTTACAACTTATAAAGATGTAATATATATGAAAATAACAATACAAAGTTAGGAGGAGAGTCGAGCTGACTTGGAGCAAAGCCACTATATTTTACTGGAACTAAGTTAATATTAATCCAAAGTAGACTGCAATAATTTAGGATGCATACTGTAGTCCCTAGAGCAATCACTAAGAAAACAATAAAAAAAAATTAAAAAAATTGTTTTAAGTAAAAAAATTTGTAGACCAGAAATATCTATTTAATACAAAATTAGGTGGTAAAGGAGGAATAAACAAAAAGACCAAAAAAAAAAAATTAGTGAAATGGAATACGTGAATCTGACCATATCAATGTGGTCATAGCATTAAATGTGAATGGAGTAAACATTTCATCAAATGGCAGAGAATATCAGTCTGGCTACATAACATGATTTAATAATGTCTATCTACAAAAGACACATTTTGGAATTAAAACCAAAATGAAAGAAAATAAGGTTAAAAATAAAAGAATGGGGAAAAGTATATGATTCAAACAGCAACCATACTGGAACTAGTATGGCTCTACATATCTGGCCACACAGTAAAATCACTAGAAACAAAAAGGAAGAATTTATGAAAAAAAGGTCAATTCACTAGAGAAATAAGGTAATTATGACCATATATGCACTGTGGTAGGCTGAAAAATGACCTCCCCCCCCAACCAGGAAGTTATCAGGTTCTAATACCTGGAACCTATAAATGTTACCTCATATGGGAAAGGGGATTTGCAATGTGATTCAACTGAGGATTTTAAGATTGTAAGATTATCCTGGATTATCAGGAATGACCCTAAATGTAATCAGAAGTATCATTATAAGATGGGAACTGGCAGGAGGGGGAGATTTCAATTTGACTGGACGAGAGAAGAGAGTGTGAAGTCAGAAGCAGGAATTCACTGACAAGAATGTGATACTGATTACAGCTTTCTAGCCTCTAGCACAATGATAAATAAATTTTTGTTGTTTTAAGCCACCAAACGTTTGTGGTAACTTGTTACAGCCACCACAGGGAACAAATACACACACTTAACAACAGAGCCCAAAATTACATAAAGCAAAAACTGACAGAATTGACAATACTTGGAGACTTCAATATCCCATTAGAAAAAAATGGATAGAATTAAACTGAAAACTGGCAAAGATAAAGAAGTCTTGAACACAATAAACCAACTTGATTAACTGACATTTATAGAATAGCCAACAATATCAGAGTACCCATTCTTAAGAGCACATGGAGAATTTTCCAATCTAAACCATATGCTAGGTCATATAATATGTCTCAGGACATTTAAAAGAACCAAAAATCATATAGAGTAGATTTTCGGTCACAATGAAATTGAAAAGAGAAATAATAAACAAAGAAATTTGGAAAATCTCCAAATATTTGGAAATAAGCAACACATATCTAAATAACTGATTGGTCAAAAAAAAAAAAAAAAGAAACAAAACGACAAGAAATGACAGAAAACATTCTGAGGTGAATGAAAGTCAGCAAACACAATATTCAAATACAAATATTAGAGAAATTAAAATGATAATAAAGCATATTATGAATAATTTCATATTAGTAAGTCAGACAACTTAGATTATACAAATTCCAAGAGAGACATAAATTACTAAAACTGATAAGAAAAAGAGAAAAATCTGAATAGATATATAATAATTAAAGAAAGTGAATTGGTATTTTGAAATCTTCTCACAAAGGAAAACCCATGCCCAGACAATGTCAGGGGTAAATTCCGCAATACATTTAAAGAAGAAATAATGCCAACTGTTCACAAAGTCTATCAGAAAGAAGAGGAAGAGGGAACATTGCTTTAACGCATCCTCCTCTGAAACCAGTATTACTCTGATAATAAAATCAAAGACATCACAAGAAAACTACACACCAAGATTCCTCATGAATACAGATGCAAAAATCCTCAAAAGTAACAATTTCTCAAGAAAATAGTAACAACAGAAAAATCCAGAACATATCAAAAGAATTACACCATCCAAGTGTGATAAACTCAAGGAATTCAAGTTTGGTTTAACATCCAAAAATCAATTAATGTTTTCTTTATTCTTCTTTGAAAAACCTTTCACTATTTCTACATCACAAAGCAGTTCTCCTGCATTATGTTCTAAGAGTTTGTAGTTTTGACTTTATATTTAAAGCTTTAATATACTTTCACTTTTGTTTGCAGTATAAGATTAGGTACCAAATTCATTTTTTTCTATATTATCTGTTAAAGGTTTAATTGTGTCCCCCATAAAATTCATATTTTTAGGTCCTTACTCTAATACGACTGGTGTGCTTATAAAAAGAGGAAATCGGGGCACAGAGACTAACATGCATAGAGGGAAGATGATGTAAAAAGACACGAGGAGAACACATCCAAGAGAGATTCTGGAACAGAGCCTTCTCTCATCGCCTCCAGTAGGAACCAACCCAGCAGAACCTTGATTTTGGACTTCCAGCTTCCAGAACCATGAGATAGTAAGTTTCTACTGTTATAGGAGCTCTAAGAAACTAGTAACCATCTCAGCACAACTTGAAAAGTCCTTCCTGTACCCTCAGATGGGCAATACCAGCTCTATAATAGATGAAGTTACTTTATATGTCCTGGTCAATCTGTAGATTTTTTAATTTACTTCCCTTAGTCTGTGTCTCCTAAATTGCCCTAATGATTATAGCTTTACAATAATCCTTAATATCTGATAATGCAAGTCCCTCTGAAACCTGTTCTTGTTTTCAGAGAGGATTTTGGCTCTGTTGGTCCTTTGCTTCAGAATCAGTTTGTTGTATTCTGCCAAAACAAAGAAACCTGCTGATACTTGGATTTGTTTTTATGTTGAATTTATAAATAACTTTATAGAGAATTAACAATCTATCAACATGTTACATCTTTTTTCCACTTATTTAGGTATCCTCCTTTTTAAAACTAAACATTGTACCTCCAATGACACTTCAGGACCGAACACTAGTCATTTTAGATGTTTTTCAAACTGCATACACATCTGCCCACATTCCCCTGGGATTTAGCCCTGACCACTGCACTGAGGGTCGGGGAGGGGACAAAAGGGAGAGATGGCTAGTTGAGAATTACTATTACTCACTGCAGCTACCACGGCTGGGCTGTCTACATTCTTGATATCATTATTAAAGTGGAAAATGCAAGGGAACTAGAAAAGGAACAATATGGAAAAAAAAAAAAGCACATTAATTTCTGGCAATTCAAGTCTAAAAAAGAAAAAAAACCGTTGCCTGGAAGAAAAGTTTTTTGGTTTTTTTGTTTTTTTAAAGAAAGGTTTTAAAATGCCATTTCCCCACACATTTTCATCAGGGACATGTGTTTCTCAGTCTCAACTGTGTTATTATCATTTGAGAATTGTGCATTTCTTTTCAAAAGAAAAAGTTATAAAAGATTGACCTAATTCATTCCGAAACATAATATCTATGAAGGTTTAAGCTGAATAGATTTAATTTTAACAATGGATAGGGTAACAAACTTGATGGAGAAATAATACTATAATACTCTAAAAAAGATCACGTCCCTTTTAATTTGTCCATATATCCTCTGATGATAATGGAAAGGAGATAACACACTCATTTTATTTTATTTTACCTTCTCCATCAAGTGACTATGTCACCATAATGCAATAGGGAAGAAAAAAGCTACAGAAGATGCAGGAAAGTAATGTGACCCTCAGTGGCAACCTCAGGACAATCACTCCCTTCCTGGGTTCCTGCCACCCCCCAGCTGTGAGAAGCTCTCTATTTCAAGAGGCATCTAAAACGAGGTAATATCCAAAGAGTAGCAATATTATCAGTCTTACTCACTGAGTCTAACAGTGCTGAGCCATGGATAGGCCCACAGTAAACAAAATATTAAATGAATGAATTTCTGTTGTTACAATTTGAATAAATTACATATCTTTTGACTAAAACAAAATGCTCCACTTTGAAAACTTTAGCAACAGTCCTACTGCTCAGTGTTTTTTTCTTGGTCTCTTACTCAAAACTTTAGGGGTTTTAAGAGACAATTTAATAAGGTCCGTAACACTGACTATAGCATCTGAGATAACTAATGAGCATTCTGAACTCATACATTTTTACATTATTTTAAAGTATTAAAGTCTGTTTCTCATTTATATTTCTAAAATAGTATTTGGAATAAAGATGTCACCCCATCCCAGTTCAGGTAACACAGATCAATCTTAGGAATATAATTAAAACTGCCTTGATTTTATTCTGACTTCAACTCTTCGGAACAAAGAGAATATAATTTATTTGTTTGAAAGACTAGTCAAACTTAGGTGAGTTTTCCTTCTACAAGGTATCAGATAGTATTTTCTGTACATGAATGTATCACTTAGACAATTTGCCAATCCTACATTTAGGACCTTCATTATTTACAGAAAGCTCTGGGGATGAAAATGGTTAGGTAAGATGGCAGTTAAATTCCTCTAATACAAATTGAAAATGTAACACTACTAGTCCACCCACAGAATCATGCTCCTAAAAATGTCCTTTCACCTTGAATTAATATTTAGGCAACTAAACACTTTTAAAAGACATGCTGAATATCTTAAATTAAGTGTGTCAGTTAATTAATTCTGTGCTTCCCTTCTACCAACCGAGTGTTGTGCAATCTGTTATTATTCACTGTCCTATAGATCATCTGTTCTTAGTGCTGGTTCGTTCCAGGAAGAGAGACAGCTGCAACACTATATCCCTGTTCAACCTGAGGACCATCTGACTTTAATTGTAACACACAGCTTGATGTGGCTCTGGCTATGAGAAGCCAAAGTATCGTCTGTAATAATCTGGAAAAGCAGAAACCTGCCAACAGAGGGCTGGAAACAGGGACTTGTGCTGTCTGGCTGCCTGACGGGCTGCAGGAAATATGATTAATGAGTAAGGTATAATGATATCAGGAACCCGATTAGCACCACAAAAAGGTCACAGATCAAAGTAGTATGCATTTCATGAGCTACAATCATTGCATAAAATCTGTGGAACTGAAGAGGGAAAGCAAAAAGAGGAGGGAGATAAAACCCTTATGTGATAACATGCTAACAGACACATAAAATACCATACTAACAATTTAGTCAGTGATAGAAAGTTAACAGGAAATTATAAAATGCATCAATATGGACTGTACTGTGGGAAAGCTTTGTTCATCATAAGCAAATAATAAATATTTTTGAATGATTAAATTCTTTCATGAAGACACACACATGTATAAAATTAATCTCTTTCCTAATTATGAATTAAAATGATCAGAGATGTAAACATATAATTCCAAACTACAAATGAATTTGATTTGCAGTGAATTTAATCAATTCTGTCTCAGAATACAAGCTAGGTAGGAGCCTAAAGGCAGCTGTAAAACTTACAGGAGTAAGATCACTGGCAAAATTAGTAAAAAATAATGAGTGACAATAAACGTGTAGTTCATTTCATAGAATACTATTCTGTATATAATTTCAAAGTCATGTCTGAGTTTAGAGCATGGGCAGCCAAAACCCAAATCTGACTGGAAAACAACTGGGTGAGCTGCAGTTGTTTCCTTGGTATCCTGGGAAAAACCTGTCCCAAACAGACCAGGTTTTTCTGAGGTGAAGGCCCTGGGGTAGAGGTGGGTGGTACTGTCAGGAAAGTGGCTTACCTCAATTTACACAATTAAATTTTCTTAATTGTCAAAAGACTGGTGAAAATTGTAATGTAACTCATTCAAATGTCTCTGCCTTTTAGATTTTTTAAGTGAAGCAAACACATCAGCAAATCTTGTACTTTCATAATACTAATCATGGTAATGATTAATAAAGAGTTAGTTCTCTTGAGACTCAGACATTCATTTTATATAATTTTTTTAGGTGTGCTTGAGGATCAAACCCACGGCCTCAAGAATCCTAGGCTAGCTTTCTATCACTGAGCTATATCCCAGCCTGAGACTTAAAATTTTAAACTGTATTTGAGAAAAAGTATTTCAATAATAAAAAAATCAGAAGACATTTTTTTCTCAAAAAAACCCCAACATATCCTTAAGAAAGGGATGATACTTTATGTTTTTCATACATTATGTATAAGCATTATTTTATGTCTATATTTTTGCCATCCTAGGGACTAAACCCAAGGCCACATGAATGCTAGGTTAGCACTACCACTGAGCTACATCTCTGGCGCCCTAAAACACATTTTTAAAAATGGTGATTAAAAAGACACCATTTTTCTAAGAAATGAAAAGATAACCCATAAACTAGTAGAAAAATATTTGCAAAACTTATATTGCATAGAGGACTATGATGAGGAAAATAAAAAGATCTCTTATAATTCAATAATAAAAAGAAAGGAACCAATTTAAAAACAAGCATGAGATTTGAACAGATAATTCACCAAAGAACATATATGAGTAGCAAATAAGTCTATGGAAAAAAAAAAACCCCAACATTATTAGTCATTAGGGTTGTATGAATAAAGTAACAATGGCATAGGTATTAGAATGGCTAAAATGAATAAGGCTGACAAGACAAAGTCTGAGTAAGGACTTTGGAAAAAACAGAGTTTCACACACTGTTGGTGGGAACACAAAATCATATATAAAGTGAGCGTACTCTCATCATATAACCTAGGAATTTCACTGCACTAGAAATGAAAACAGATACTAATGCTAAGATTTATATGCAAACACTCATAATACCCCAAACTGAGTGGGGTGGAAAAAACCAATATCCATTAACTGGTAAAAGGAGAAACAAAATGTGGTATATCTATGAGGAACAAAATGTGGTACAATGAAATACCAAGCAGCAACACAAGGAAATTAACTGCTGCTGTATGAAGTAATGTGGGAATTCATCACGCTAAGAGAAAGAAGCCAGGCACAAAAAGATGTGTTGTATGATGCAATTAATATAGAATTCCTAGAAAAGCAAAGCAAAACTACAGAGAATCAATGGTTGCCAGACCTAGGGGTGGGAGCAGAGGCTGACTACAAGTAGCACAATAAAACTTGTGAAGTGATCTGAGTGTTCAAAAGCTGGATGGTAGTGATGGCAGTGATACACAACTGCAGGAATGTATTAAATTGCAATGAATAATACCTTTGAAAAGTTGAGTTTTATGGTATGTAAATTATACCTCAAATAAATCAATTTACCATGTATGTATAATGTGTCAAAATACATTTTACTGTCATGGATATCTAAAAAGAACAAATTACAAAAATAAATTATTTTAAAAGAACAACCACTAAAAGAAAAAAGATCACAGAATAAATGTATCTTCTTTTCACTTCTGTATGCCTCAGGGGAAAGCACACAACCACAGGCAACAGTCACATTTAAACTCTGTATCTTGCAGAGTTAACTGTCAGTCTTGGGTTCTCAATAAATTACAATAACTTAGAATCTTCCAAAAGGTTTAGAATAAAAGTAAAATGCTATGTGCATCATAATGGGATAAACAGATCCCATCCAATCAATATCAAATAACATTTTACTGGTATATACACAATAATATTATGCATAATTTTATGAGCATCTACTATATATCAGAGAATGTTCTAGATACAAAATTACAAATTTAAATACTAAATTATAATCTTATAATTTCAAAATTGCAAATGAGGAAATTATGGCTCAGAGGTGAAACTGCCCAAGGTCCCATAATAAAAAATGTGATTTATTCATAACTGGGAAATCCAGCCTAACTCCAAATCCGATTTTCTTTCCACTGCCTTGCATTGCTTCCAATATGTATAAAATATGAAATTTCAATAATAATGGGATTGTAATTAAGATCTGGAAGATTAGATAAAAGTGGAATTGCTGGTATGAAAGGTAAGAAAAGACACCTAGAAAACCAAAATATAGTAATTTTCCTTAATTATAATTAAAAGTTATAGTATTTTCTCACACAACAATACAGAATCCTTATAACACAGGAAATTAAAGAGGATACTAAAGAGGTGTAAGCACACTAAGTACTAAGTGTGCTTTTAAGTTTTTAGGTTTTCATATTCTAAATATGATGTGAAGATTTCCTTCAACAGGTAGATACAGAAAATAATTTGAAGATGTTTGTCACCAAAATGTGTGATGGCCTTCTAACGGGGGAAATTAAATTTTGTGGCTTTCTTGGTAAGAGAAATCCATATTTGAAAACGCCAAAAATTCTAGTTTCACTTGTAACTTTTACATATAATTCTGAATTATCATATATAAATGAAAGTAACCTAAACCCTGCATAAAGGAATAAAAGAAACAACCATATCTTCCAATTCAACAAAATTTTATAAATGTATATGGCAATTAGTGAACCTTTATGTCATTTTCAGTTATCCCTATCAACTATAGCTTTGTACAGAAAAGAAGAATGGTTAACGATTATTCACCAACACATGAGAGATGCTTTGAGAATAGGCTAATGACAGAGTAGATGATTACTATCTTACCAATCTGTTTATGCGAACAAACTCTTCTGAGGTTTTGGCCCAAGGAGGAAGTTCGACATCAGACACTACTGTCCCATCATCCATCACTCCAAGATTATAATTATTGAAGTTGACAAACATCTCAGGGAGGTAATAAAATTCAGGAATCAACTCCTATGTTAAAAAAAAAAGAAAGTTATAAAATGTAAGATACTGACTAGATATTTATTAAAAGGGACTGAACATTTCCTATTGTGCAAAAGAACAAAATAAATATAGAATGCTTTTTCTTTTATCATACCTCTAATCACAAAGTTTTTATTAACATAGATCCTATCCAAGCAAATTTAAATAACATCTTCTTAGTGTATATCCATGTTACAGAGTTCATAAGCTCAAAAATTCCTAAGTCCAACATGTAATAGCTGAAGTTTGATAAGATATAAGCAAAGATTACTATACTGTAACATCAGCCTCAACTAGGTTTTTGATAAAATATACAGAATTTTTGCCAGAAAGACACCAAAATGCTACTAAGCCTTATTGATCCAAAAGATAACTTGTTACATTTTAACCATGCTTTAGCAGAATACTTTCTTCAAATTTCAAAAAATTCAAATTTAGTTTTAAGATTCTGTGATAAAAAAGGAAAATTTATAATTAGTCTAGAAAACCACCTACATAAGTGAATAAATTAAATATAAAATTTTAATAATGACATTTTAAATATACTTTAATAAGCAGAAAAATGCAGCTGGTTAGGCTTTTGTGTGCAATAAGCCCATATATAACTATTTCAGAGGCCCTGTAGATCAGACTTGAAATCCAGTCTTGACATGGGTCAGTGGCTCCAGTGGTCTTTCAGATACCCCCTCAGGGCCAGCTATGGCAGGTCTGGCTTTCCAAATAGTTGAGTAAAATAGGGAGGTCATCAGATTTTGGACAAGGTCAGTATGAACTTGCCAGAGCAGAGAAAAAAGATCCAGCAGGAATTAAGCTATTATCACTTCCATCATCCGCATGAAATGTTGCTTGGCTTTGAATTGTACATCTTTTGTTTACAATCACAATAATCAAAGCAGAGCAGAAATGAGCTTGTCCTCCAAATGCCTGGCATCCACATGATGATTAGATTTAAAAACATTTAAACTGGATTTTTTAAAAGGAAGAATCTTGTTAAAAGCTTAACCATAAATGAAATTAGACAGTGCTTACACAAAATCTTTAAGATTCTCATCTTTAAAAACAATGCCTCACAGACTAATTGGCAAAAGGGAAAAATACTTGTATGTTGTTTTATGCAGTGAAAAGTCATAACTAATTTGTAAAAGCTAACCTTTACTGCTTGGCATGAGTCAGGTGCTAAAATGAATTCTTAACAAACCCTTCCACATTTATCCTCACAATGACTTTGCAATGTAAGGTACATCTCCACTCTGAAAATGAACTAAGGCTCAAAAACTTACTCAAGGTTACATAATAAATATGAGTTTGGAACCTGGACCAAGACTACTTCTCTAACTCTAAATAAAATCTCTGTACTTAATCATCAAATGAGATGAGTTTCTGTTTGTATAGTACATACAGCACTCTACACACACACACACACACGCACACACACACATATAGTAAATGGATCTGTATTTTATTTTTATGTGGCGTCTCACACATACTAGGCAAGCGCTCTACCACTGAGCTACAACCCCAGTCCCAGCACTTAACATTTTAAAAGGAGCTTTTAACATACATTCCAAGTGATTTAAAAAGAAAGAAAAAAAGACTAAATGTAAACTTTAGTTCTTTCATGCAAAGAAAATAACCAACTATTCTGAAAATAAGTCCATTACATATAGTATATATGTAGTAATTATTATATGAATAAAATACAAAAGGAATTTTTAAAAAATGCTGTAATTATTATTTACCCTAATGAGAAGATATTTTGTAACTTCCTATTATGAATTTGCCGATGTGTACATTCAACAAATTTATAATTTTGAGTGATTTAAAAAAAAATCACCCCATCATACTTGTACTATTAAAGAGGAATGTTACTACTCAGGTCTTATTCTACAATGAAAAGCAAGAAACATACTGTTCATGTTTATTCAAAGTCAAAAGCAGCATTTGCTTTAATTAAATACTTATTCTTTCAATTTCAATAACACCCACCCTCTCATGATTAGAGAATGATGCCCATCTTTTGCCTGTTGTATATACCATGCTCCTGTAATAATTCTCTTAAGATTTAAAACAAAAATTACAATGGCTAAATTTTAGGTGCTAGTTTCTCCCAAGATTTAAAATTGGGAAATCAGTTTTTTTCAACTGTAAATCAAAGACATACAACACATAGTAAATGTACCAAAATATAACACAAAAGGTATCCTTTATAGCAACCAATTCTGGAAAGCAGAATGAAACATGCAGGGTGTACTTAGGAGAGCTAATCCCCTGGCACCTGGAGTGATGTGCTACATCACCTTTCATATCTATATAAGACTCAAGTAATCAATTAAAAGAAACTTCTAGTAAGTTTTATTCATTAACAAAAGGTAACATTTACATTCTGTTTGTACTTCTACTTTCTGTTTGTATTTAATTAAGGCAAAAGATGGGCATTATTCTCTAATTATGAAAGGGTGGGGGTGTTATTGAAATTGAAAGAATAAGTATTTAATTAAAGCAAATGCTGCTTTTGATTTTGAATAAACATGGAAGGCATGTTTCTTGCTTTTCACTTGTAGAATAAGACCTGAGCTAATACCTGGCACCAGCAAATACTTCCCAATCTAAACATGTGATAATTGGGAGGGTTGCCTGTCTCCAGAAGACCATGAATCTTAGACAATGAGAATATGACTCATACAAAGGTGGACTAAAGATGTGGGGATGAATTTTCAAGGATTTACATAATCCTGAATTCTCATTCAAGTCTGAGTAATGAAGGTCTTTGCCCTTCAATCTAAAGACTATAGATGAATCTTCTACCACCCTAATATGAATAAGGGTTGAATTAAAGTTGGGATGTTTCATGTACACTGGAATTGGTGGTTATGATGTTTTGTCTATTTCAGTAATGATAAAGCTACCAATATATTAATTGATAATATATTTGTAGGAAAATAATAGGTAGGAAGATTTCAGTATGGACAGAAATACAATTTAAATGCTACCATTTCTTAATGAATAAAACTAAATAGAAGCTTCTTTTAATTGATTACTTAAGTCTTATGCAGATATGAAAGGTGATATAACACCTCATTCCAGTAATCAATTATTTAGTTCTTCCTTTGTGGAGAACTATGTTAGGGACTAGGATACAGGAGGGTGTTTTTCCTTCTACAGAACACACGTCTAGGTTAATTAAAAAGAGCAAAATGATACATTTATCAAGAGAATATAGGTGATAGAAAGAAACAGCACTTGCAGTTCAAAAGAGAACATAATGTGTAAAAGATGGGGTGGTCAGAGAAAGTTCAGGGAAAGAAACTTTATATGTATTCCCCTACTACCAAACTCCTCAATCTGTACTGTAATTGGCTGTCTGTATCTCACTCTGAACTGAAGGCTCCATGAGTCTGAGGACTTGCATTTTGATTGCCACTGAACTCTCAAGTCTAGCCAAGGGGAATGACACCCTTTGGGCACTGAGCAAAAATCCACTTAACAAATTATTATAAAACAGGATACAAGCTCAATGATAAATGAACAAACAAGAAAATCAAGAACATTCCTGACAAGGGAAATTCTTAAAAGAGAGACTGGAATATGCATGCAGTTTGTTTCTAATCATCAGTGAAGAACAATTCAATTGTTTTAAAAAGGAAAAATAGGCATGCGTGGAAGATAAAGTTGGAGAGTACACAGGGTCAAGGTGTGGGAAGCCTTAGAGGACTGTCTTCAAAGCCTGAGCCTTTGATTCTATAAAGAAAAAAAAGTTTTCATAGAGGAACTTTAAAAACCAACATAGATTTACACACATTTCCAAGAAATTAACAATGAAGAGATATTATGAAGATTCTACATGTAGTCCTTTATGGACACCATCAAATAAGCATAATTAAATTAGTAAAGAATGGAGCATAAATACTCAAACCTACTGCAATCTCATTATAAGGAAATAGTGCATTAATAAATCTGCTGATGGGAGTTGAATCCCTTTTTAATATTCAATAAATATGCTGAACTCACTTGAGAAACACCAATATGTTAACAAAAGAAATATGTACATACACTGCCCAAGGTTTAAGATGACAGTGACATTCAAGTTCTTCAGCAGAATTTAATTTATTCCTAAAAGCATCTAAGAACCATTCCTTGACATAGTACCAACATTCCAGTTCAAAATTATCTTCCTTGACAGATGAAATTTAGTAACGCAGTCAAAGATTATGTCTCTCTAATACTTTTAATGCACATCTACAAAGTGAAGTGTGTTTTATATTCATCACAACAGAACATTCAGCTCTGGATAAAAAACACATGTTCAGCAATTTTTTAAAACATCAGTAGAAAATGATAAATAAACAACACTGACAGAAGACAGATATATTCACAATTCACATTTTCTTCTGTCTTGCTGACAATAATTTTAATCTCTATTGGTTAATTAGGCAGCTGGGTCTTAGAGGCAGGTGACGTGGTCAAAATATAGTGTACCATCCCCTAAAATAAAGATCTGAAAGGTTCAACCAGAGGGTATTCCACTGCTCAGGATAAGCCCATTGCTTTGATCACAAATCCCAAGGCTTTCATGGCATAATGACAAGGATTGGTTGTGACCACACATATGCTTTAGTTTTCTTCATTAAGGTATGATCCCCACTGATATGACAGGACTTTGTAGCCAGGCCCGATTCTCCTTTTATTAGTTACCAATCCTCTCCACTGAACTAAAATCATCACTTCAGTGTATCTGGGCAAACATGCCAAGTACTAATCTTATAACCTAAAGAAATAAGATAATTGAAACAAAAAAAAAATAGAGGTGCTATTTCAGAGTAAAATTTAAATACTTTCTTCTTTATAAAATATGAAATCCTGACAAATCAAATATAATAGCAAGGAAACTAGTGTCTGTGTGATAGCAAGGTGCAATGCTCTGGAAACAACAATGCTAAAAAGATGAAACATTTTAGGAAGGTAAAAAATTACAAATAAGCTTTCTTAATGAAAAAGAATAGATGAACTTTAAAATGTGCGAGGCTGGGGATGTAGCTCAGTTGGTAGAGTGCTTGCCTCACAAGCACAAGGCCCTGGGTTCAATCCCCAGAACCACAAAAAAAAAAAAAGAAAGAAAGAAAAAAGAAATAATAATAATAATGTGCATGTCCTGCTATATTTTAACTTGCAAGCCCTTATGTGTTAATCCACAAATAATAAAAAGTTTTAAAAAATTGACTAGAGGTCAAGTACACTTGATTGTATTGATAATAGTCACTATATATGAAGTACCTATCTAAAAGTTTTCAGCCAGGCTTGGTGGCACACCCCCTGTAATCCGAGTGATTCGGGAGGCTGATGCAGGAGGTTCACAGTTCAAAGCCAGCCTCAGCAACAGCGAGGCACTAAGCAACTCAGTGAGACCCTGTCTCTAAATAAAATACAAAATAGGGCTGGGGATGTTGCTCAGTGGTTGAATGCCCTGAGTTAATCCCCAATACCAAAAAAAAAAAAAAAAGGTTTTCAAATTGATGTTTACACTTAGTTTCTCCTTATTTAGTAGGTAAAGGGGTCTCCTTCTGTAACAGGTAAGGTGCTAAGAAAAACAATTTTTTAAATTGGAGAAGGAAAAAAATCTATAATCCTAAACAGGTCCAGTAAATATTTAGAAATCATAAAGCTGTTATTTCTAATGCATTAAATTTAAAGAAAAATCATGGATTATAAACTAAAAGATAATAGATAATCTGTTTCAATCTGATATAGTGGAAATAATAATTGGGTTTGAGTCTTGACTACTCAATTTACTGTCATATGTTCTTTGTTTTTTTTGGAACCGGGGATTGAACTCAGGGTCACTCGGCCACTGAGCCACATCCCCAGCCCTATTTTGTATTTTATTTAGAGACAGGGTCTCACTGAGTTGCTTAGTGCCTTGCCTGTGCTGAGGCTGGCTTTGAACCCGCAATCCTACTGCTTCAGCCTCCAGAGCCCCTAGGATTATAGGCATGCGCCACCACGCCTGGCTGTCATATGCTCTTAATTTAATTTTTGTGACCCTCTACTCACCTGATTATCTTTTCTAAAACATAAGGTTGTTGGGAGGCTAATGTGAGATAGAACAGAATTCTATATACGTATAAGATATTATTATCATTATCATTAACATGACCCCTGATAAGAAGTCCCAAATTAGAGGGTCAACTAGTCAAACTCTTAAAGCAAAGAGGTCATTCACTGAATTATGCCCAGTTATAAAAGCCTTAACATAATTCTAATAATAGTTAACAAAATTTACTTGTAAAAATAACTATGGTCACTTTTTTTTTTTTTGTGGTAGTGGGGATTGAACCCAGGGCCCTGTGCTTGCAAGGCAGGCACTCAACCAACTGAGCTATATTCCCAGCCCCCCACAAAAATATTTAAGACTTAATAATCCCTACTAAATCACCATCAGATTTTAAACAAATTCGTTAGTTTTTATTAGCAATAACACAGTAGGGCTTAACATGTCTCATTTTATGATACTCTCAATAGTTTACAGTTCTCCCCTCCTTTCAATACATTTTCATTTCCATATTTGCACTTGATATCTTCTTTGGGGCTTTTGCTGTTCTTGATCCTAATTTTTAAGGAAAGGGTAATTTGGAAAGAGATGATGCAAACTAAAGATTAGCTGTAATGGCCGTGAGAAGGCACACATAAAATGCCCATCTTAAATTTTTTCTGGAACAAGTTGTTTAAAAATTGTGTGTGTACAAACATGAATATGGGGGTAACAGTATATGTCAATATCTATGAACACATTAATGAACAGATGACAAGCTGTTTTTACATAGTAATACATTCCGTGGATGCTGATAGCAGCAGTGTTATACCCATTTTAATTTTTAAAATTTTTTAATTTAATTTTAATTGTTCTAATTAGTTATACATGACAATAGAATGCATTTCGATTAATTGTACACAAATGGAGCACAACTATTCATTTCTCTTGTTGTACATGATGTAGAGTCATACCATTTGTGTAATCAAACAAGTACCTAGGGTAATGATGTCACTCTCATTCCACCATCTTTCCCACCCCCTGACCCCTTCCCTTTCCTCACTCCCCTCTGCCCAATCCAAAGTTCCTCCATTCATCACCTCCCCCTTATGGATCAGCATCCACATACCAGAGAAAATATTTGGCCTTTGGTTTCCATTTTTTAATTGAGCAAAAAATATCATAAGACATCAGTCAAGAAAAAAAAATCATACCTTACTTGGGTCTACATTAAATTCAGGAAAATATGAGTATGTTCAAAATGCATAAACGGGATTTTTTTTTACACAGTATATAAACAGCATAAGAAGAAAAATATTCAGTGTTTTTAAGTAATGTTTTACCAATTAACAAAACAATGGTTAAGGACATAAACGTTCAAACCATAATAATAAAAAACAACAAAAGTTCATCCTTTAACCTATTGACACATGAAGAAGAAAAGAGGTTGAGATATGGCTAAATCATCATATCTGCAAGTTCTACTGAAGTTATTATAAAGCCAGGGACAGATAGTTGCAGTAAGAGTGGGAGTGACAGCTCACTCCTTCATGTGTGTAAGTGTGAGAGGAGAGGTAGACTGATGGAAAAAGAGTTTGTGGAGGGAGGGAGGGAGGGAGAGAGGGAGGGAGAGAAGGAAGGAGGGAAGGAATGAATGAAGGAAGGAAGGAAGGCAAGGAAAGAGAGGGAAACAGAAGAGGTGAGGTAAGAAGGAAGAAAGAAGTGAGACAAGAAGGAGTGCATAAGCCAGTAAGGTGCAGATGATGTCTGAACAAGGTTAAGATTTTACTTTTACTTTCTTTTAGCATTCGAAAATTCTAAATTAAAACTATGTCTGATAATAGGAAGTGATAATGATAAAAAATATTTCTTACTAGGAAAATAAAAATTATCACACCATCATGGTTTAAGGCTTTTAAAAATTCATTAAGAAGTATAGTTCTATTAACTGTGGGTAAACACTTCCTTATAAATGGGCCTACACTGATGCTATCAGCATCCATGGAATGTATTACCATGTAAAAGATGTGCTGCAAGGAGGAAAATGGAACCTCATTTATCTTCAGATTGCAGACCCCTGGGATTTTAGAGGTAGTAAAGGGCAAGTCAAAGGTCTCATGTTTTACAAATCTCACAAGACACAAATAAAACTATTGTATGACCACTTGACTCTTGCATTATTATTTAACATATATGTACAATTAAAACTTTTAAGGGTTAACTTTTATAACTAAAATCAATTCATGTAAAATTATAGTACAATAATACATTTAAAAATATTACTTAGGTAATCTCAGGATGTAATTGTATTATTCATTTAGTAAGTATGAAATATATTTTACTGCCCTGCTAATCTCAAAACAATATGAATTTTACATTCACCACTAACAGTACACAATTAATTATAAAAATAGAATTTTAAATGGATTATATAAGACAACCACCCATGGGATGTCCACATGGACTACTGTATAAAGTTGTAACATTAAGAACTCATTCTGCATTAATTGTAAAAATGTAGAAAACTGTATTATTAACAAATCTTAGTTAGCATATGACCTGAAGCTCCCAGCTCTGTTGTGAACAGAACTCCTATCCCCAGTAAGATATCAGTAGCCCCATTCCATGTCGAGCACATATCCGCTTGGTTTTGTTGTAATGGACATCACCTCTTACTTTTCCAACTATCTACCTACCTATATCAGGCTCTTCCACTTATTCCTAGAAAATCTTCATGATTTCCTATCTCTACAGTCAACCAAATGCCAAATCCTGGAGAATGACTTTTAATTCATCTCTTGAATTCAACCTCTTGGCTTTTTAAGTAGTTGAGGCTCTTACCATCCTCCCTTGTAACCAATTGTAATAACATCTGCTATGCTTTAGATATGAGGTGTCCCCTAAAAACTCATGTGTGAGACAATGAAATAAGGTTTAAGGGTGGAATGACTGGGTTATGAGAGCCTTAATCTAATCAGTGCATGAATCCCCTGACTGGGTGGTAAATATAGGCAGGTGGTAACTCTAGGCAGGTATGGTGTAGCTGGAGTAGGTGGGACCGTAGGGCATGCTTTTGGGGTATATATTTTGTCCTTGGTGAGAGGAGCTCTCTCTCTCCTTCCTGATTGTCATGTCCTGAGCTGCCTTCCTCCTTCACACCTTTCTGTCATGAGGTTTGGCATTCAGCAATACAGTTGGCCATATACAGACTAAGATCTCTGAAACCATGAACTCTAAAATAAACTTTTCCTCTTAAAATTGTTCCTGTCAGGTCTTTTGGTCACAGCTGGGCAAAAGCTAACTAAAACAGCCAACTCCTAACATTTCTCTCTACCTCCAGCTTCATCCTCTTTCCCTGTACCTATTTCTCATATTTCTGACAAAGTTCTTTCTCTGATAACAGAAATTTTTACATCATACTCCCACTCAAAAATATTTAATGGTGTTTCATTGCTTTATAGCAGAGGAAGGTAAATTACAAATGGTAAATAAAACAATTCTATGAGCACTTCAATGTATTATTATTTAACATAT
Organism: Glaucomys volans; assembly: GCA_020662805.1. Taxonomy (NCBI): domain Eukaryota; kingdom Metazoa; phylum Chordata; class Mammalia; order Rodentia; family Sciuridae; genus Glaucomys; species Glaucomys volans. Next base: position 521,022 of record JAJEJO010003897.1, read on the forward strand.
ACATACAATTAAAACTTTTAGGATCAACATTCATAGCCAAAATTAATTCAAGTAATATTACTGCATAGTAGTTTACTTTAAAATACTATTTAGTACTTTCTTAGGATTTAATTTTATTCTATTTATGTGAATAGGGCCAAATATGACCTGATGCTTGCTTTGGTAAGCAGAGTTTCAGTGGAAGAGTCACTCTCATTTGCTTAGATATTGTTCGCAGCTCGTGTTGGGTTACAACAGTAGAGTTGAGGAGCTGTAACCGAGATCTCACAGATTACACCACCAAAAATATCATCTTCCGTTTACCAAAGACTTTTGCTGAATTGTCCTAAAGAATTAAGGCAGATGTCTTTAAAGCATTACCAAAGGTCTTTAAATCAGACCTGAATGCCTTTCAGTATCTCCCTTTTCCAGCGTGTCCTACACCTCAAGAGAATAAGACTAAGCAGATCAGGAAGCATTCCCCAATGTGCCCAGCATCTTCTCTGCACTTTGTTCCTGTTCTTTCCCTTGCTCAGAATACTCCCTCCCATTTCAGCAAATCTGAATTTAATAAATATTATATTTACCTATGATGTTTCAGGCATTATTCTAAGCTCTAGGAATAAACCAATGAGCAAAACAGTCCCACATTCATCCTTTCATGGAGCTTGTTTCAATTATGATAAATACAAAATCAATCAATCAATACATGTAATACACATATGTCAGATGGTGAGTGCCATGAAGAAAAACGAAATTGGAAAGTAAAAGTATGTGGGGTGATGAATGTAATTTTATATAGGGAAGACGGAGGAGAAGGCCTTACTGAGAAGGTGACATTTGAGCAAAGGTCTGAAAAGAGTGAAAATTGAATTGAGGAAGGTATCTGGAGGACATTTTTCAGGTGAAAAGCAAAAGTAAAAGCAAAGGTCCTAAGGTAAGAACAATGCCTGGAGTACTTAGAGAACACCAAGGAGGCCCTGATTGGTGAAGAACGAGCCAAGGGAGGACAATAGAGAAGAGTAACAGGATTTTGGAGCAGGGGTAGGTTAATCTGAGATTAAGGATTTCGGTTTATAATTTCAAATGGGAAACTGTTTACAAACATGGGGAAGACTGTGAGCAGAACAGGTTGGAAGGAATGAAGATCAGGAATTTGTTTTTGAACTACATTTAAATTTATGACACATTTATGTATTCAAAAGGAAACGGCGAGGATGGAGTCAGATATCAGAAGAAATACAGGGGCTAGAGACTGAAATTTGGGAGTTTTATTAAATCCCCCTGCATCTCTTAAGATATAGCTCAAAAGTCACTCTGTAAAGTCACTTTTCCAGTTAAAATTTCATTTTGTTTTTCTTATCACAGTACTTGTCACAATCTACCTTTTATTAAAAATCTTTTTATGTATACCTGCCTTTCCCATCTGGAGAATGAAAAGAAAAATGTTTATCTTACCCTTCCAACAAGTGCTTTCTACTGTATATTACATATGGTGAATAAGCAATAAAGACTAACATAACTCATCATGGTTTGGGGAATTTTAATTCACTTCTCATAGGAAATTTTCTGCCTGAAGACAGGGAACTAATATCTGGCCCTAACAAAATGTGTTTTTTCTTCTGTACTCTCTACATTTCTACCCAAGTCAAATTTAACCGCTTCTTCTCTCATCTTAAAAATCAATCATCAAATCCCAACAGTTACTTTCTGAGATTCCTCACACTTTTGTAGCCCCAATGACTGCTCAAAATTTAGGCCTTCCCCACCTCTTAATTAATTGTAGCTTGTCCACTATTTCCACTCCCATCCACGGTATAGTGCACATAGCAACACCAATCACAGTTTTCTCTTACAAACCACAAAATCTATTCTCACTCCAAACCCTACCAAGGTCTCCCTCTGCCAGTAGAATTAAAGTTCAACCTCCCTAATAAAGTACAAGGGTCCTCATCACTGGTTTTGATTTTTCTCTTTCTCTCCCTTCTCTTCATTTCAGATGCCATATCAATGGGCCCATACAGCAGCCTTAATCACTGAGACTTCTTAATTCTCAGTTTCTCCTCTAACGAAAAAATACATTGAAGGCAAGGGTTGTGTTACATGTAGTCCTATATCACAACTAGGGCCTGACTCTGGATAAACTGAATTAAAAAAAAAAAATTAAGTAAATTTTGAAAAACTTAGGTAAGTAAATGTTATGTCAGGATTCCTCCAAACTTTTACCTCTACATTTGCTTCAGCATTGGTTATATTTTAGTAATAAATTATTATACTAAATTCTGGGTTTCTGGAAAAACATGATTCTCTAGTAATCTCCATTTTAGGTACATTTACTACTGCCTCCACTCCAATGTAATGAACCAAGATGACATTTATGACTCCTTCCACTCTCCAAGCCTGATTATTAATCACTTCTACAGGAAAGAAGTTAAAGACTTTACACTGCAGCAACTCAGACTTGTATCTAACCATTAGACTGAGCTTATGGACACTGAGAGTATCTGAAGGAGAAGAGGAAAGAAATCAGTGACAATGAACTGCCTAGAAAAAGCGTCAATATTTGCCTCATATTTAGAGGTGAATGTCTAGAGAAATTCATTTACAATTTACATGTCTATGATTTGTTCTACAAAATCTGGTCATAATAATTCAAGGTTAAGGCTAATGACAGTAATCTGTGCTGAACCTTAGTTTCTAAATTTAAATGAATTTTTAAGATTTGAAACACAGAATCTACTGAGGATTTTATTTTGTATCATTTATAATAATAATAATTATTATTATTATTATTATTTTATCATTCTCGTACAGTGCTAGGAATCAAACCCAGGGCCTTGCACATGCCAGGCAAGCACTCCACCTACCACTGAGCCATACCCCCAGCTTTCTACTAGGGATTGTAAAATGTCACTGTGGTGATTCTCCAATCCAATTTCAACACTTTCTATTTTAGTCCTCAAGACTACATATTACTGCTACTACCTGCCAGTTCATATTAGATAAAGCACATCAGAAACATTGTTGCTCAAAGAGGATGAGGCATTCTTTCCATAAGCAGAAAGTCATCCCTTCCTGTGATTCCAAAACAATGCCATAAGTCTGTACTGCCCAATACAGTAGTCACTAGCCAAACATGGCTAAGAACCCCTGAAATAAGGCTAGTCTGAATAGCTGTGAGCTGGAAATGTAAAATATGTAATTACTAATTTTATAGTGACTACATGTTAAAATAATACTTCGATATACTAAGTTTAGAATATTACTAAAATTCATTTTATGTAGTTATTTGTCTTTTTAAGTGAGAAGAAAATTGAAAATTACATATGTGGCTTACATTTATGTCTTGCATTATTTTCTATTGGATAGTGATAAGCCTAGTTAGAGAATTGATTTGATTTGTTTCTTCAGGCAGAAGAAAACACATCATTGAGAAATTAGACCCAAAATGGAATCACCAGTGTGGCACAGAATTATAAATGATCCCTAAAACTTCAAAAATGATAAATCATGTTAGAAGTGAAAGACTGCTTTAGTAACATCTAATAAGTCTTTCTTCTATGAAAAAAAATTCATATTTAAATTATATTTTATAGGAATAACTCTTTTGGTAAAATTATTATTGGTAGAATGCGATAAAATAGGGATTCTAAGAAATTAACGTTCCCACTATGTAAAAAAGAGTGAAGTACTACAAAGTTATGTCATTCATACTTTTCCTGTCTGGAAAAAAAAAATTAAATTCTCTACCTCATAGCATTTAATTATTGTAAAAGGTTACAAAAATATTTTAGAATGTATACTATGTTAAACAACTGAGAAATACTTTAGAATTCACTCATAAATGATTTCCATTACTCCATCCTCCTATTTTATCATCCTCTCTCAAACCTCACTTCCCTATTTCTAAAAACTCCAATAAGACAATGAAAATAAAGATAAGACTATAATTAATGATTCCATCAGAAATATAATGCTATATGAATGAAATGTTAATTATAGTAATTTCTTCTTATTCATTATATTATTACAATGATTTTAAATATGCTTTCCTTTCTATAGGATCAAACTCTTAACACTTTATGAAGAAGCAGAGAAAAAAATGAGGCCTGATTAAATCCCCCAGATTTTTGAAGGATCAACTATCAGGAAGTTCTTTAAATGTCCTGTGTAATCACGAATTACATAATTTTCAAAGCTTAAAATCTACTGAGTTATAAGGCCCACATTAACCAGTTATTGGTATGGAAAATGGAAGTAATTTATCATTGTCATATCCATCATCACTTTATGGATAATGGGATACAGGGTGGAGAGTATACACATTGGTTAGAAGATAAGAAAGTTTCAGCAAAATTAGTACTGAAGACAATTTCTGTGTTTCTGAACATGAAATGACACTTAAGGTTACAGCTATATTTCTAACCAGGTTCCAATCATAACCAAGTTCCAATCATCTTGATACTTCAAGTTTTAAATACTTTTATTTTTGAAGAAGTTTTCCCTTAAGTTAGGTATAGTGGTGAACAGCTGTCCCAGCTAATCAGGAGGCTGAGGCAGGAGGCTCACTTGAGCCCAGGAGCCTCTTGAGGCCAGCCTTTGCAAGACAGAAAGCAACTCAAAAAAAAAAACCAAACCAAACAAGCCACTTTCCCCTTAACCTTGAACTTCTTCATATAGCTGCCCTAATTAGTACTGCTGAAAACCTAGAAATCACAATAGTACAATCACAAGGACTGAAATTCAAATATTTTTCTAGTAATGGAAGCTGAATAATTAAATACGACTGGGGCATTCAAAGAAAAGGGACATAGATTTGAATCCTCATGATTTTTTGAAGAAATAATAATAATGAGAAAAACAAGGAAGGAGAAAGGTGAAGAAGATCATGTTTTTTTTTTTTTAAAAAATGTTGTTGTTTTATAAGTTTAGGTCTCTTTTTTTTTGGAACCAGGGATTGAACTCAGAGACACTCGGCTACTGAGCCACATCCCCAGCCCTATTTTGTATTTTATTTAGAGACAGGGTTTCACTGAGTTGCTAAGGGCCTCGCTAAGTTGCTAAGGCTGGCTTTGAACGCTCGATCCTCCTGACTCAGCCTCCCAAGTCGCTTGGATTACAGGCGTGTGCCACCACGCCCAGCTAGGTTCAGGTCTCCTTTTATCTTTTACACATGGGGTATCACAAGAGAGGTAGTCAAGAAAACAGAACAAGACACATGCAGATTAAAAAATATGAAGAGAAAAAGGCTGAGATTTTGGAAAAAGAGACAATAAAACTATAAGGATTTATCATGTGCACTTCCTGTGCATAACAGTACTAAGCAGGACCATTTAGTACCGAGAGGCAGGAAACTAAAGATATCTACTTTTTCGTCTATAAAGCAGGAAAAAATAATTCTCAAATTCATGACTTAATTTTTGTTTACATTTCTAGTATCAAAGTCAAGTATAAGGTTTTAATTTGGTCATGAGATACTTAACAAATGATTTAGACAGTTAAAAGAAATTCACAAGACTTCATTTTGATGACAGAAAGTCAGGTTATCAATGTTTTCATGTATCTATATCTGTTATTACTTCTCAAGAGTTAAATAAGAAATAAAAGACTTTTGAAATTAGAATTCAACAATTATTAAATCTCTTTACTAATAATACTGAAATTTATTTAATTATCCATTTCAAGATTATCTACTAATGATTCTTAAAAAGTAGGATATACAATTTCAGAAGTACATTAGAAAACATTATTTGTAATGTACTGATAGATGCCCAACATAAAGATTATTTTGTATAAAATGGCAATCTTCTGCAATAGAGTATTTTTGATATGAGTGATGCTGTATTTTATATAAGTAAAATAATATGAATATATTTTTTAAATTATATTAAACTAAAATTAAAATTAAATTTAAAATTAAAATTTAAAATTTAATTAATTATATATTTAAAATATTAAATACTTAAAAGTGAGATGCAATTATCATTGTGTTGAACATTTAAAAAGTACTCTACAGTAATGTATGAAGGGTTATGGAAAATAATATTCCTACAAGACAGCTCCCCAAGAAAAATGAAGGGACAGTGTGACTCAGGAGGAGGGAAGGGAAATTGGCCAAACATTAAACCTCTCCCAGTGCACCCTTTCCTAATAACAATGGGTTCTAAAGGAAAGGGGCAAATCCTAAAGGCTAGGCCCTAAACTTTGACCTTCCCTCATTGCAAATTAGTTCTAAATGGAGCCACAGCAAATATTGAAACTCTGGGAAACAGTGGATCCCAGAGAAAGAAAAGCAATGGGCAAGATTTGAGTACTCATCCCTTGAAATCTGGACTCCTCTCTCCCCAGATAACAATGAGTTTCAACCTTTTTACAACTACCTTCCTAAGTTAAAGTTCTAACCTGTACAACTAGCCCTGGACTGTCCAAACTGCACATCAGCAGTCACCAATGAGACTATAAAATGCAGACTTCTTCTATAACTTGGGGGCCAGCTCCATATGCAGAAAATAGGCCTTTCCATGCCTGATTGATGGACTTTGCTGAAGAATAAAGGAAAGCTCGCTGATGGGAGTTTTGCTTCTCATCTCCTGACTCTGTCATTTGCCGGCTGCGAGCTTACAATGCACACATCAGTAATGTGTAACTTTTCCCCTTTTGAACTCCAATATTTCTCCTGTGGTCCTTATTGTTTTCTCCAACATGGTAAACTCATTTAACTTAAGTCATATTCCTTTAAGATATGGAATCAGCCTTGGTGCCAAATGACAGATGTGTGGATACAGAAAATGGGGTACATGCACACAATCAAATATTATTCAGTCATGAAAATAAAATCCTGTTATTTGCAGCAAAATGGATACAACTGGGGGGCAAGTCAAGTGAAAGTAAGCCAGACACCAAAAGGCAAGTACTGCGTATTTTCTTTCAGATGTGGAAGCTAAAAAAAAGTCACCCAGAAAGTAGAATTGTGATTCCTAGAGACTGGGAGAGGCACGGAGAATGTGGTAAAGGGAAGATGCATTTCATCAGAGAACACTGTATGCAGGTAGGAAATACCACACAGAACCTTGTTAACGTAGACAACCAATATGTGCTAATAAAAGACAATGGTGACATGGGATATGCCTGAGATTTTTCTCAGTATTTTTCAGATAAAAGTAATTGATTTGTTGAATTTGAAGTTTCATTGAGCATAACGCCTTACATGCCAATACTTCTATATTTTTTTCTTAAAAAACACACACAAAAAGATTTCAAGGAGGAAAGACAAACATTCTATAACTACAGGCAGTAATCAAATATTCAGGATATACAGACAGGTAGGTAGAGACAGACACAGACAAAAAATTGAGAGAAATTTCTGTGAGGTGACTCCTGGCCATTAATTGGTTATCCTCAGTAAATGGTGCACTATTGAAGGACAGAGATTCTTAACACTCACTGAACAAAGAACACACAGGCAGTAAAAGCTGTAAAATAAAACATTTTTGTACCTTAATATCAGATGTATCACGCTGACTGTTTCGCCATGCTCTGGAAACTGATGAAAATGTTCTATCTGCATGATCAAATTTCCCTCCTTGCAGATTTAGGAAATAAGTTGTAAAAGGTTCCTAAAAAAATAAGTAATTAAAAGAATCCATATGTTTCCTCAAGCATAAAAATATGGTTTTTATAAATATTTATAACTATTTTAATTACTAATAGGTATCAGCTAAAATACATACATTAGGTATACAATGGGAGTCACAACTAAATTATTATATTAGTGTTCCTAAATCATTTTAGTTTCAGTAGAAATATTTCCAAATATTTCCAAAATTTGGAACACTTTCTTCAGACTTTCTTCCTTGCCAAGACCAATTTACTAATAACATTTAGATATATTAGATGCATTTTCTTCACAGTACAAGGGAATAGTCCAATATGCAATTTTCCTATTGTTATTGCTCAATATTTAATTTATGATTAAGAAAAGAAAAATGTTTGGAACATTTAAAAGCCTCCTCTTAGTTAAAGAACATTTAAACACATATTAGTGGCTAATTGCTTGAAATTAGCTAAGCACTATAAATTACTTCTAGGATTTATGTCTGCCTGTACCCTTCTAACAAGCTTTAATTAATGATGTGCTGCTAATGCTTTCCCAAAGAAATTGCTTTTCAGTAGATGAATCACCTTTCAATTTTACAGAAAGATTTCTTGTTTAACCAATATATTATCAATATACGCAATAGTGTTGATTACCTACATATATACCTTATTCTACCGGGGGCAACTGAAGCACCCAAATAGAATATGCCTGCATTAATGAAATCTTATTTAGTTCTTATTTTACAAGACTACATTCGAAAAGAACCTGTTAATCTGAGTAAGAAAGCAACCATTTGAAGAGACAAATTTAAGAAAAAAATTCAAAGAATTCTAAGTGAATTTTTTTTTTTTTTTTTTTCTTTGTACTAGGGCCTGAAGCCAGCGGCCACCCACCCCTAACCCACATCCCCAGCCCTATTTTGTATTTTTATTTAGAGACAGGGTGTCACTGAGTTGCTTAGGGCCTCGCTAAGTTGCTGAGGCTGACTTTGAACTCACAATCCTCCTGCCTCAGCCTCCTGCGTTGCTGGGATTACGGGTGTGCGCCATTGCGCCCGGCTCTAAGTGAAATATTTTTAAGGCAATTCTACAGTTATGTTACAAAAATACATATTAAATGAGATACAGAGATACTTAAAACTAGAATCTCAATCATTCAAAAAGAATTTTTTGCATTCATAAAAGGTGCTGATAATTTCTAATGATTTCTAATAGTCTCTAACCTTGAATTTACTTAGTCATGGTTTATTATTCACATGAAACTTACTATTCTCAGCAGCCATGCAAGAACAAAACTTGCGGTTGAGTAATGAGTACCATAGTGGAACTTTGGAACTTGATCGTCTTCCCATGATTCAAAACGTTCTGCAAAGAATGCTGCCCTTTTTGGATTCAAAGCTCCTATTGGCTGCCAATGGAGAGAAAACAAACAAGATACATAAATGAAATCATCCTTTATCTCTTCCTTTCATATCTATTAGTACATGTGAAAATAAGTTTTAAAAATATACACTACCTAAGCTAAAGCAAAGTATTGCACTTAGAGGGGATGGAAAAATAAATTTATTTTTCTAAACAGCTTCAACATACACACATAAGTAAGTGGATGGATAAACCTGTCATTTACCCATAAGTCAAGTTTCTATTACAATAGGTTCTTTATCAGTCTAAAACAAGCACCTCATAAAGACAATAACATGAAGTGAATATTAGCTATGCAATACTTCAAAAATTACCTATAAAATTCTATTAAGTTAATTTGAAGCAACAGCCACAAACTCAGTTTTGAAACTGGAGGATTGCACTGTAATGGACTCTGGGAAGAGGATGAAACAAAATTGGGAGAGGAGAAATTAGTACAAAGGAAGAGATTATAAGAAAAGAGGATTAAGACATAACCAGAGGGTAGGGCTGTAGCTCAGTGGTATAGCACTTGCCTCTCATGTGCGAGGCACTGGGTTCAATCCTTAGCACCACATAAAAATAATAAAATAAAGATATTGTGTTCACCAACAACTAAAAAAAAAATTTTTTTAAAGACATAACGAGAGTTGGATGTCGTGGCACACCCCTGGACTCCCATGTACCTGGGAGACTGAGGCAGGAGAATCCCAAGTTCAAGGCCAGCCTGGGCAGTTTAGCCAGACCTCATCATTAAAGAACAAGGGCTGGG